>JAJHSJ010000004.1:111884541-111952837 GCA_021015155.1 Magnolia officinalis
GGCCCAAAGCAAGTTTCAATGGGTCCTATCCACACATTCCTCCCTTGGTGTGGTCCAGTTCACTATTTTATCAGCCTGAATTTTTGGGTTCACGTAATAAAATGAGCTGGCACACAAATGAACGGATGGATGTCACACATTCATCATGATGGGCCCACAGAGCGTTTGTGGTTGTGTTGTCGCACTCCCTACATTACCGTGTGAAATTCCTTAACATGGACGTCTTCGGTTTCGTCTCTGCTGAAAATTCCTATGATAAAGATTTTTAAATAAAAGGTCAAGATTAGAAAGAATCAACGTCTCAGAAAGACTTGATGTCCTAAAAATTTCTATCAAGATTTCAACGGTCAAGATGTAATAGAATCTACTTTTTAGAAGAAGTCTTCATTTCCTACGACAGCGTTTGAAAATGCTAGCCAGTTTTCTAGACTACCACAGTGATGGAATTGTATTTTTTTTCTTACCACGTTACGGTGTGTGTACTTTTGGGCTAAGCTGGCCCCACCAACGGCTAATAAAGACCGTTGGATTGGAAGATTCTGCCCTGAATGTTGTTGGTCGTCTGATCAAGGTGATATAGGGGTCATGCGTAATCATGGTGACCGACCTATCCAGTGGGCCCCCCTTGATCATACCACTACTAGGCAAGCATCTAACGAATAGATGGTTAGGATTGTCAGTCCAATGCAATTCTTTGACCGTGGTCCATATGTGGTGGGAACATCTTAAACTTGGAGACGTCACTTCAGGTGGAGCTCGTCAGCGTCCGAAAGTAGTGGGGCGCGAGTCTTAAATACGGAGACTCTCTGCTGTTTAGGGATGCTTAATCTCAACGGAAGATGGAGATCTAACGGCTCTGCACGGAGCTCGCATTTAAGCTTCTTGCGGCACGGTTGCGCAGGAGACCGGGACTCTATATTATATATATTATATAATATATATATATATATATATATATATATATACTATGCTCACTACCCATCAGCTTGCACCGAACTCGTGCAAACTTTTTGAGAACTCATCATACGTAATGTGATTTGCGTAAACTGAACGGGTTCACGTGATGCGGGGCCCCACTTTTACTTTAATCCCAAACTTTAGTGGACCATGTAAAAAGAAAACAGTTTTGTCCCTTGATTTGCATCTCTTTGCTATGGCCCACCAAAGTTTTAGGTCAGGATGAAAATTGGTACCTTGGGGTTTCATGGGATAACGCATCACATGGACCGTTCGGATTAGACACTCATGACACGTGTGTAAATGTGCGCTAGTGCGTAGGTGAGCATGGATGAAAATTGTACCTTGGGGTTTCATGGGATAACGCTCACATGGACCGTTCGGATTAGACACTCATGACACGTGTGTAAATGTGCGCTAGTGCATATAGAGCCCCCCCCCCCCCCCCGTCTATATGCGTAAGAACAACGCTCACCTCACCTGCGCACCAGGAGAACTCGTTAGAACTTTTTCACAACTCATCACAAGTCATGTGGGCCCAAAATCTGAACCGTCCATGTGATGCAGCACCCCATGAGACCACAGGGCCGACTTTCACTCTGATCCAAAACTTTGGTGGGCCATGGAAAAAGGAAACTGTTTCCTCCTCGATTTGTCTCTCTTTTGTCATGGCCCACCAAAGTTTTGGATAAGGGTACGTGTGACTCTCTCTCTCTCTCTCTCTATATAGATATATATATATATATATATATATATATATATAGCTCATGCATAAGTGACCCACATATGAACGTTGTATTTGGATTGTTGAACTCTCTTTTTCTCCCACTCCAAACAGCCCATATTTCACATACAAGTTTTGAACCATGTTCGGTCCATGGCATGTTCCGTGTACCCTACCTGATGAATGGTCCAGAAGGCTTTCCGCACATGTGGACAAGCCCTGTCCACCTGGACCTCAGATGCATGTTCCGCCTACCCCCTTAAATGAAAGGTCCCTCATTGAATCACGGCCCATTTACCAAGTCATCCACTAATTAGTTTATAAATATTTCTGGCATGAATTCATCTGAATTTCAAAACAAATTCTCAGTACCAGTTTACACATCCATTTTCTGCTTGAATTTTGATCGAACAATGTGCAAAACGGGAGATCAACTGGAAACTTCAAATCAATACCACAAAATACATATATTTATAGCATTATAAAGTGAAGCGAGTCATGTATCATAGCATCACAGCATGGTTTTATTTTTCATCAGACACTATGTTTCTCCATTAAAAAACAAAAAAGGAAAAAAAGAAAAAAGGAGCCAAATCAAACATGCACACCTTTTGTAGTATAAATCAGTTTTTTTTTTTTCTCTCAAAAATCCTGAAACAATATGGCAGAGAGAAAAGAAGAAACACAAACAAGTCTTGGCAATCTCTCCTCGTTCACCACAAGCAGAACTTCTTCTTCTGCATAATGTAGAAAGATATCTCTCAGCAATCACATGGCTAAAAGAAGAAAACACCCTATCAAGAGCAAAACATAACACATCAACTTACCCGGAATTTTGCCTCTTGTTGACGGTCTATAAACTCGAGCAGTTCTTCTTGCCTCATTAGAGCCTCGTGCAGAGCCTGTTCGGGAGGAAATGAATTGATGTGTATTTATTATGTACTTAGAAAGATGGATGGGCGTATGATCATGCTTATAAAGAGACAATACACAAACAAATGTATGTATGTAAACAGATGCAAGCATGACTAGATGGGCCGATTCACATGCAAAGAAGCATGATCTTCCTAAGACTTGCATCAATGCAATGCAATACATGCACACATACCGATACAGCACTATACACGTATATGCACACATAAGGAGGAACACTAAGAACCTCAAGCCGATGATATGGACAGTATCCACTAGCTTTGACTTGGGGAACTAGTGGGGCCCATGGCTGTGGATGATCCATGATCACTGATCTGATGGGCCTCGATGGGAGCACAGTTCTGTAAATATCATCCAATTGGAAGACACATTGGCATCCAAGTTTTGGCCTTTTCCATTGGATGTGGACCATTTCTACATTTTATATTGATCATATGCTTGTTCCATCAGGTGAGCATTTATGAATGAAAGGAAGGGCACGTCAGATCAACAGTTCAGATTAGCCAGCCATGGGCTCCACTTTCACATGGTCAGGGGTTGATGATACTGCGTATATTTCAAACAGAGAATGAAGCATGACAGAGGCTAACATCATCTTCCAGCAAAAGAAATCGCAGACCGTGACTGATTGATGGAGTTGGGGGTGGCAGTTTAGGGCATTAGAACCCATGCAAATGATCAAGATATTGTTAAGAGAAGTCTCCATAGACATGAGTCCTGGGAAACCACAAAACGCATTTGGGTTCCGCTCCTATAATGCCGAATTTAATCAAACTAAGGCACTAAAACAGGACTCATTTGGAGGCTCGGGACATTAAAAACCTGTCAAAATAAGAATCTTTTTTGTGAAATAATAGTAAATGATTTATAGCATCGGGTCATTAGTGAAATGGTAGCAGTAATAGTAGTCACACTACTCCCGCTGTGGGTGTATTTGGATTCTCTTCAACAAAACTGAATCTAATTAAGGGGAAAAACAATACAAATAATTTTTAAGCAAGGAATAATGAAAAATTACTAAGAAAGAGAAAAACATAACAAGAAAGGGGCAACGAGCTCCATAAACAAAGAGAATCAAGACAAACCACTTTTAGCCAATTCATCAGCCCACACATAACCAACATTGTTTAGGCTTTTTAGTACAAGAACGTGCACCAGAATAGAAAATAATATGATAGAATCAGCAACTTCACTACCAAACAAAGAATCATGATGTATATCCAAAACTCGATCACAAGATTCATGACCACACAAAAAAGACTAGATGAAACGAGAGCGAGATAATAGAAAGTAGGAATCACAAGATTCGGGCATCTAGGGAGAAGATTTGCACTGTCCAAAACCATAACGTGAAACAGGGAGGAGACTTTAGATGGATTTGGCCATTATCAAAGATCTAAAGAAGTTCTAGAAGATCTCATCCGTTAGATTCATGACCACACAGAAAAGACTAGCACACATACAGTGGAGGATATGCCTGAAGTATTATGATTGATCATTTGAGTGGAATATGGATGTGATGCTCGAAGGAAATGTGGAATTTGTTTATTTCCTCAATCAAATGAACAAAGCACATAATTATTTACCATAAAAAAAAAAAAAAAAAAAAACATATCATCATACCTTTTTAGTAGCAATCAGCTCAGCCTCTAAAGCATCCACACGGCAAACAGCAGCATGCAGCAACTCCTCTTTCTCAGAAGGCATCTCAGATGGCTTCGACTGAAGTGTGTCCACCTTTTCCTCCAACTCAGCCAGCTTTTTCAGTACAGATGAAAGGAGATCTGCCTCTGTGAACCCAGGAGACGGTGATGGGGGACGGAACTCCTCTTTGGGCATTGGGTCAAGCGTGACAGAAGGATAGTTTTGATCTTGTTCAGATGATCTGCCGGGAAGTTTCTTTGTCACACGGCATGTGACTGAACGAAAAATAGCGAAGAGGGTCATCAAGAAGGTCATGAGCACTGTGAGAACTTGAGCACGAATTCCCTCTGGAGGCTTATGGGAATCCAATGAAGGAAGTGTCCCTGGATTGGATATTTCAGTGAATATTTCTCAGTATACCCCTAATAAGAACAATATAAAATGTCCTCCATGTAATAGTCATTAAAAAAAAATGTCCTCTATGTAATAGTTATTTAAAAAAAACTACAAATCCAAGAAAACTTTGACAAGCAGAATCAGTGCATTGATAGTGTCAAAGTAGAAAAGAAACAGAACTTGCTTTTTTTAATTATTCACCTTTCCTAAGGTGAAGTGCTGTTGAAATTTTTTATGTTTCAGATCAGGTGAAAGCGATGGAAATGAGTAACCAACTGATAGACACAGTAGCCAATATTGAAAGAGAAGACTAAGAAATTTCAGGAAAGATTTTAATCAACTGTATGAGATACAGAGGGAGTAGAAAAATGGACAACAACGACAGGTTTTGTGTGTGTGTGTGAAGAATAAGGCAATAGTGAGAGGGTTTAGGAAAGATTTTGCGAAAAACCAAGAGATTTAGAGAGTTTTGAAAAAGAAGACAACTACAGATCTTACAAACTATTGAAAGTGAGAGATTGCGATCCTACTAAGAGGATGAGAAGTTTCTGGAAAGAATTTGAACAGTGAAAAATTAATTGAGTTTTATGGAATAGAAGAAAGGATGATAAACTTATATAGAGTTAAGAAAATATAAGAGTATAAAATTTGTAGAGATGAGGAACTCTAGAAACGAAAGATTCACATAGAATGAGAGCTTTGAATAATAAAATCAAGTAAGATATATGATTTTCTTCTTTCTTTTTCCTTTTTTTTTTCCCCCTTTTAGTGGAGGAATCATTAACTCCAAAGTTTATTTCAAAGAAACAAAATAGGAATATTGCAAGTTTGCAACAAAGGAAAACTAGTCCCAAATTGCAAGGAGGACCTAAAAGTTCCTCTAGCACATAGATAGCAGAAGCCAAACAGCAAAAAAATAAAAATAAAAAAATAAAAAAATCTTCCTGTTTTGTTCAGTTTGGACCCAAAGATTTGGATTTGATCTTTTTTTAAGGATATTCAGGCTTGATCATTAAAAATATGGTAAAATTTTCAGTCAAAGAAATGGAAACTCAAAAAATTGAAGAAAGAAGAGGGTCTAATACGGTTTCGACAAAAAAAAAAAAAAAAACAAAGTGAAAAAAAAGAAGCTATATGCACATGTGTCTTCATATATGTTGTATATAAGGAAGATTAAAATACAAAACATCAATTAAACAGGATAGAGTAATATCGTACATAGGTGACAAATAAAGGATTAATATCATTCTTTGCCTCTCTCGAATCCCTCATCCTCAAGTTATCCTGAAATACATGGGACGTCTCCACTAAAGTTTTCACTCAATTCTATCAATGGATGGTGAACACCAATCTCTGCTTCTAAATTGCCCTAAAAAAACAAAAATCTTTTTGAACACAAAAGAAAGCATGTTATATTCAGTTTGCCCAAATAAAATGAATTTTTAGTCCTGTCTTCTGAAATGTGCAGAGTTATAAGCATTGATGAGAGAGAGAGAGAGTACTCCGATTAGGAAAGAAATAGGTGAGGTAGGAGATTCTTTTTTTTTAAGGTAGCTTTTAGGAGATTCTAAAGAATTCTAAAAAAAATCCAAGATTTTATAAATCTGGGTCACTTTCTTAACTAAAAATATGACCAACTTTCTTATCTTCCCTGCATGTTTAAATGACAGTGTCCTTTCTAATGCAGCTTAGTAAGTTGAATGAGGTTTTAGATTAACCATTGACTTACAAAAGCCTGCAACTCTCTAATGAAATCTAATATAAACTTGCATACCTCTAGGAGACGGGAGCTTTTGATGGGACACTTCTTTCTTCCAGCTTGAATCCACAGCTTTGTCTACCATGGGAACATATTCATCAAACTCTGAGAACCCTGCCCTTCCAGCTATTTTAGCCTGTATATTGATGAAAACAAATCGTAACGGGAATGAGTATCTGAAATCCTTGATATCTTTCTTCTGATGTTTCCTACTTTATACTTCAAACACTGACAGTGTAGATAAAGATTTCTATAGATACTTTAATTTTACAATTTTCATGTGATAATAATGATTTTCACTAAATAATGAATCTGTATGTCTGTGTATTTATCTTTTCTACACATGCATTGGAGACATTGTATCTGGGCTTAGCTATGCTAACAATAGCATCATGTGTGCCAGTGATCATCTACTTTTGAGAGTTAATATGTAGTATAATTAAGAGAAGGTAATCAGCCCAATAACAGGATCCCTCAACCACAATAAAAGAAACATTTATGGAAGATCATGATCTGATTCAGCGGGTCAGGTGCAGTGTCAAGAAGCCAATAAAACTCAAATGTTATTGATGGAATGCAATCCTTTAAAACTCAGTTCCCGAAAAGATGGTGATTGTGTGTTAGGAATTCACTGTAATATACAGATTATGGTTCAAGGAGTGAACTCTTATCAAGAATGATTTTTTTAAAAATATATACCAGCAACACTTTCAGAGGAAGCAATGTCAGTTAAATGAGCAGAGAATTTCCTCTCATAACATGATTTTGGCCAAGCTCTCTTACATGAGAAATCTCCACTATAAAAATAATGAACACCTACTTCTTCACGAACAGGAGTCAACCGAGGATGTGAAATATAACTCCGCAGTGCCTTGGGGGAAGACATGTCTTCAGCTTCTGACCCAGACTCAGCAGTGGACGTATCACCACCTTTTATCTGGCCCAAACCAAGGAAATCAAATGGGACAATCCTAACTGAATCCAATATTTGGTCATTTCTTGATGCAAATAGCTCAGGATGATTAAGAGTCTTACCGCTGGATACTGTGGCCTAACATAAGTGATCTTCCCATCACTATTTGAAATGGTCACAATTTGTCGGGCACATCGTGCTTCGCCATTAAGAACCATCTACATGACAATGGACATGCACACCATCAGGTTTTCTCTAAAACATTAATGAAGGAATGAATCACATTCAATGAATAGAAAGCCCAGCAGACCAATCTCATAACATTTAAGCAATAAAAGTTCCATAAGACAGTATGAAACCTTCAATATGTTTGGGTCCTTCCATGGACCTTTATCAGACCTAAGGCAACCTCCCTGATCTGCACAGGTACAAGTACCTCCAAGAAATTCTGGCAACTCACTGGATAACAACAAAGAGATGATGTAATGTAAGTATTAAAAAAAGTTATTATGAATGTATAGAGAATAAATGTCAATTCCATGATCAATATCTCAACTCCAAATGAAACGTGTATAAAATTACCTAGCATCAATTATTTCAAGCAACTTACTCTGGTATTTGTTTCCAAGGACCTGGACACAAATTAGAGAAGCATGTCAAAAACTACTGCTAGACACATTGTCACAGTATTTCTAGAAGACGGAACAATAATTAATTAAATACAAATAGATGAAAAGCCTCATTGAGAGTACATGAATCTTTGAAGTGGTTTTTGGATCGATAAAAGACTTCACTGTGCTCCACAGCAGCCTAAAACCAGGGCCAGCATTGATGATAAACATTCGGCACAATGTCTGTACAAGAGCAAGTCGAATGTTATAGGCAAGCAATATCCAGATGCACATTTCCATTAACAACTCGAATTCCCATTTAATTTCTGGTCTGGACCAAATTATAATTACAAGTGACATCAGGAGTCCATACCTCTGGGTAGTTGTCACCATCAATCTTCTGCAGACGAATAATGAGTTCACGTGCAGTCTTGCTGAAGTTTTTTAGACTCTGTTTAACAAATACATAGTCGTAAAACCAACAGAAAGAGCAGAGAAACAATCCATAAATATTCTGATGAAATTAATTTTTTTTTTTTTTTTAAAAAGAAAAAAAAACAGTTGCAATAAGTTCTCTTTTATGCTTAAGAAGAACAAAAAGACAACATACCACACCCTGAACATCTAGAATTGTTGTACTTGAATCGATGTGTCTTTTTGCAGCAATTGAGCAAGCTGGAAACTTGACCGCAAAGCTCTTCTCAAACTCCTGCACATGGTATTTTACATACCGGTCCATAGTTGTCACTTGCATGAGTTTGTTGGGATCAACCTTTCCCAGTCTTTCAATGTAAACAGGTCTTCCCTCCTTATCCACACCATGATGACCATGAGGGTAGTACTGTAAGACTTCATTTATTTCTCTGAACTCAAAATCCTGATGAAAGTATTGACATAGCTCAACATGTAAGTCACTCCATGAGTAGGCCATACAGGGGAAGAGAAAGGAAAGAATTCCCAAACTATATGAGAATTTAGATGAAGGGAACCCTCCCTCCAAGGTGCATGAACATCAGCATATGAAATTACCTCCAAAATAGTGTCAGTACCAAAATCCTTCCTCCATTGTAGCATTTCTGCCCACATGTGCTTTGCTTTCTCAATATCAAATTTCCTAGCTTTCAAGAACCTGCACTTAAGTAAAACAATATGAAGCTATCATTAGACAACATCAAAGCAGAATGGTTTCAGTTGTGGATGCCTTGTTGTGGATGAACCATCAAGATGCACAATCCAGTATGATATAGATTGATTAAAAGCCCGAGATTTCAATTTCAGGACAACTCCTTCCAGTTGCAGTAACAATGGATCACTCAAGATCTCCTGTTCCCACGATGTGTCAACAATAGTTTAAACATAGAAAGGATGACACTAGTCCAGATTTCAGTAGACAGTAACATTCAACCTGCCCAGATTAAGCTATAAGACTTGAAAATCATAGAGGTCTTGGGAATTAGAAGATATGCATAAGACAACTAATAAATGGCATTAGTGCCAGTCCGTGTGCAAATAATCAGATTGGAGCTGGCAACTCGTGGTCTACATGTGTTCAAGGATCAACATGATCACAGACCCTAAGAAAGGATGCAATAAAGATCGGACACTCTAGAGGATGGATTCTGATGCATCTTCAAAATGAGTTATCAATCTGATGGTGACTTGTCCTCCTAGGACGTGGCATTCACATACGTTTGTCCAGACCATCCAAACTAAGAGATCTTGTGGATGGATTGTATATCTAAAATCACATTCATCAAGGAATCTTAGCCATAATTGAAGGTTGTCGAATAGATGGTTAAAAGTAAAAAATGGCGAGTGACCTGAATTCCAAGGATAAAACAGATGGTTTCCATCACCTTGTCAAATGTTTTTTTTGTTATGCTATTTTCACGGTTCAGAGATTTGGACAGACAGGATTTCCTTGACAATACATCATGTGTGTGGTTGAAGAGTGACCACCATATTCAGAAAAGTGGTGATATATCATAGAGTCTAGCTTTCTTTTTGTTCTTTTCTTTTCTTTTTATTTATTTATTTTTTTAAAGATGGCGATTTTATTAAAAAGTGGCCAAAGACAAAAGAATTACACCGCAACCCAAGAAGTACAAGAAAGATTACAACCGCCAAGACTGACTAAGACTGAAGCCCATTCCATAACATCCACCTTAACTTTCCTAAAAACTCCCCAAGCATTCCCTCAAAGATTGCGGAAGCACTGGTTGTTTCTTTCCCCCCATAAGGCCCACAAGCCGGCCAAAAGAGCCATCCTCCACAACCACTTTCCTTGCCTCCGCCCCCATGCCACAATTGGACGAGATCCTCAATAGACCTCCGCATCACCCACGCCACCCCAAAGAGACCCATCACTCTTTCCCACACCTCCCTAGAAAACGCACAATAAATGAAGAGATGGTAGAGTGATTCCTCGTCCTGCCAACATAGCAAGCATATTATCACCATTCCCGTCTTCCGAAGGATATTGATCATTAACACATTTTTCCATGCCACCAGCCACACTAGGCTCGTAACCTTGAGAGGGGCCCCATAAGACCAAAGGGCAGAGGTGTACAAGCCTTCCCCACATGACAAAGACTCGATGAGCAACCCATAGAAGGAAAGGACAGCGAAATTTCCAGATTTTTCTTTGAACCACACCAAGGAGTCCTAATCCGAAGAGAGTGAAATGCCCGAAAGCCTCCTAGATAAGATAATGAGCTCTTCTCCTCTTCCTCCAACAAATTCCTATGGCATGTGTGTGTGGGTGAGTGTCCTGAGCCAGAATAGCAAAGATCAACAGGGGCATCCACATCCAAGGACAAATTCCCCAACCTCAGGAAATCTAATTCGGTGAATTTGTTCATCCCACCTCATGTGGTGAATTTGGGTGGGTCTAATACTCGCATCCCCATCCTTTATTGGAATGCACAGCTCATCCCACCTCATGCGGTGAATTTGCTCTTCTTCTTCGCCCTGCACCATAACTAATCATGTGTAAGGTTCTCCAACTTCTTTAAAGCCCTTATTGGGCATTTGAATAGGGATAAGAATTAGAGGGGAGATTTGAGAGCGCCGCTTTACTTAAGGCAAGTCTTCCCCTGAAGGAAAGGTGCCCATGCTTCCAAGCCGAGAGTTTCTTCTCAACTTTCTCAATGATCCTATGCCATAGATGCTTTGCGAGCTTCGCAATGCAAAGTGGGAGGCCCAAGTACAAAGAAGGAAATGAACCAGCCTTACAACCGAACACGTCCACTAGCTTTTTAACCTCCTCCTTGGTAATGCCAGTACCCAACATTTCACTCTTTTTTAAGTTCACCTTTCTTCAAAGGACCATATGATCTTCCTATATGCCCTCCTAATGACCTCTTAAATGAGAATCTGATTGCATTAATATCCCCTCCCATGCACCACGACAACCCCCACTTACTGACAGTACCATCCAGGTCTTCCCAAAGACAGACATGCTGGTTCGAGGAGTTCGGCCCATAGACTAAGGAGAAAACACGATGGAATCCAAAGAATAAATCTCAGAACATAACCAAAATGGAAAACTCATTGCACCACCAATCCTCCTTCGCCCACATTGTAGAGTCCCAAATAACTACCATGCCATCTACTGATCCCTCCGCATCCTTGGCGACCCAATCCTTCATGTTCCCCTTCTAGATCTTATTCACAATCTGATGATTCAGCGCAACCAATTTGGTTTCCTAGAGGACCACCAACTGCACATAATACCTCTTACCCATATCCCTAATCTGGGCACATTTAAGGGGGCAGCCCATCCCCCTTATGTTCAAACTCAAAATCTTCACTGTCCACCATCTTTGCTCCTCTCCTTCTCCCTACTCCTCGATAAGGTTCCTGCCTCATAATCTATAGAGCACTCGAGACTTTAGGGTTCTCTTATCCCTTTCGGAGACCTGAAATTTCCCTTCTAATAAATCTTCTGGCCTTTCTGAATTCGCCTTTCCTCAACAAGGTGGAACAAAGCTACCCAATATTCTTCCCAACCAAACAGCAAAAGCCAGTTGTCAATTCCTAGGGTTCTCTCTCACCAGCTTTCAAAGCGCCTGCACACGTGTCACTATCCCTCGACTCTTGTTGCATGTTATCAGAGGGCAAGCCACAGATCCTGCGGGACATTACTTCTCCGCAACCCAACTCTGCCACGATCCTTCCCACAATGCCATGGTGATGTGTCACTTGCAGCTGGCCTCGACTGACTCTTACTGATGTTGACGGAACACGCATCCCCAGCTCCCTTGGGCATGTGTCCACCTCCCCTCAATAGAGAAGATTAAATAGCTTTGTTCCACCTTGTACACCTCCCCTCAGTCGAGAAGATTACATAGCTTTGTTCCACCATGCATACCTACCAGCTCCCTTTGGACACGTGTTCACCTCCCTTGAACCAGTTGGAATGGGAGATGAACCATGCAGAGGTCTTCGTTAATAAATGAGTAAACCTGTTTCATGCTTCTTTTTAGGGGCCATAAACCATGGAAGGTGACCACAAATGCAATCACATGGGCTGAGAGCACATATACTGCAGCTCCGATGCCTCTACTTTTTCCCAATGGAATTAAGATCAAGTCCTCTACTATTGTTTGCAGTGATCAAAGTATCAAACTCGCACCATGTATTACGCCCTTAGGATACAAAAATAATGGGAAACATTAAGAAATATCACATTTAAGCATAATGCATCGCAGTCTGAGAGAAACATTGGCAAAACTAAAGGAAAATGGTGGAAATTTTCAAAGAAACCTCAGTTGATGTTAAAAGACACATACTTAAACACTTCGAACTCAAAAAATAAAAAATAATAATAAATAAATAAATAAATCCATTGTTTTCCATTGAATAAAAAACAAGAAGGGAAAAACCTATGCAGAATAGTTTTTCTATTGTTTATAAACCTATATGTATTGTCGGACAAAACAGTACTCTGAATCCCTCTTTGATCATGATTTCTCCACCAAATTTGTGTTTTGATGCAAAACAAGACAAGTTGTTAAAACACAACTGCAAAGAGAATCCCGAAAAAGGGCAAAATTAGTTTTTGTTTTCTGATTTTCACTGATTTACACTGGTTCAGTCGAGAGATGAAAGCTTTCACCAAATACCCACAATATATCAGTAAAATATTGCAGTGTTTGTGAAACATCATGATATATCCACAGGTACCAATGATATTATCACCAATAGGAATTTTTGTATTCCTGGATGGTATGTTGACCTACAATACCGATAATATTGACCATCAATAGATGGAACACGGATTGCTTGTACCTTTAGACATGGGGAGGAAGTTAATTCCTTGGAGGACGCACTGGCAAAGGAAGTATAAGAGACAGAAAAGCTTGTATAAGGACATTATATCCAGTACATTAATGGATTGTGTGTAATCCTCTTTTGCTTGATAATATCCTTTTATTGTTGTGGATCACAAAAAAAAAAAAAAAAACAAAAGGGGGAAAGAAATACCATTCGCAATAAATATATATATAGGAGAGAACTTTGTGCATATCATTTGAAGAGAGAACCCAAAATCAAGCTTGAAAAGTAATCTTTTATCTCAGAAACTTGAATAAAATGCCGACAAAAAGTTTCCACGAAGGATCAAATTTGCAAAGTCTGAGTGTCTAAAACCAGCAAAAAGACACTGCAAACAACAACAACAATAACAACAGTAATAATAATAATTAACAGTGAAAAACACATCCATAAAATAAATAAATAAACAGTGAAAAGACACATTGTTCAAGCAAGGCTATGGAAAGAGAAAAGCAAGACAAAGATACACTACCTTAACATCATATGATAATCGTCATGCCTCGCAGGTAACAGTTCATCCAAGAGCAATGCCTGGCGAAATGCATCAACAGCCTGTAGCTCCTCAACATCCCGTACATCTTCAATTGAAACCGAAATGACACGGTTGTCACTCTTCTTCCTGTGCTTTTTCTTAAGAGAATGCCTGAACTTAGTAGATGCATTTATAGCCTTCTTCTTCAGTGAACCGATTCTCGTCCTCCTTTCATCTTCTGAATTTTCGAAATCAGATTTCCTTTCTCTTCTCTCATCATGGCTAGAGAACCCCTCAAAGCCTGTGATGTGTTACAAAGTCAGCATCGACTACTAAAGTCCAAAATCACAAATGGTTCTTTAATTCCTAAAAGGAGAATCCTAAGATGTTAAAGAGACAGTATGCAGTGATATGATTTGTGATAACTCCCAGAGACGGAGTACAGAACTTCAGATCCTTTTCTAAAGTATTCTGGGGACATGTGAGGAGACAATGAGAGACACTCAGCGGCGCCTCTCATTGCCCCTACTGACAAGCCTGAACGGATAAATGAATTTTCAGGCGGCAGCAGTAACCAAGATGTAAACTGAACCAACCAGTGACTACAGAAGACCATGGAAGCTAGGAAAACCAATCGGGGATCGACTCCAAGTTAGAAAAGGACCAAGTCATCAGTGTAAACACTGAAATTCAAATGAGATTTAGAAAAGCAAAGGTAAAACATATAGCTGGATCAGCTGACAGTTTAAAATTTAAATTGCAACTGCTCATCCAAATGTATCACAGAAAAATAAATCCATGAATTCAGAATGTACAATAATCCCAAATTTCCGACACCTACAAGTAACAATTATTCAGCAGCCATCATTGTTTCTAACTTTCCTTAAGAAGACAAAATAAAGTTTATGGGCCAGTGGTAAATTCAGCTTCTATGGATGATCAGAAAGCAACAAAGTGTAAATGGTTGGGAAGTGAGCATGCTAGGCTACGTTAATCCAGATGGTATCGAAGGCCCTACCTATCAGTATGACAAATATTGCCGAGATTTTGAAAATCTCACAATATACTTGAAAAAAATGTTATCACGCTATTTTCAAAATATTGTTAGTTTTGAATTTTTTGTGATTCTATCACAAAAATGTCCCATTACTAATGTAAAAATTAAAATAATAATAATAATAATAATAATAATAATAATAAATAAAATTGAACTATCTATTTTATAATCATATAATCATCATCTAAGCCTTATCCCAATTAATTGGGGTCAGCTACATGAATCATGTTCCACCATTCTACTCTATCAAGGGCTAGATATTTAGTTAGACCATAGGCCCTCAAGTCTTTTCTTACTACTTCCATCCACATCCTTTTGGGACTTCACCTTCTTCTTCTAGAGCCTTTGACTTGTACCAACTCTTGGTCTCCATTTAGACACGACCAAACCATCTAAAGTCTACTTTCCATCATATTATTACCTATTGGTGCTAGACGAAGTTCCCTTAAATCGATTCATTTATAATCCTATCCTTCTTTGTCTTGCCACTCATCCTTCTCAACATCCTTATTTTAGCTCCACTAATCCTATGCAGTGTTTGAAGTATCAGTATTGCTACAAGTTTCATTGGCCAGGGATACGGAAACAATATCAATATCGCCGACAATATCGTCGATAACCGGAAATGTGGGGAAACAATGGGGAAACGGTGGAATCTTTCATTGAAACCTCAGGGGATGCTAAAATCAAGGTGTTCCATAACCTTAAATTGATTCATTTATAACCCTATCCTTCCTTGTCTTGCCACTCATCCTTCTCAACATCCTTATTTTAGCTCCACTAATCCTATGCAGTGTTCGAAGTATCAGTATCGCTACAAGTTTCATTGGCTAGGGATATGGAAACAATATCAATATCGCCGATAATATTGTCGATAACCAGAAATGTGGGGAAACAATGGGGAAACAGTGGAATCTTTCATTGAAACCTCAGGAGATGCTAAAATCAAGGTGTTCCATAACTTAAATTGATTCATTTTAACCCTATCCTTCCTTGTCTTTGCCCACTCATCCTTCTCAACATCTTTATTTAGCTCGACTAATCCTATGCAGTGTTCGAAGAATCAGTATCACTACAAGTTTCATTGGCCAGGGATAGGGGTGCACACGGTCGATTTGGTCCATTTGGTAAAACCAACCGAACCGTTCAACGGTGTCTGGATTTTCGGAACCGAAACAACCGTTAGCACACTAGGAACCAGAACGGACCGTGAAAACCGTTGGTTCCGGATCGGTTCCACGGTTCAGGGTTTTTCATCTTCTGCATTCCGCCACCTAGGTAGGGTCAAGCCGCCCTCTGGGACACATGGACGGTCCAGATCATGAAAAGGGATGATGGTGGGGGCACTGTCAAAACCAATCCATGCACGTCCTCACGTTTTTCACTGTTTGGATATTTTGAAAAAAAAAAATAGGTGGGCCTACTTCTGAAGCTTCTCGGAGATCTACTCCGCTCATCCTTCTTAGCAACGCGTAAGAATACCACGGTTCCACGTTCGGGTCGGTTCTACCTGCCCCTAAACCGGAACCGAACCGTATCCAACGGTTCTCGCAATTTTGGAACCGGAACCGGAACCGTGCTGTCCAGAACCGGACCAAACCGGACCGATCCAACGGTTCCGGTCCGGTTCCACGGTTCTACCGTTAAATGTGCACCCCTAGGGGATTGGATATATCGTCGATAACCGAAAATGTGGGGAAACAATGGGGAAACGGTGGAATCTTTCATCGAAACCTCGGGAGGTGCTAAAATCAAGGTGTTCCATAACGTTAACGGTGGTCGTAACGGCCGTTACAACATTTTTATTTTTTTGAAAAAACTTGTTTCAAGACCGTTATGGGGCCGTTACAGGCAAGTTTTCTTGTAACAGCCGTTATGACCCCGTAACACGTAACGGTTATGGCCGTTACTGTTACATAACAGTTTTTGTATACTTTGGCTAAAATACACATGTTTGTATATTTAGGGATAAAAAATTGCAAAAAGAATACAAAGATAATAAATTCCAAGAATGAGATTTGTCACTATGCTACCCATGACAGGTTCCTCAATTACCGTTGCGCGGAACAAAAAGGAATCATCTAAACCAATAAGGTCACCGGAGAACTGTTCACCATAGCTCCACACTACGTGCACAAAAACTGATAATTTCCTAAAAAATCTTAAGACAATCGCAAAACAGCCCAATACCACGTCCGTGGACTTTGGATAAAATAGTATTACAATGACTAAAAGCAACATTAGATCATGCAATTTCTCCCCATTTCATGTGAACACCTATCACCTAATGTAACTTAGAAACAACTAACGATTACGGTGAGTTCAAATTGCCATTAAAGACATCCCAAATACAGAAATTTTCTAATTGATATGATATAAATTGAGCCTAAGTTATAATCCTATCCTTCTTTGTCTTGCCACTCATCCTTCTCAACATCCTTATTTTAGCTCCACTAATCCTATGCAGTGTTTGAAGTATCAGTATTGCTACAAGTTTCATTGGCCAGGGATACGGAAACAATATCGATATTGCCGACAATATCATCGATAACCGGAAATGTGGGGAAACAATGGGGAAACGGTGGAATCTTTCATTGAAACCTCAGGGGATGCTAAAATCAAGGTGTTCCATAACCTTAAATTGATTCATTTATAACCCTATCCTTCCTTGTCTTGCCACTCATCCTTCTCAACATCCTTATTTTAGCTCCACTAATCCTATGCAGTGTTCGAAGTATCAGTATCGCTACAAGTTTCATTGGCCAGGGATATGGAAACAATATCAATATCGCCGATAATATCGTCGATAACCGGAAATGTGGGGAAACAGTGGAATCTTTCATTGAAACCTCAGGAGATGCTAAAATCAAGGTGTTCCATAACCTTAAATTGATTCATTTATAACCCTATCCTTCCTTGTCTTGCCACTCATCCTTCTCAACATCTTTATTTTAGCTCGACTAATCCTATGCAGTGTTCGAAGTATCAGTATCACTACAAGTTTCATTGGCCAGGGATATTGATAATATCGTCGATAACCGAAAATGTGGGGAAACAATGGGGAAACGGTGGAATCTTTCATCGAAACCTCGGGAGGTGCTAAAATCAAGGTGTTCCATAACGTTAACGGTGGTCGTAACGGCCGTTACAACATTTTTATTTTTTTGAAAAAACTTGTTTCAAGATCGTTACGGGGCCGTTACAGGCAAGTTTTCTTGTAACAGCCGTTATGACCCCGTAACACGTAACAGTTATGGCCGTTACTGTTACATAACAGTTTTTGTATACTTTGGCTAAAATACACATGTTTGTATATTTAGGGATTAAAAAATTGCAAAAAGAATACAAAGATAATAAATTTCCAAGAATGAGATTTGTCACTATGCTACCCATGACAGGTTCCTCAATTACCGTTGCGCGGAACAAAAAGGAATCATCTAAACCAATAAGGTCACCGGAGAACTGTTCACCATAGCTCCACACTACGTGCACAAAAACTGATAATTTCCTAAAAAATCTTAAGACAATCGCAAAGCAGCCCAATACCACGTCCGTGGACTTTGGATAAAATAGTATTACAATGACTAAAAGCAACATTAGATCATGCAATTTCTCCCCATTTCATGTGAACACCTATCACCTAATGTAACTTAGAAACAACTAACGATTACGGTGAGTTCAAATTGCCATTAAAGACATCCCAAATACAGAAATTTTCTAATTGATATGATATAAATTGAGCTAAATCCCCCCCACTCCCCACCCCCCCCCCCCCCCCCCCCCCCCCCCCCCCCCCCAAAAAAAAAAAAAAAAAAAAAAAAAACAGAGACTAGAATCTGAAGTTTGCCCCAAAAGAAATACTTTGAAACCCTGGCAAAGTGTGATGAATGATACTCAGGCACTTAGAAATCCCTTAAAGATTTGTATAGGTGGCATATCATAATTCAAATTAAACCATTCAAATTTTGTGTACCAGTTTAGATGTATTATGAACCAAAAAAATATGCTTTTTTGATTGTCTGACTTTCAGACTGGTGGGAACTTATTAGAGGGAAAAATGAAAAATATGCAATGGTCTTATTTCAAGAAACAAGTGTCCATGAATCAGAGGTTAGAATTGTTCAGCCAATATGATTTTTTAATGTAACTTAGCGACTGTAGGTTCCACAATTTAGCCAGCTTAACTTGAATTAATATATACCACGTCTACAATTTCCAAGTACCTGCATATCAAGATCATATGCAGCCAGAGTATCGGATAACTCCCCTTGACCAAACAGAATAAAATTCAAAAAACACCTGAAATCTTGATCACAAAATCACGACTTGTTGAATGTAGGAGAACCTAGTTTTAGGAAAACAATGTGAATTCCCCAAAATCCCCGATATTATTTCTCGCTGAAAAATGTCCTTGCATCGCTATTGACTGGTAAAGCAAATCCTAACAGATTTTTTTTTAATGAAAAACACAATCTAAGACTATAAAACCTGAAGCTTGAAGAAAACCGCTGAATATCTAAAAATCCCCAATCTAAAAAATTAATAAAAATTCTATCCGAATTACCAAATTTATTATTAATAGCTAGAACGTTATAATAAATTTTATTTTATTTTTAAAAAAAGGAAAAAAAAAAATCAAATCCTAGAATCGACCGAAGCAATAAGAAATTCTCCATATCAGCAATCAAAACATATTCAGGTGTGAAATACTAACAAGGCCTAGCGAATCGATCGAGTGGTCCCGACATCTCTCGACGGTCCGGATCAGAAAACGAAATCAAGGTCGAGACGATCAACGAATCATCACCGAAGCGGCTCGAACAGCAGAAACGCCTGCATTTCCAGCAGAAACCCTTGAAAACCCTTAGAAATGACGATATTGAGCGAAAGAATGCATCAGACGGATCGAGAAAAGTACCTCGAATCGTTCGAAGCGAGGACAGGAATCGAGATCAGCGGTGCTTTCGAGGACACCTTCGCTTGCTGCGTTTATATACGGAGAGGAGAGTTGAGGAGGAGAATCGCCAAAATTCGAAAGAGAAATCGCCGGCGACTAATGAGGGATTTGGGACAGGAGAATAAAAAGAGGGTAATGATGCCATTTCCCTCTTCTTCTTCTTCTTTTTTTTTTTTTTTTTTGAGCTTCGGGAAGGTGGGTCCACAAACCAGAGACCGCCACGTGGCGAGAGAGCGGTAGACCGTAGCTCGCAGTACTTCGCCGGCAGGTGGTGTTAGTTGTCTAGAAGCGGATTAGGTGCGCCCCCGGCCTCAACCAAGACAGTCCTTACCATGGGCCGACATTGCTGTACTTATTCTATATCTCCACCGTCCATTCGTTTTTCCAAATCATTTTATGGATTAAACTAAAAAATAAATAAGAATTTCAGGTGGACCGTACTATAGGAGGGCCTACCGTAATGTTTGGGTAAGGTTTATTTCCATCCAACCCGTTGATAAGGTCAAATAAATATGTATGAAGGTAAGAAAGCAAATTTCAACTCGATACAAAACTTACGTGACCAGTTAATGGTCAATCATAACTGTTTCCTATGGTGTGGTTCACCTTATAATTCTCATTTTTTGGATCATGCACTAAAATGACATTTAAAAAAAGATGGACGGCGTGGATATACATACATCAAGGCGAGCCGCACCATCTTGGGTGAGTCACCCTGGTTGTTTTCATGTTGCCTCTGTCGCGACTAATGATGTAGCGTGTGGCGCCACCCACTTGGGCCGCATTCTGAGATGACCGGGTGATTTGAACCGTCCACAATACGTTTAGTGCCATACATCAACAATGATCTTTCGTGATAAACTTCATCTCCGATTTTTAAAGTTGAATAGGAACCATTGAAGATTTCTTTCCATTGTTGCAAAATTCGGAGGATTGACGGGTGACCTGTACCACCCAACTAGCTGATGGAAAAGCTCCGGTGGGGCCATCATGATGTGAATGTATTATCCACCCTGTACATCCATTTTTAAAGTTCGTTTTAGAGTATGAACCCGAAAATGAGTTAGATCTAAAGCTCAGGTGGACCACACAATGGAAACAGTGGGAATAGAATGCATACCATTGAAAATATCAGGAGCCCACCATCCACACATGTTCATAACTTAGATTCAAAAATCATGTGTCCCTAATAAGTTTTTTTTAGCTCATGCCCTAAAATGAGCTGAGGAAATGAATGGACGGTGTAAATAAAACACAGATTTTCTACTATCTAGCTGAGTCACAGCCAGTCCCTGTTCCCAAAATTCATCTAAAGATAGTGATAGTCATATAATCAATCGTTCAAGTAAAGGTTTCGTAAGGTTGGAAATGCAGCATAGAGCCGTGACATGAGCGGCTCTGATCTTTGAAAAACTCGGCACGTGGCCCACTGGACAGCGACTGACGGCCGAGAATTCGGTACTACTCCGCCCCGTCACTAGGTAGAAACGGAGAAAGGATATGAGGTGCCAAATGTAATGGTTATATCCACACCGTCCATCCATTTTTCCATATCATTTTGATTATAAGTCCAACAATGAGCTAGCTCCAAGGCTAAAGTAGACCACACATTGGGAATAAATACTTACTGTCCAAAACTGCTGATATTTATGTTTTCCATTCATCCAGGCATATGTGACCTTATGAACAGGTTGGATGGAAATTAACCATCACGGTCGGCCCTAGGAAGGTTTCTATGGTGGGTGTCATAATCACCATTTCTTCCTGTGATGTGGTTCACTTGAGTCTTTTAACAAACTCATTTTTGGGCTTGTAATCTAAAATGATATGGAAAAATGGATGGACGGTGTGGATAAAACTCACACATCAAGGTGGCCCCTCCGAGCCCATGTCCGTTCCTAGCTTGGGACATGCGAGGGTACCGTCCAAACCCCGTCTGCGACAGACGCTTGATTCTGACGGGACGGAGGCAAAACGAACTGGCATTTGGATGAGGTGTATTATACCGTTTGCAGCGGCATGAGCCAAGGAGAAGGGCTCACACGGGTCGACGCTGGACACGTGTGGAATAGAGCTTGAGTCTGGCGCGTGCAGATGCGCTGCTGCAAGCAGCATTCGCTGACAGTTCGTTTATCGGTGGGGCGTTGTTCCATTTATGTATGCATGACTTTGGTTTATGAGATTAAAATTCTCCAGAGAGGCCTAACGCGGTTCGCGCGAGTAGATATCAAAGAAAGGATCCGTTGCCCAGGTGCCAACGACGGGTACAGCCAGGTGGGTGCGGCCCTAACAGTGGGGCCCACTTAGATGTAGGTGTTGTATATCCGCCATCCATCAGTTTTTTCGGCTCATTTTAGGGCAAGGTCCCAAAATTGAAGTGATAGAAATCTGAGGTGGACCACACAATAGCAATTGAATTCCCACCATTAAAATTTTCCTGGGAGCCACTAAAGCTGCTAATTGTGTTTTGACCTTACCAACAGGTTCGATGGAAAATAAACACTAGGGTGTATACGGAAGATTTTAACGGTGAACGCTCAATGATCACTCTTTCCTGTGGTGTGGTCCACTTGAGATCTGTATCTGCTTTATTTTTTGGTCCATGCCTTACTATGAGCCGAAAAAATGAATGGACCGTGTAGATATTTAACAAATGCATCGAAATATACCCCACGGTCAGGATCGCACCAACATTGCTCGATCCCCGGTCGCACCCGATTCGTGTTCGGTGCCAATGGGGTTACAGCTAACATTCTCTCGCCAAAAGGTTAGGCTTTCCCAACAAACACGAATAAGTAAAAGATGGACAGTCAGAAAAGGAAGAAAAACCGATCCCTACTCAACCGGCAGCTGTGGCCCACCAGATGAATGGACCTTTCTAATTTTAACCCAGCATATGTTACGCTCCTAACATTCGATGAGTGCCCTGGATGTGTGCCACGTGAAATGACCTCTTCAGTTATTCCTTATGCGAGTGACCCGGATATCTCCACGACCGTATATGAGGGTCGTAATCGTCTACATCACCTGCTTTAGGGAGCGCGTAAAACACCCAACTCTGTAGAGCCAAACTTGTTATTTTTATTTAATCCACTCCGTCCATCATTCGGTATCCCAGATGCTAGATTATGTGGCCAAAACCGAGACAGATTTAAAAATCTAGTGGTCCACACCACAGGGAACAAAATGGTATGAGATGCCAACCGTAGGTTTTTGTGTGGGGCCTCCATCGTGTGTACTTTTCATAAAACCTTTAATCAGGTGTAAATCACTAGTACGAAGAGAAGATAAATAAGTCAGCCTTATACAAAAACTTAGGTGGGCCATGCCACGTGAACTTGAGGTTTAGTACCAATTTTACTTTATTGTTTTTTATGTGGATCACCTGAGTTTTCCATTGGTCTGATCTTTCTTATATAAAGAGATCATAATAATTCTCACATGATGGACGGAGTGGATCTTACATATACTATATGATGGCCCCACAGAGCTCGGGTGTTTCACGCGCTTTCTTTTGCCCGAAACTACAGTAACACGATCGAACTGTACGTTAAAAGATATTTTAACAAAAAAAGAAGCATTTCTTGAGCAGCTGGATACGTGTTCCTACGAACATTTCTTAAGCTGGAGTTGAAGTCACGTGCAATACACGTGTTAGGCTGTGGACAGAAGGGGTGGTAGAAACGTCACCCCAGTTATAGGACTTAGATGCTGGTTTTCTAGAACGATGTTTGGTTGCAAAATGAAATTGAATTGTGAGATCTAATCTAAAAATAAAATAATAACAATAATAATAATAATAATAATAATAATAAATCTATTAAAAAAAATCCATCTTTCAAAGTAAAGCACGAACTGAATTTAGTAACACCCACGTGGTGAGATTTGATTGGTCCACCACAACTATGATGTAGGTTAAGGACATACTCATGGTAGACTGAGTGGAGATACCTTCTTTCAACACTAGGTCTTGGCATCGATCCCTAGTGGGGGTGGCTAACATAAAGTGTGTGTACTGACATGGGTGTCTGTTGGGGATTTTGGCCTGCGGAATCACACAAATCTAGATCTAGGATAGCAATCCAATGACACCAAGCACACACAAGAGAACACAGATTTAACGTGGAAAACCCTTGCGGTAAAAAACTACGGCACAAAGCTACAGATCTCCACTATGAAAATAGAAATTACAAAGAGAGAGGACTTACCCGATTCGAACAACTTCGAATCTCACCCTTGCTACACCCTTTAGAAACCCTAAAAAAACATTTTAGGAACCCTTAGAACTACTTTAGAAAGCCTTAGAATACATCCCAATCCCACATACACCTCTTTATATAAGTTTAGAAAGAAGCAGACTCGGAATAAGAAACAAAATTCACAAAATCTGCGTTTCCATAATCGCGTCTACGAAACTTATCGATGTCATCGAGCCACTCTCGATGACAGCCTCGATATCATCGACGGTCCTTCGATGATATCGAAACAGGACCAAAACTGTCCAGCGACCAGGGGTAGAAAATATTGTGAATTATCGATAGTATCAAGACCTGTCGATGACAACCTCGATATCATCGACGGTCCTGTCGATATCATCGACAGACTACCAGACAGAATTAAGACATCTGTCTATAACAATCTCCACCATGTCTTTAATCTTCATCCGTGTAGCTTCTTGTCATCCTCTTATTTCTACACCATATCATAGCTTCTCTTGCACACTCCGTCTTTCTTTTACGCCATCGCTAAGCGTAGAGAAGTTGCACAGAACTTGAACTTCTCTACAGGAAATTCTTGTTGATCATGTCTGCCAAATCTAAATCCACATGCTCAACCACCTTTGCTCCTGTCTTCCCAAAAGAAAAAACGTAGTCTTCTTACCATCTCACCACTACCCAATATTGTTTGTCGGGGTACTTGCTCACAACATTGATAGCCTGTGAAATATCCGGTCTAATCCAGACCATGATATACACTGTCAACCGCATTCGAATAAGGCTCATGAGATATTCTGTTTTTCCTCATCTGTTTTGGGACATATCCTGAGGAAAACTTGAGGAGAGACGCGTAGGGAATGCTTTCCGGCTTTACCTAGCCCATCACATCCTTGATCAATATCTACACACAAGGTATTCTTCCCGTGATTACCAAAGTCTACTCCTCCTTCAGTCTCAACGCCGAGAACCATCTTTGCAGCCCCCCGATCCTTCATCCTGAATGTCCCACTTAACCGAGTCTTCAGTACATTTATTTTAGACATGTCATAATTGACGATCTACATGTTATCAATTCCTGACTTACCATGAAGGAATCAAACCACTGCCTAGGCGGTAGGTCGAACCACGACCTCTTGCAAAGTCTTTTCTCAGCCCCTTTAACTTCAAACCGCTTTGGTTGTTTCATGTAGATCTACTCTTCACTTTCCCTTGCAGAAGTGCAGACTCCACATCCATCCTTCCAGCTCAAGATCACATTGGTTAACCAGCGCCAATCACGGATCTAATAGACACCTGTTATACCGTCGGCGCGAATATCTCTGAGAAGCCGATCCCTTCTCTCTGAGCATAACCCTTCGCTACCAACCTCGTCATGTATCTATGTTATATCCTCCTGAAGATCCACATGCATCCAACCACATTCCGGCCCACTGGAAGCTCCACCAGCTCCCATATGTCGGTCTGGTACAACAAATCCATCACATCGCCCATAGTCACCTTTCACTTTTCAGCACCAGGCTCACTTAGAGCCATCTGAATAGAAGATGAATCCACTGCGATATTAGAGTCGTCCATGTACCTCGCCGATATCCTGCGATCATGCCGTGTGATTCTTTTCACAGGTGGCTACTCCACCTGCTTTGTATCCCTGTCCGCACGTCTCAGCCTTCCTGCCCTGCCCGCTCATGTAGCCGTGCCCATCATGCCACGCACATGTAGAGGTGGAATCCGCTACATCCACTGCAGCTCCACCTTTTGAAGTGCTCCCGATCAACCTGTACAAGTTATCGAGTCGTTGCGCTTTCATGATTACTCGTGCCCCCTTAGATACCTTAAGAGCACCATCAATACCTGTGTACTTGCATCCTTTTGCCTCAAGTACACCAAAAGAAATCAGATTCTGCTTCAAATCAAGAACGTGCCTGACATCAGTTAGGGTGCGTTCCACTCCATCAAACATCCTGATGTGCACCGTACCAACAACCACAACATTACAGGCAAAGCCATTGCCCATAAACACCTGTCCACCATCGCACTCGCTATAGCTGGCGAACCAATTCCGATGAGGAGTCATGTGAAAATATGCCCCTGTGTCTAGCATAAACTCGTCCTTACGATCATCGTATGGCCGCCTGATAGTAGACACAGACAAAACATCACCATCACATCTACTCGATCCATCCGACGTGACGACATTGACCTCCTTGTACGAAGTCTCAAAATCTTCTATCTTCGATTTAGGATTTCCACAATCCTTCTTCACATGTCCTTCCTTCCCACAATTCTAGTACTTTACCTTTCTTTTGCCTTTGCCCTTGCCCTTGGATTTGGATCTATAACCTGAAGAACTCGTACCTTGTTCAGAATTCCTACCCATTATAAACAGTGCATAAGAAGATATCTCCATGTCGCCGTTTAACTTTCTCATAGCCTTCCCTTGAAGGGCTGAGATAACGGTGTCAACACCCAGGATTTTATTCGTACTGCACATAGTGTCCTTGAATGACTCGTACGATGCCGGAAGAGAATTCAGCAACATACATGCTTGTTCTTCATCTTTCATCACTTCCTCCATATCCAACAATTTGCAAACTAATTTATTAAAGTTGCTAATGTGAGCTTCCAGATCTCCACCCTCTGCCATCTAGAAGTTATACCACTGCTGCTTCAAGTGCAGACGATTTTCAGAGGATTTTTTCGCATAGACATCCTCTAACTTTGCCCATAACTTAGCCGCAGTTTTCTCCCTCATGACGTTGTAGAGAACCTCATCCGTGAGACATAAACGATCGATGATAAAGCTTTCTTATCAAGAGTATTCCAATCATCATCAGTCATAGTAGACTTTCGCTCCTCAAGAGCGCCATCTTCGCCTTGCTTGATTAAGGAACTCATCATCTTGATCTTCCATAACTCAAAATTATTTTTCTCTGAGTACTTCTTAATCTCATACCTGGTGCTTGTCATTATTACTAATCCTGCAGATTCAGATCTGTGCCCCAACCGATTGCTCTGATACCACTTGTTGGGGATTTTGGCCTGCGAAACCACACAGATCTAGATCTAGGATAGCAATCCAATGGCACCAAGCACACACAAGAGAACACATATTTAACGTGGAAAATCCTTGCGGGAAAAAATCACGGCACAAAGCGACAAATCTCCACTATGAAAATAGAAATTACAAAGAGAGAGGACTTACCCGATTTGAACAACCTCGAATCTCACCCTTGCTACACCCTTTAGAAACCCTAAAAAAACCTTTTAGGAACCCTTAGAACTACTTTAGAAAGCCTTAAAATACATCCCAATCCCGCATACACTCATTTATATAAGTTTAGAAATAAGCAGACTCGGAATAGGAAACAAAATCCGCAAAATCTGCATTTCTGCAATCGCGTCTGCGGAACTTATTGATGTCATCGAGCCACTCTCGATGACAGCCTCGATATCATCGACGGTCCTTCGATGATATCGAAACAGGACCAAAACTGTCCAACGACCAGGGGTAGAAAATACTGTGAATTATCGATGACATCGAGACCCTATCGATGACAACCTCGATATCATCGACTGTTCTGTCGATATCATCGACAAACCACCAGACAGATTTAAGACATCTGTCTATAACAATGTCTATTAACAAGCTAACCCCAAAAAAAAAAGGTTAAGGACATACTCCACATTACAACTTTTAAACATATGAAATACGAATTTATTTTTACAGCAGCATATGGCTTAATCAAATCTCGCCTTCTTAAGGCCTCACTAGTGCTTCTCCAACCTCGCTGAATTCGGTTCTAGCAAAGAACAGCTTAAGATCACAATTATAAATTGAAATACAAACCATCACTTGTACTAATTTTTACAAGTTGTTTTGATATGGCATCCAAATGCACAACCTTTTGCAAATATTTGTTAGCCACTATTTGATAAGCATGGAAAACAAAAAAAAAAAAACAACCATTGAAATTGTAATGATTATTTAATGTTTACTTTATTGGGTTCCATTGGCATTATTGAGAAGCAGATCCCAAGAGTATGTTTGCCTGTCTTATTGTAATATTTGAGGTACTTGACAAACAATGATCAAGAGCACATAATAGCCTCTCCAAACATGTTTTAGTTAGAGAATTGTAGCCATATGAAATGTGTGTGTGTGTGTGTGTGTGTGTGTGTGTTAGTAGGGGTGCACACGGGTCGGTTCGGTCCGGTTTTGGGGTGAAACCGGAACCGAACCGTTCCTAACAGTTCTGCAACAATTGGAACCGAAACCGGACCGTTAGCACCCTAGAACCGAACTGGAACCGGACCGTGAAGAACGGTTCGGTCCCGGATCGGATCCACGGTTCACAAGACCCATCTCTTATTTTATACAAACTGAAAATTGAAGCATGCCTTCAGTATACCTTGAGCAAAATTCACAAGACCCATCTCTCATTTTCCATATTGAAATCAAATGAAGGAAAAGTTGTGTATAATAACAAGATTAAAAAGAAAATAGAAGCTAAATATACAATACCCATATAAGAAAAATGATTGAAATTCACAAAGAAGAGAGAAATCAGTACAAAAGAGTACGAAGAAGAGAAACCCATCTCAGCAAAAATGAAAACCTCACAAGAAAAGGTGAAAATGAGAAAACCCATGTTCTACAACCATGCTTAGAAGAGAATAAGAGTTACAGAGAAGTTGGGTTTTTGGAGACTCATTCTAAAAACATGGTTAGAAGAGAATAGGAGTTACAAAGAAGTTGGGTTTTTGGAGACTTAGAAATCAATGGTGGAGAGAAAAGAGAGAGCTTGGGAGGCCGAGAAATGATGGGCTTTGCAGACAGGAGCTGTTGAAGACAAAGATTCAACATCCAGCTTCGTTAAGATTTCATGGAGGAGGCTTTGAGGAAGCCTCTCTAGATCACTACCTCTAAACATTTCTCTTCCCCAACTGTGTGTGTGTGTGTGTGTGTGTGTGTGTGTGTGTGTGTGTGTGTGAGAGAGAGAGAGAGAGAGAGAGAGAGAGAGAGAGAGAGAGAGAGGGGTAGAGGGCAGGGAGTGCGGCGCGAGAGAGAGTAGGGCGTGGACTTAGGCAACTTAGGGTGTTTTTTTTTTTTTTTTTTTAAATTTTTATTTTAAATACATCGGATCTACGGTTCCTATCACGGATCGGTTCTACGGTTCGGTTCTACAGGACTTTAAACCAGAACTGATCCATAACCAACGGTTTAGAAAATTTGGGAACTGGAACCGGACCGTTAGCACCCTGGAACCGGACCAAACCGGACCGATCCAACGGTTCCAGTCCGGTTACACGGTTCCAACAGTTAAATGTGCACCCCTATGTGTTAGGATTGTGAGGTTTCAATTAGGTGGACCCCACGTGATTGATTAGTTTGAATGAGACTATTGAAATATTTGGACTAAGCATACTAGTGATTGGTACACATATAAAGGGGTGGTGCGCTTGAATTATACTATGTAAGCATGGTATTTTAAAGAGTGTGGATCTTATAGTACAAAAATTTATGGAGGAAGAGATATAATGGGTTAAACTACTCTATTTTTCATTCTTATAAATAAAGTCTTGATTTCCTCATATACACATATAAAAAATTTATTCACCCATTTCAAGTTTTGAGAAAGGTATAACATATACGGATCATCGTTAATCGTTATCATCAATATTAAACATGTCTTCTCATTTAAATTGGTGATTTAGATTAATTGTGAAATATAAAATTATCGCAACTAAGATCACAGAACCTACTATACATAATATGGGGTGGTGTCACTATTTATAACCATGCCTCCGTGATACAAGCTCCACTACAAGTAGTTACAACAATTTCCTAAGAGGGAACACCCTAGCTCATGCAAAAGTGGCTAACAGTGGTAAACTGGGTGAAAGATACCTCGTTTCAACGCTGAGGTCTGGTATCAATTTCCTAGTGGGGGTGGCTAACCGTGAAGTGTGAACTGACAGTGGGAGTGTACTAACGAGCTAACCCAAAAAGAAAAGAAAAGAGGGAACATGCAAAAGTGATCCACTGTAAGTAGTCACAACAATTTCCTTAAGGGGAATATGCAAAAGTGATGGCTTTCTCTTCAAACAGTCTTTTAAACTTATGGATAGGCGTGAAAAAGATAGGAAGTGATCAGTAATAATTTGAAACCATCACTTTGACACACCAACATCATAATTGCCCGCAACATCTATGTTATCTGCAACACATGCATTCTGATGCAGCACGCCAAATCATTCTCCTGCATTACTCTGTACAGTAATTGCGTCTTAGAGAATCCAAGTTACAAGCCCACCATTGATTCAGCAATAAACTCGTGTTAGATTTACTTGTATTGGAGAAACCAAAAAAAAAAACACTTTAAAATTGTTGCAATATGGTTGTAACCTTCTTTGTTTTGAGTTATAAATCACAAATCATTCAGGTTTTATACAATGAAATATGTGCTTACACAACACAAAGATAACCGCATCCAAATAAAGGATATTTGAATTGCATATTGTATTAAGAGTAGTTGACTTTCCACAAGTCATTTTGGATGTATTCTAATGCTGGATGTTGAATCCATTGCTTCATTTCCTTTCTCTAAATAATGCAAATGTCGTTCTCTCTTTCTCTATCTATAGCAAATGATTTGACATTTGAACAGCAATGAAATTATATTATTTGCCCATTGTGTATTCAGATGTGATTCTTACAAAACTTCCTTTTCCATCTGCAGTATCCCAACCAATACCTATTTTCAATAGAACAACTCCATGGCTGGTGCGGGCCTTACATACATGTGGCTGCCCAAATACATGAATATATTTTCATAGTAGAGAGGTTCGCCCAAATACATCCCAACATATGGCAACATGATAGGTTGGAGCTTAGGTATGCCCCGGCCTCACCCAGGACAATGTAGCCCTTATTGTGGGGCCCACCTTGATGCATGTATTTTATATTCATGTATGTTTTTCTATATCATTTAAGTGAATGAGCCCAAAAATGAAGATCCCAATCTCAAGCAGGCCATACCATAGGAAACAGTAGTGATTGACTATTAAAAGCTTATTATGAGCGACAAAAGTTTTGGATCAAGTTGATATTTATTTTTTTCCTCTTCAACTAGGTTTATGTAACCTTATCAACAGGTTGGATGGCAAATAAACATTACATGTAGGAAGCTTTTAATGGTGGGGTGTCCAATTACTTCTGTTTTCTATAGTATGGTTCACTGGAGATTTGGATCTGCTTCATTTTTTGTCTCAGGCTTTAAAATGAATTGGCAAAACAAATGGGCAACATGGACATAAGATACATACATCAACGTGGGCCCTACCATAAGGGCCACATCATCTTGGGTGACGCCAGGCTGCATCTAATTTGCTCCTATAGAATTTAGCTTTGAATTTGGGTGGTCTTTTAATGATCCAAACCATTTATATGATTAGCCTCACCTTTTATTGTGGACAGACAACAAATAAAACCTTCAAGTTGTATGTTCTCAATACTATGAAGTGTGGCTTGTTTGCTTTGAAAATGGATGCTCATGATAACCATTGTATAATCAAAGGCTTAAAACCTTCTATCTAAGAAAATTTTCAGGCATCTCTCATCCAAGAGAATCCTTATCTCACAAATGGTCTGGCTCATTCAAAAGAACCCAAATCCAATGGCTAAAATACTCTATTTTTTTTTTTGACTGCTCAGCTGCCTCTTAACATCTCCAGTTTTTGTGAAAATGCTCTTTCTAAGTATTTTCTAGCCATCTCTCAAGCCAAGGTCTCTATGTGCCTTTTGAGAAAGAATTTGGATCCTCTGCTTGCTATCAACAAAAAATTCTGTTTTCTTATACTGTGATTGGTCCACACGCATTGCTCCATTAAATATAGTGTGTTGATGTGAGCCAATTAAATTGCAACAAACAGGAATTTTGTCAGGTAGAAAATCCCGACCCTTTTAGAAAAAGCCATTGGATGTAAAATAATATGAACAGCACTTTTACTAAAGTGGGGCCCACCTGATGAATAAATTGGCCAAATTTTTGTGACTGATCCTTGAGGTGGGGAGTGATTTTTAATGGTCAGATGCCTTACGCACATAATATGATGTGTGCATGCCTGTCTGTTGATATGGTCGTCCATGGGCTAGATTCTTCGTTTGTTCAGCGACATCTAAAAATGATGGTGACTCTTCAAAAGTGCATATGGCACGCATGGCTTAGCTGTAGGATAAGACCTTCCAAGTGCTTCTAGAAGATGCTATTAATTCACTGATCTACATTTAAACATCCATTTTATAGACATTAATTGGATCATTAGAAAGTGTGAATTTATATATATGCTCCATCCAGAGTGGGACCTGCAACATGGATGGTCTTAAATAGCTATACATCAGTGCCACATGTCATGAGGAGATGAGTTGCCACCATATTTTAAATGGTGAAAAACTAACATTGGAGTCTAGCCCGGTTGTCTACATTCCTCCTAAAAATAGGATCATCAAGGAATGGTCCTTTGTAATTTTTGGGCAGGTAATAAAATTATTTTGCTTGTCTTTAAAAAAATAAAAATAAATATACTGTCAGCATGACCTTGACAGGCAAAACATGGTAAATTAGGATGCAGATTTTGTAGTGTGTGTAAGTAAATTCCATAGACCCGTTGTGACTTATGTGTCATTATCTACACCGTCCACCTATCTTTCCAATTCATTTTAGGGCATGACTCTAAATTTAAAGTATATTTAAAACTCAAGTGGACCACACTATAGAAATCATTGGGATAATAACATTCACTGTTGAAACCTTCTTAGGGCTCACAGTAATATTTATTTGTCGTCCAACTTGTTCATTAGGTCACATAGAAACGAACAAAAGGAAAACATAAATTAATATAAGTTTCATACAAAATCTATGTAGCCCCAAGAAGTTTTCAATGATATGCATTCAATTCCTGCTATTTCGTGTGGTGTGGTCCACTTGAGATTTGTATATCCTCCTAAATTCTAAATTTTAAGCTCAAGGCGTAAAATGAGCTGAAAACAATGAATAAATGGCATGGATAAAACACATGCATCGCAGTGGACCCACAAAGTTTACTCACCACACTCTAGGGTGGTTAGTCACTACATAATCCAGGTTAGATAAATTGTGGATGTGGCATGCACTTATTCAAACTAATACAACTGAACTGTGGAACCCACTATCTCCATGTTAGAGTTCCAAGATTGGTTGAAACAACCATAGCCCTTGATTTGTGGACACTGTTTTTAGAATTTCATTTTTAACCGTGGAATACATGTCCAATCCGATTTTCATATAATCAAATAAAAACAATACTTGTTTAATGATACATCTATACTGGAATCCATTATTTGGACAGTTTAATTGAATAAATTTCTACACCACATATGGGATTTACAAAGTTTTCCCCGCCAGAGTATCAAAGTTTTTCTCCGCTAGAGTATTATTCCCATGATGGTAACAAAGTCGTGCGCAGCGACAGTACACGCACCGGTGGGAGGAATGCTCTTTGCTGCATTGCACGCGTGTCCTCGTGGCAAACCCGGATCATGAAAATCTATCAGGTGGGCCCGTTGATGACGTGTCCTAGACTAAAAATAAATTCCGTCCAAATTCATCATGCTGGCTGGGCACCCATGTCAATCGGCAGATTATCAATCAAACCCATCGATTTTTGGACACTTGAGGTCCATGTGAGGACTGTACCAGCACGTATTTTATCCGAGGAATATTCACCGTCCGTCTAATCTGATGAACTTTCTGGATCTGGCGCACGTGTGAGGCACTTGGGTTTTCGCTATTGCATGCCAGGCTGCTGAATGCTAATAGCATTTCATTGCTTATGCAAGTAGCGAAGCATGCATTAAAAGGGAATTTTAAAAATCAATACGGATAAGAAGAGGGTTGAATTATCTTAATCATTGCCAAACAATTGTACAATGACCGTTAACACTGGGGGAGTACACGAACCGAGCTAGGTTGGTTAGCTCGCCCGACTGGACTCGAAAAAGCTCGATTCGACTCGGTTCGAAGCTGAGTTCAAGCTGAGTTGAGCTGTTTTTTTATGCTCGAAAATGAGTTCAAGACGAGTTCATGCTGGCCCCAGCTCAACTCAACTCGACTCGGATCGAACCCAGCTCGAAACAAACTTGGATCGAACCAGTTCGATGACTTGGTCTGCAGTGATGAACTCAGCTCGATCTTGGCTCGAACTAACCTGAGTTGCTGACTGAACCGAGCTGAGCTAGCCAGTTAGGCTCAAAGACCGAGCCAAGCTGAGTTTGAGGTTAGCTAATGGCCGAGCCGAGTTGAGCTATGGCCAGCTTGACTCGGTTCAACTCGATGTACACCCCTAGTTAACACATAAGGTTTGGGTGAGCCATGATATCCCACATGCGGATTGAGTACTACTCGGGCAGATTGGATTGAAGGGGCGGTTGTTATTGGAGATGCTGAACTACACGCAACAATTTTCAAACATGACATTGCTATGTCGTCCAATCAAATCCCGTCTTAATAACCTTACCTAATTGACATCCATAATACCCCCGCCAAGCTAACCAAGGTATGAGACTTGATGGATCAGGCTCCTTTCTGGGCCGAGTCTCATTCTGAAAGCTCGATCACATTGGGTCTAGCTCCTTGTTGAGTACCCATCTGGCCTGTAGATATAGTATTTTGGTTAAGCATGAGTTAAATAAGAACATTTATATGATCAGCTAAACCTGATGGATGAATTATATTGCATACACATGTGCTATTTAGTCATACGGCATGCACGTGAGTTTCTTACAATTGAATGACTTAGAAAACCTTATAAAAATTTAAAATACTTAACAAAGGGAGAGAAGGTCTCAAGTTAAAGCACTTGGACGACATGTTGCGGTCTTTCGAGCAAATAACTCCTAACTCATGTACATGCACATGGAACTTATACAAAAATCAGTACTACCACTCATCAAGTGGACCATATTTATATTTTGCTATTTGTTTATGATTATACATTGTTTTATAAAGCATGCCTCACTTGATGAGTGGATAGGATTGAATTTTGCACTAGGTAATCTTCATGATGGGTGATGCAGGGGAGGACATAAGGTCAAGCACTGTCTTCCTCAAGATGATAATTGTTCTAAATTCGTGGAACTTCTCTAGACTCCTCAAAGAGACTCTTCGAATCTACAAGAAAAATAACAAGAAAATAAAAAATAATTTCTATAAAATTCAAAATTGATTAATGAATAAAATAAATAAGTTCACAGCCCTTTAAATAGAGATAACAAGCAATGAGAGAGAAATCAAAATCAAACTATAACTAAAACTTTTAGAATTTGCAACTTTCATGATGTCTACTAGTGCGCGAGGTTTTTGACCAAAAATAGGAAGTGTCCTATTCGGCTTCACCAACTTGTTCACCTAATTATTCTTAAGCTCTTTTCACGTTGTGCACAACTCGTAAAGCCCAGTGGATGAAGAATTATAATTAAACTAAAACTTATTATTTATAATAAAAATGGAATTAAAATAGGGATACAACCGTCGATCTGGCGATATTTTGCAAATCCGACGTGCGCAACCTAGTATAGTGGGTTGGGTAGATAAAGTAGCTCGTTCTATCCTAAAATCATATATTTTACGTTCGATAACTCGTTATGGATTGCGAGATACGCTTGATTTAAGGTCCAACGGTCCGAATCACTTCTGTCATCGACCGGGCCTTTTCTGATCCATCTTGGCCATGAAACGGTCCGTGACCCTCGCTACATCAATGGGCGATACCCATTTGAAGGATTTGGTGTCACAATTCCTTCATTATCCACCAGGTGAACCATAAACTATGGTTGAGTTGTAAACTTGAGACTCTAATACATGAGCCTCTCATGTGCTCAATACATCCAATCCGTCCCATAAGTCAGCCCTACTATGAATATCGTGGTAAACAAAAAATCACTCACATCTACTCATTGAGGGAATGAAACTTGTATTCTTCTATTTATCAATGCCTAGACATTATTTCCTATGGTGTTGTCCACTTGATGGATGGATAGGATTGTTTTTTTGTACTATATGATATTTAATTTGGAGCCAAGCTATTGAAAGGGTTGGATGTGGTATTGGCTTATTGGATGATTCCCTGGGTATATACCTACCATTTACATTAATCAAGCTATTCCCTTGGTATATAACTACCATTAACATTAACAAGATCCAACCCAACCCAGTTATAGCTGATGTTAACAGACCGTACCCCTGCCTGACTAGTTCCAGATTTAACTAGGTCAAAAAGCAAGATCCGAACGGAACCTAATTTATTGACCGGTTAAAAAAAGTGACCCTGTTAAAATCGGAATGGGTCCATCTGGTCCCACCATTCTCAAGTAGCTTTTGACAGCCCTACTTTTAAGTTCCATAGCTGGACTTTAAGATGCCATGAACGGTCCAGATTCATCTAAGTGGAACCTGCAAACCAGTAACATCAATCTATAATCCCGAGAAATGAAAAATGCACTCACGCCAGTGCACTTTGACTAGTACCATCGATTTGTAATCCCAAGATATGATAGGGCGGGAACCTCCCGGACGCGGATTCACAAGCGACACTGCCAATACCAATCTCAAAATGGTAATGGAAAAGTCCACTGGGCTCCACCATCGTGTACATGTCACTCCGAATTTTTCAAATTATATTACGTCATGAGCTAAAAATTATGCAGATACAAAACTTAGATAGACTGACCATTAAAATATCAGCCTATTAATGGACAACGTGTATAAAAGGCATACATAGAGGTGGTCATTGGGCGGCTCGATCCGGTTAACTCGACTCATCCGACTCATTCTGATCCGACTCAACCCGAATTGAATAGGCTTCGCCCAATCCGAACTCAAACTGAGTCGAGTTCGAGTTACCTAGTAACTCGATCCGACTCGACCCGAAACTCGATCTGGTTAGACCTGACACTCTAACCCTACCTGCCGCACCCTACCCCGACCCAATCCCAAAATTTTTATCTCCCTCCCTCATCTTCCTCATATTTCAAGCCCAACGTCTCTCTCTCCCTCCCTCATCTTCTTCATCTTCCAAACCCAGCAACCACCCACCACCATTACCCTCCTTCTCCTCCTCCTGTCTCTCCTCTCCTCTCTCTCGGTCTCTCCCTCCCTCATCTCTCAATCTGACTCGGTGCCAACTTGACCCGACTCGGTACTTTTGACCGAATCGGACTCGGTCCGGATTAGTCCAGGCCAGACCGAACTCGGATAAAGTCAAGCATACTGGACTCGGTATCGAGTCAGATCGAGTTTATGTCAAGCCTATTTCAAAACCGAATCGAGTCGAATCAGCCCTAACTCGGTTCAACTTGACTCGATGCCCAACTCTAGACATACATCATAGTTGGGCCATAACTTTTTTTTGGCACCGCTGTGGGGGTGGCCACCGAATCCGCGAATCCCCGCTGCATATATAGCCCCACCATGTAAATTGCTTAGATCCCCGCTGCATATTAGGTATGACTCTGGGTTCACCCAAGATCGTGCGGCCCTTACTGTGGGGCCCACCTTGATGTATTTATTCTGCATCTATGTTGTTCATCCATTTTTCTAGATTTTTTTAGAGAGTTATTCCAAAAATAAAGCAGACCCAATAATTAGGTGGACCATACTATAAGATAATGAGGTGAACCATGTCATAGGAAAAGTGTAGTGATTGACTATTAATGGGCTACAAGAGTTTTGTACTAAACTATATTTGTTTTTACCTTGATCAGGCTTATGTGGCCTTATCAACATATTGGATGAAAAATAAATACTACGTAAGCATTAAAGTGTGCTCTAAGAAGGTTTTTAATGGTTGGGAGTACAATCACCGCTGTTTCCTATGGAATGGCTCACCTGATAATTGTATCTGCTTCCTTTTTTGCTATAATACTTTTAAATGATATTAAAAAATGGATGAACTGCGCGGATACAGAATACATATATAAAGGTGGCCCAAGGTAAGTGCCACACTGTCTTGGGTGAGGCCGGGTCTCACCAAATCCGCTCCCATATCTCGCACATGTGTTACTAGATTGCACTTTAAGTACAGTTTGCATTCTAACGTAATATCAGTCTAGAGGAAGCCCGATGCCTACCGCGCCGATTGCAGTGTGGGGCCCACCATAGATGTATGTGTCTTATCCATCACGTCCATTCATTTTTTCCATTTCATTTTAGGGCATGAGCCCAAAATTAAAGTTTATTAAAAGTTCAAAGTGTACCACACCACAGGAAATAGTGGAGATAATAATGTCCACCAAACCCAAATATCAGCTTGATACAAAACTTCTGCCTTAAGAACTTTTGAACGGTAGGTGTTCAAAATTCACATGGTTTCTTGTGGCGTGGTACATTTGAGCTATGGATATACTTTAATTTTGGGATGATATGTTAGAGTGAGCAAATAAAGCAGATGGACGGTATGGATAAGACACACACATCATAGTAGACACCACAGAATTTACTCAACGGGCAATCTGCTTTACACCCTCGATTGTCCTGTGGACAGATGCTCTTCGAATCAAAATTTCAACATATAAAAAGAAAGCAGACATGAATTTCCTGCAACACTGCGGACATGAATGTCCTGCAACACTTGTTGAATGGTGCCCGGGCAACAAAAAGCTCTGTAGGTCCCACGATGATGTCTGTATAGCATTCATTTCATTAATCAGTTGCAACAACCCATGTTAGGATGTCAAAAAAACATCTAGATCCAAAATTTGAGTGGATCATGACCACAGAAAACAGTGGGATGGGAAGCCCACCGTTGCAAATTTCCTTGGGCCCACTAAAATATTTATATGCCATTCAACCCGGAAATGAGCTGAGACTCATTAGAATGGAGGGTTAAAAAGGAAATATCAGCCTAATCCGAAACATCGTTGGTTTAATTGAATTTTGGATTTGTAAGGTTGTAATATCATTATCAGCCATCACCCGAGGTGGGCCCCACAATCAGTACCTCACCCACTAAGCTTTGTTAATGATGTAGCAGCCGGTTCGATACAGGTGAGGCTACCTTCTCCTTACACGAACACACATTAAATCAAAACCGCCCAATTAATGGACCTACAGTAGATAGATTAAATATAAGTGGTCTGCAGAAACAAAAAGAATTAAACGGTCTTGATTCGATGAAGAAATTTCATCATCCATAGTCAGGGTTGTCTGGCAATGAGGCGTTAGAGTACTTACTACATACCCAATTACCGTGGGTCCCACTATTTGGGTGATTCGGATTTAAGGCCACGTGTAACGTACGGTGGTGGGCTTACATGTGTCCAAACTACAGTGCAGATATGTACGGTGTATCATATTCTCCCAGCTGTCTGATTATAATCTGACAGCTGTAGATCCGGACTGGATGCGGATTTCCCGCAAAAGCTTGCGCTGTAAAGTTAGGTGGGGCCCACTGTGATGTTTATGAGAAATCTAACCGTCCATCCGTTTTGTGAGCTCAGACCAAAAGTGAGCTGGATACAAGACTCACGTGGGCCTCTCTAAAGGAAAAGGTGAGTAGAGAAATTCCTACCGTTGAAACCTCCCTGGGTATACAGTGATGCTTAAATACCATCCATACCGTTCATAACGTCATTCCTACGGGGATGAACTGTCAAAACAAATATTAACTTGATTCAAAACTTCCGTGGCCCACGTATATTTCAACTGTGGACGTTCAATCCTTACGTTTTCGGCCCACTTGAGTATTGGATCCGTATCATTTTTGGTCGCAAGTACTAAAATGAGCTCCAAAAACGGATGGACGGGGTGGATTTCTCACAACCATCACGGTGGGCCCAGCCTAGGTTTCCAGCGTGGTAATTTATGGGAAAGGCTTTAGAGGAAATCCACGTTCCAGCCGGACTCCGCTCTCACCCTGCCAAGTGGCGAGTGGTCACTACAAAAGACAGCCGAATGATAGAAAATGAGACGGTGGATTATTATTCCTCTTTTGGCTTCACATGCTGCGCTGAGAAATGCTACGGCTAATGACACACGTGGAAATTCAATGTTTACAGCTGGAAACTTATTATGAGCCATGGAAGTTTTGGATGAAGCTGATTTTTGTATTTTTCATTTGCCTGGCTTACATGACTTTTGATGACAAAAAACACCACCATAGACCCCAGGGAAGATTTCAAGAATATCACTATCCTCCCTACTTCCTGTGGTGTGGTCCACTTCAGCCTTGGATATGCCTCAATTTTTTGGCTCATGTGAAAAATGAGCTCGCAAATTGATTAGACTAGGTAGATAAAACATATACATCATGATGGGCCCAAAGATCTTTTCCAAGTCATAACCGAATCGAGACCATCTTAATGGCCTTGCCATTTTCAAAGTAGAAAAGATTCGCATGTAACAGTACCAAAAGGTGTAATACAGTAGGTTGTGATTAGCCCACTCGCGCCATGGCATTTTTCAGGTGTCCCGTGCTCACTGTACGGTGGGCCACAAAAAAAAACTAAGGGTATAGCGTCCCCACCGCAACTATTAAAAAAACAACAGCTTTAGAGGATAGGCATGCGGCCCACATTAGTTTTTGACAAACACCTCATGATGTGTACTTGAGATCTACTCTAACCATTACTACCTAATCCCATGTTTAAGCCCAAGGTAAATAAAAAATAAAAAATATATATCAGGTTCACCTGTCATTCAGATGGGCCACATCAAAGGAAAACGTTAAAAAAAGGATACATTCACCCTTGAATTTCATATATGGCCTGTGATGATGATTACATAAAATTCACACTAATTATTAGATGATACTCAAAATTTAGATCTGGGCTCAAGCATCAAGTTTATACATGGTTCAGGTGGCCTACATCATGAGAAACAGTTTGGAAGGAAGGGCTGGCTGCCATGTATATTATTTCCAATCATTTGATTCACCTAAATCTAGAATGGGGTTATTTTTGGGTGTTGGGCCAAACACAGGTGCTGCCCCTAGTTCTCGGCATCGATTTCACATAATAATCATGTAGTTTTTTGAAAAATCCTCCAATAAAGTCTACTCTAATCAGCATGTAGACCCTAACATTAGAAAACACCTGGATGGGTTAGAAAACTTTAGCTGTGTTTTTCATAGCTGTGCATTTTATTTTTATTATTTTGAAACTGCAGCCCTCCTGACAAGTGGATCAATCTGACTCTTGTACTAGAGCACGAATATAGTGGTGCCATTCAGATGGATGGATTGGATCTTCTTAGCCCTCTCTTGCTATTCTGGCATATGTGTGGCATGTATACCAGCTCTATTGCACACACAAATGGACTTAGCAAAGCTCTGTTAACTAATATATCTGATATTTTGAAAATGTTTGGTAAGAAAATGATATTGATAAGAACAGATGCATATTTAAAAAATGAGTAATGCTCACACAACTAGTTAGACATTACAGCCACGCATTTAATGAAAGCAATCGCACTTAATTAATGAAAGTATATGCTTCTACAGCATACTAATTTCATTTTGGATGGAAAAGGGGCCACGGCTTGGCTGGGTCAGTCGTTGTGTTAATGTAAAATCAACCCCGACCACCAAGTATATCACCCCATATTACATCAAGGTCTCAAATTTCATCCCCATCGTTAGTTCAAGTCAACCATTTGATTGGAAATATTGTACAAGGAAAGGTTCACCCACTAAATTATTTCCTTTGGTGTGGCTCACATGAATCATGTATAGACCTGATTTTTGGAACCCTGGCTTAGTTTTGGTGTGACATCCAATGGATGGAATGGATTTCACAGTTTCTTCATGATGGGCCCTATAAAAATCGAGGGTGGATGTCTCCCTCCTCCATTGGTGTGGCCCATCTGAATCACAGGTTAGCCTAATTTCTTAGCTCTGTGTCTATAACTGGATTATAGATATAATGGTCGGAGTGGATCTCACATACATATCAGAGTGGTCCCATAGAAAATCAGATGTGGGAATCTATGTGGTACCTGTTCCCAACACACTACCGCTTGGCGTAATTTAAGATGATAATTAATGCTTGGCAGAGAAGAGAAGTGGCGTTATTTTGGTAATTAATCCTCGTAATGCCTATGGAGAAGTAATTTAAACTCACTTTGGAAAACAGTGGCTCGTTCGGGTCAGCCCACCGTGGTGTTAATTTGAAATCTACCCCGAACATCAGGTGGGTGACCTCACCTTACACCTAAGGTTCAAAAATCAGGTGCATCCTTCTTTCAGGTGGACCACGCAGCTGGAAATAGTTGATAAAGAAAAGATCACCCTCCAAACTATTTACATTTGTGTGGCCTGCTTGAAAGATTGATGGACTTGAATTTTGGGCCCTAGGACTAAGTTTTAGTGTGGCATCTAATAATTGGAGTGGATTTGATATAATCTCTATGGTGGGCCTCGTAAAAAAAAAAGGTAGACGTCTCTATTCCCAATATTTTCCTCAGTGTGATCCACCTGAAGGGCTTGATTTTTAGGTTCTGTACCCGACAGAAGATTATACATCTAATGGTTGGAGTAGATCACACATACACGTCAAGGTGAGCCTCATAAAAAATCAAGATAAAGCGTCCACTGAAATTCTTTTTTTTCAATAAAAGTCCCAGTTGAAATACCGTTTAATGTCCAACCAGCACGTATCATTCAACCTTTTAACCTTTTATGTAAATATATATATATATATGAGAAAAGGTACTATGCATTCGAGCGGATTTTAACGTCCCATGAGGTTGAGCTGTGTGGGCCTCACCGTGATTCGTTTTGAACATCAACACCGTGCATTTGATGTGTCCCTTTTAAATTATGGGATATCCCAAAAATCAACCGTATATGGAACTCAGGTGGGCCATACCATCTAAAATCATGTGAAGACATGCCAAAAACATATAAAAGCACTTGGTGGGGCCCACCTGAAATTTGCATGCATCTGAAACTTGGTTTAAACCCTCATCCAAGTGGTACACACATAGGGCCCGTTTGGACGGGCGTATTACGGTGGAGTCGGTGGTAGTAGGTTGGCTTGCAAAGTAAACGAGGCAATTTATTGCAGAACAGTGGATTGTCTCCTATCCAGTTGAATTAGCTAATCCAACACGTAAATCGTGTGCGCGTTTGGACGGTTCAGCAAATCCAACTGTCCCAAATGCGGTGGATGTTTGGCCGGGCATTGGATTGCATGCAATCCCAAGCAATCCAACTATAGGAGTGTTTGGACGGTCTATAAATAACTGACGGTCACTGTCATTTGAAGAGGTGAGCATTCGACGGGATTGGATATCCCACGAGCCACAAGATGTCTGTGTCTCATCCAAGCCGTTCAATGGGTACCGTCCAAACCCCTAATGTCTCATCCACGCCATCCATATATATATATATATATATATATATATATATATATATATATATATATATATATTGTCCAATCAGATGGTCAGTACAGAAACTCGTAAATGCTTTGTGGTTCACTTGATCTTTGCCAATCTACAAGATTGGATGTGAAAATTTGCAAAAAATCACTGTCCACAAAAGATCGACAGCGAGATCTGAAGTTGTAACGTTACTGGTGGGGCCCACTGTATAAATGCTGGAGTGTTTAAGGTGTATCTCAATACGCAAAGTGATTTCAACATATGGAACAGGGACTGTCCATGTCAAATATGGGCCGCACATTCATGGATGTGTTCCATCCATTTCGTTCATTTCAAACCAATGGAATCAAAACATCCATGTCAAAAATAAAACTATAGATGTTGACAGATATCTTTACCACAAAGGATTTCCAAAAACCTACTCGCAGCCTATAATATACTAAACCATCATACACCTACGGTCCACAAAAACCATAAACATAAGTCAAAGAAATAATAAAAGTTATGGAATAATAACTTTTAAAATTTAATTATAATAAGCAATGCAAAAAAAGAAAAAAAAAAGAAAAAAAAAAAGAACTAGTAGCCCCACGAAAATCGCAAGGACTTTCTCGCTATCCGATCGATCAAGATCATCAGTCGATGTCGCCCTCTCCAGCACCTCCTGTCTCGTTTGGGTTGACTGATGGGTAAACCCAGTCGTAGTGTGCTGCATCTCAATCTCACCAGATGTGGCGGCAACCTGTAAACACGGAGACGTTGGTAGTGGTCTGGATGGCTCACATGCCTTGTGGAAAAAACTGTCCCAATATGCTACGGCCTCCTTCCAGTTACAAAACACGCGATGCCTGCCGCCATTGTATCCCTTAACTTCTACACGCGCCTCATCCCAAGTGTTATATATCCCAGGGCGTCGTCCTACAAGGACAACATAAAACTTTTGTTTACCTATCTGTAATGGCAGGCATAGATCATGTAGTTGATATATGAAAGAATGAACATCCGTAATTCAAATAAGCAATAATAATCATATTTTCTGAATATGAAAGTCATATGTACGTACCCTTCCTACATTATATAAACTGACTAATCCAATTTGAGTTAATGTGCGTAATGCAAGCATGTGAGTGGATATACCGAATTGCTTCCATAACATTCTTAGTCATTAAAATAGCAGTCATATTGGTATTTCCACAAGGCATACCATTCCATCACACAATTATCCAAAATATTAAAAGGAAAAAAAAAAAAAACTGTCAGTATACGGAAACAAACATGACAAACAATATAAGTTATTACATGACCATAATAAAAACCAGCAAAACAAACCCATTGAAAACACCCTGTCATACAGAACTAGCACCTCCATCACCGAAATGATCACGGAGTTTTTCCTTTAACCACTCCACTCGGCGCTCGGGTCGAAGACTAACAAAGAACGACGCCAACAACTTGTCCTTACTCAGGATCTCACCAACATCGATAAATTCTTTATTAGTCAGGCCTTTCACCTTCTCGAGCACATCAAGTACTGTCTTAGTACGATTAACCTGTTTGCCAAGCCCAAATTTCATCATTGACTCAGCAACGGTATTCAATGAGGCCCCGAGTACATCACAAGGACGAGGCAGGCGCGATCATTTCCTTGTTACTATCCCTCCGTGAGTACATCGGAATCAGGAGTGCGAGTGGGAGTGTCACGGGATCCGTGATGTCCCGTCGCAGGACTGTCCGATGGTAATGAAATGGTCCCTGTGGAGTCTGTGATGTAATTCTCTGATAGATCTATCGTATCATCCATATCGTAATCAACAGAATTCCATGCTTCATTAAGGTCTCGCTGCAGACGAGAATAAGATGTCGACGCGGCCATACTATATATATATATATATATGGAAAAGGTACTATGCGCTTGACCTCATGAGTCCGTCCCATGAGGTCGAGCTGTGTGGGCCCCACCGTGATGCGTTTCGAACATCTACCCCATCAGTCAGATGCACCATTCCATCGTGGGCCTAGGTCTCAAAAATCAAGTCAATCCGTGACTTGTGTGGGCCACACCACATACAAAAGTGGAGAGGGGCCGTGCACCATTAAAACATTCATAACCATTTTTGAGGGCCCACCGAGATGTGGTTTGCAAATCCAGCCCATCCATTATGTGTGTCCCACTTGAATGAGGGTTTAGACCAAGTTTCAGGCGCATGCAAAACTCAGGTGGGCCCCACCAAGTGCTTTTATATGTTTTAACTGTGTCTTCACATAATTTTAGATGGTATGGCCCACCTGAGTTCTGTATACAGCTGATTTTTGGGATATCCTATAATTTAAAGGGGACCCATCAAATGCATGGTGTTGATGGTCGAAACACATCACGGTGGGGCCCACACAGCTCGACCTCACGGGAGCTTATTGTGGGGTCGAGTGCATAGTACCTTTTCCCATATATATATATATATATATATATATATATATATATATATATATATATATATAAAAGCCAGTAGGCTAAACACAATTTGGTTGATTTTAATGGTGAGAATTTCTATCTTAACTATTTACCATGATGTAGCCCAATTAAGTGTTGAATGTACCTTAGTTTTAATCCCTTGTCCAAAAATGAGGTGGCCCACATGATGAACGGGATGGATCTACTCCACATGAATTCTTTCCTTCTAGGTTTGCGAAAGCAATGCACCGTTATCCATTGGAAGGTCATGCAAACTTTATACTAATATTTGGGAAGAGGAGACGTGTGAATGGAGAGTAAATGTAGGATGGGCTCTATGCTATTATAGATTTGGACCATCCAACTCTAAATCAGATCCATGCATTAGATAGATTACACGTCAACATGCCAGGGCCAAAAAAAGAATTTGATGATCTTATGATCAATCATGTCGAATACTTATAAAAATTGTTGGTTGTTAATAAAACAGTCCAACGATTGAGATTTAACATGCATACGTACTTTCACTTGTACTTTCCTTACAAGTGTAGTGTCTTAGTTTTTAGTACATAATTTCTCTTTAATGAGTCTTAAATGATGAATGGCCTAGATCTTTGACCCGTGTGTCACTTTACATAACCATGACAGGCATTCTAAAATCCCTCAAGGTAAGGATACTTAATATATAAAAGAAGAAATTTTCTTATTAAATGCATAGCTAGTCGGACGAAAATGCAATGTCCAACTAGTTGTCTGTGAGCATTACTCTTTAAAAACATATGCGGAATCCTTCCACCGTTTAAGTATTTTCATTTTTGGTTATACAACAGAACAGGTTCTGTACTAATGTATTAAATTTTTTTGAACGAATGGATGTATTTATCCAGGCCGTATCTTCTACAAAGGTCCATAGAAAATGCTTATTCTACAACCCTGTTTGTGGGGCCCACTGTGATTTGAACATGGAATCTAACCTGCCCATAAGGTTGCCCCACCGTAGAACTGGGGCCGAACGTAAGATTGATCCAACCATCATACAGGTGCCACGTGAATTTGAAAGTTTTGGGTGGATATCTGTTATATGGTGAGGCTCATGTAATGATTGTACAAATCTGATTTTTGGAACATCTCATAATCATAATCATGGTGTGGTTAACTTCATTCGTAGAGTAGATGGCATACACACAACATAGCAGTACCCCACCCTTGTTGTTTGAGCGCTTAAATTTGTGAGCCCATGGCAATGTATGTGATATATTTATGTTGTACATTCATTTTATAGGAACATTTTAGGGCATGAGCCTAAAAATGAGGCAGATCCAAAGCTGAAATAGCCCACACCACATGAAATAGTGGTCATAAAATGTCAACAAATCTTCCTAGGATCATAAATTTTTTACTTGTCATCCAACCTGATCATAAGGTCACACAAACATAGATAAAGGGAAAACACATATTCAAAACTTTTAGGCCTCCAAACACTTTTCAACATAGGCATTCAATTCCCACCGTTTCCTCCTATGGTGTGGTCCACTTGAGTTTTAGATCTGCCTCAATTTTCTCTACAATCAACTGCTATAAAATCAGCTGGCAGAACGGGTGGACACCATGGATACCCAACATACATGATAATGGACCCCACATAAAATTCACATCTTCCTTCAGTCTTATTGTTAGAGAAACAAGCTATCACATTTTGGTACATTGGTAATTAATCATTATCTATAACTTATAGGGATTTATAGACATGAATTAGGAAGTAAGTGAATAGGAACCGTGGCAAAATCTTTTCCTACACCAAGGGTTTCGGTGCCATCAAACCACTTTTAAATTATAGGGGAATCGACAAGCTGGGCCTGTTGTCTTAGGCCCTGATTTTGAATTGTTGGGATGGGCCTAACTGGTTAGTCCTATTAAAAAAATTGAATTTTCTTGACCTAAGCCCCAACCATTGACAGCCCTAAAGTTGTAGCACTGGAGTATTCCCTGACCAATCCAAACTGTCTATTAGGTTCTGTATACATTTCATGTACGACAACATGAAAGTTACACTGATGAGATGATCCAATCCATACACAACTTGGATTTCTTCTATATACACATCTATGTTCGATGCAATGGATTGGTCAGGCCTTTTTTAAATGACCCACTGATCAATTTTATAAGCTATTGATCAGATGGTAAGAAAACGTTGTGATGGTGGTAGCCCATAAAATGCTTTCTGGATCCAATGTACGGTTAAGATCAATTGAACGGATTATAATCCAAATGTCTGGATGCAACTGAGGGCAATAAGGGTGCCAAAGGGTCATGTTGACCCACTGGTCAATTGGGCCGACTTACTTCTTAATTGAGTTCAGGCCATGTTAGATCAGGTAGCAGGCCGGGCTCAAGCTAGAAAATGAGCCCATTTAGATAAATGGATTGGGCTCGGTTTAGACCAACTTGGCCTTACCCACCCATATAAAAATCAATGGACTGGGCCAGATGAAATGACCCAGCCCGTAATATCAAGCTTAACTAAGCCAACGAGTGCCTACAAGTGAGCTAATGCGCACACAGCCGTCTATCAGGTGGTCGTCGGTATTACTGCCTCGAGATAAAGGTGGTCCATTTAGTAGGTGTGCCATGATAGTTTAGTTATAAAACTGATGATTCAGAGTTTTGTGTATTATTTATGGTTAACCATACGTTTATAAACACTTTACATGTATAAGCTCACGTTATTCTTAGCTCAAGATTTTGAGAGCAAGAGAAGAGTTATTTTAAGTTTTCTAAATTTGTTCTTAACCATTTTAAGGGCATAGCTTGACTTGTGAGTAAGATTCGTGGCTTGTTTAAATCGATAATTTCTTTCTCTTCTAATTTCTACTTTCATAGTGCACCACTATCGTTTTGTGCCGTGGTTTTTTTTCTGCAAAGGTTTTTCTATATTACATTCTATTTGTGTGTTTGAATTTGGTTGTACAATTAGTGTTGATGCTAATTCCCAATAAAAAAATTTAAGAAAAATGTGATTCAAGACGGTCAAGTAGACAATGAAACATAAAAATGTGCATAATATTCCATTAAATCAATATTATGTTATCTTTCAATTACACAAAATTGCAATTATGAAAAATTTGCATGCCATATAAGCCTTTTTTAAAGTTTTATGAATTTTGGTTTTAAGTTGTTTCGTAAACAAATGCCCCAATTAGAATGTATAAGCCTTTGGTTGTGATTTTGGGTGAAATACGACATTTCTACTAATAAGAGCTTATTAGCTTATTCTAAAAAAGCATAAGCTCTTATTTTAAAAATAAATTGTTTAATAAAAATTAATTTTACCACTTACTTTTTTAAAAACTAACTAAAATGGTCTTAAAATATAAGTAAGTGAGATGTCACTTATTTTTTTAAGAACTTAATTAGCTTAAGCGGATATATATTTTTAACTTTGTAAGTAATTTTTATCTTGCCCTCTTGTCTTTCTTTATAATTTTTTTGAGATAGGCCCACATGATGAATGACTAATATTGAAGGTGGGACCTACATGATGACCGATCCACATTAAGGTGGGCCCACATAATGCACGGTCACATCAAAGGTGGCCCCCACATAATGGAAGACCATGTCAAAGTGTGGCCCCACATGATGGACAATCTACATCAAGCGGGCCCCACCTAATGGACAATCCACATCAAAGGTGGGACCCACATGATGGATGGTGGACATTGTATGTGGGGACCATATGATGGAAGGTTGACATTAAAGGTGGGCCTACGTGCGACCTATATCGAAGGTTGGGCCCCACATGATAGACAATTGACAACAAAGATGCAACTTACATGATGGATGTTGGACATTAAAGGTGGGTACCACATGATGGATGGCCCAGATCAAAATGTGGCCTCGCATGATGGACTATCCATAGGAAGTGAGCCCTACATGATGGACGGTCCACAATAAAGGTAGGACCCACATGATGGATGGTGGAAATCAAAGGTGGGTCCCATATGATGGATGGCTCTGATCAAAATGTGGCTTCACATGATGGACTATTCACATCAAATGGGCCTCACATGATAGATGGTCCACAACAAAGGTGAGACCCACATGATGGATGGTGGACATCACAGGTGGGCCTCACATGATGAATGGTCCACATCAAGGTGGGCCCACATAATGTGCACTTCACATCAAAGGTGGGCCCCACATTATCAATGACCCCACATCAAAGCGTGGCCCAATATGATTGACCATACACATCAAGTGAGCCCCACTTGATGGGTGTTCCACATCAGAGGTCAGACCCACATGATGGATGATGGACATTGAAGGTGGGCCTACATGATGAAAGACTCACATTGAAGGTGGGGTCCCACACAATGAATGATCCACATCAAGGTGGGTCCACATAATGGATGGAGTGGGCTTCACATGATGGATGGCTGCATTAAAGTGTGACCCCTCATGATGGATGGTCCACAACAAGTGGGCCCCACCTAATGGATAGTCCACATCCAAGGTCTCTCATGATGGATAGCCCATATCCAAAGTAGCTCATGTGATGGATGATCCACATAGAAGGTGCACCCCCACAAGATGTATAACGATATAAAAAATGGGCCCCACACAATGAATGGTCCACATCAATGTGGGCCCACATAATGGATGGAGTGGGCTTCACATGATGGATGTTCCACATTAAAGTGTGACCCTCAAGATGGGCGGTTTACATGAAGTGGGCCCCACCTAATGGACAGTCCTCATCTAAGGTCTCTCATGATGGATAGCCCATATCTAAAGTGGCACGGGTGACGGATGATCCACATAGAAGGTGCACCCCATACGATGGATGGTGGTATCAAAAGTGGGCCCCACATGATGGACAATCCACTTTGAAGGTAGGGCCCACACAATGGACACATCAAATGTGGACTGAACGTGATGAGTGATGGGTAGTGGACATTGAGGGGCCCCACATGAAGGACAATTAGAATTGATGGTGGGCCCCACATGATGGATAACCTGCATTAAGGTGGGCCCTTAATGGTGAATTGTCCACATCCAAGACAGGCCTTGCATGATGGACAACCCACTTTGAAGGTTTGACTCACACGATGAAAGGTCCACATCAAAGGTGGGCTCCATATGATGGACAATCCATATTCAATGTCTGACATAATGGAAGGCCCAAATGTCTTAAAACATGAAGATTATAGCCATCAATTCTATTACTATTTTGGGCACGGTCCATCAATGGTGTCCACCAAAACAATAATTTGGATTACTCTTATTTTAGAGTTTCTGTAATATTTAAAAATAACATCAACTATCCTTAAAAAAGCTTTTATTTGAATATTTTGCCAAATAATATTTTAGTTTTGAAAAAATAATTTTACCAAACGAGCTTATTTAAAACAAGAGTTGGAACAAAAATAGCCTACTAAAATAACTCTTATTTAAAAAGCTTTTATTAACTTAGAGTGATATGCCAAACAAGCCCTTAAACTTTTGTATAAAGATTCACGAAGTTCAATGCATTCGATATAACACACATAACATCCTAATTCGCTGATTAGAGTTTGGGAACGTGGATCAGACTAATTTTCACATTAAGTGATCATCATGGTGTGTCCCAATTTTGTACAAATAGCATTTTCTATATATTTGACCCATTCAATTTGAATTTTGACCCTCCTATGGCAGACCCATGGATTAGATGGTTTGATTTCAAATTGTGGGGCTTAATGTGGATTACTCATAACCAAAGGTGGATGATCCTAACCGTCCAATTTTTTGCCCCAAGTTGGACATTCAATACACACATCTATATACATAGTTAATTAAAGTGACTTTTTGAAGGCATGAGTGATCAAAGTTCGGCCTGAAATGACGGACATCTCATACCAATGATCTAACCCTTTTCAAGATAATAAAGATGGATCTTCTATTTTTCATACACTGATTAAGCAGTTAATATCATCACATTATAGTTATTTTTTAAGAGGGGTTAGGATGATGCAGCATGATTTACAATTATCAAGCCCTTTCTTATATAAAAAGTGGACAAGCCCTTTCTTATATAAGAAGTGGACAATTCATTTCTTAGTCATGAATGGGATGGTTACGATGATGCAATCAAACAAAGCTTTTGTGAGGGATGGGCAACTAAACATGGTTCAATCCAATGAACAATCAAGATCATATACAAACTTTATTATAACCAAGGACTATTTATTTTCATAGAAAAATAGATGGATGGTTAGAAAAGAAATTAGAAAGGTTTCTCCAAGCCATCAATCTATTTCTAACATGGTGGCCCTTCATAAGAATGGACCACTGTTAAGATAAAAGCGATCAATCCCACTTTAGCACCGCACTCTTGCACATACGTGTATAGAAGAGGCTTCATACCTCGCTAATGTAATTTTTTTTTTTTTACACATGCAATCACACCACGTGTATGTGATTTCATCACAGTGGGTACTTGAACTCGTGACCTTATGTTGAAACTCTTGGGAGTTGCTTTCTAAAATGGATAAGTGCATGTGTGAAACTTTAATGATATTCACCCTCTCTATCACATATATTGCCTTATTTCGACCCTCAGACCAAAAATTGATCATTATCATCAAAAGCTTTATCTTATATAATTAGTTGAGGTTGACTACGTGGATATTTTTACCATTCCACTCTACTAATGCCGATAACAATAGTTAGGCATCGTTATGGCTAACTTACTCATTATTCTAGCTGTATATATATATATATATATATATATATATTTATTACATGTGATCAAATTACTTTTGCCTATTTTCTTTATTTTATCATGATCTATTAGTGTTATGCCTAACTTTATGGAATACATTCATATTATTTTCTATAGTTTCTTGCAAATTATTATTTAAGCTATGCTCATGAATATATTCTCAAGATCCTTATTTAAGCCATACTTCGGTATGAATGTATTGTGTTATCTAATCTATTCATCTTAGGTGATTCATCGAGTGAAATTATTGGCCAAAAATCACAATAATACAAAATACAGGTTAGTCATAACTAGTGAATTTAGAGATTGTAGGTGAAACTTTTTTAGCATGGCCTACTTCAGCCTGATGTTTTGGGTTAAGGCCACACGAAAAGTAGTCTACCCAATGGACGGTGTTGATTTCACGCATGTTACATTGTTTCCTAGGTTGTTACATAGAAATTATATACCTGGCATACATGTAACTTAGATGGAACTATATATAATTTCTATTTTTAGATGCTAAAAGAAGAAGAAGAAGGAGGAGAAAGAAAAAAAGAAAAAAGAAGAAGAGAGGAATGCATCACAAACCAGCAGAGGTGTCAATGGGCCAAGCTCGAGTTTAAAATTTTGAAATTTTGAATAGAGCCAGTACAATGGCTCGCCCCAAACATTTTAAAATTTGGACCAAGAACTACCCTGGGCCTAGCTTTAGAGGTGTACACGAGTCGAGCAGAGCTTTGCCCAGCTCGTGCTCGGCTCGGCTCAGCCTTCGAGCTTGGAACAACAGCTTGTGCTCGGCTTGGCCAGTAGCTTGGTATAGTTCGAGCCGACTTCGCCTGTGCGGCATTTTCACAAACACTTTTACTGCACTTTCAAAATCTTGCTGTATGTAAAATAACATCAATGGATTTACAGGTATTTCATCAAATACTTTGTAAACAACATAAAAATCAAGAAAAAAGGGTATTTATTTCGTATACGTACCTTCCTTACCACCGGCCACACTTCATTGAGTCATTTCATCAAACACCTGGTGAGCAACAACAATATTAAAGTAACCGAGTCACCGAATTGAATCGATTTGAGTTGGGTTCGATCTCAGTCGAGTCAAGCTCGAGCAAGCTTATATTTGGTTCGAAATTTTTCGAGCTCAAAAAATCAACTTGACTCGGCTTAAACTCAGTTTTGAATCGAGTCGAATTGAGCTTTTTTGAGCCAAGTCAAGCGAGTTACCTAGCTAACTTTGCTCATGTATACCCCTACCTGGCTTGTTGACAACCTTGCAAACGACGTAGTGGATTAGTTGATGTTACCCTTACTGTTTGGGGCCCACCTAATCAATATAGTGTATATACATGCCACCCATCCCTTTTTTTTTTTACTCATTTTATAGTGTGATCTTAAAACTTTAAACACATCTAAATCTCTAGTAGACCACACCACCGGATAAGGTAGTAAATAATTATTAAAAGCTTTTTACACAAATTTTTATTTTTTATTTTTTATGAGGCTGATCTTTGTATTTTATCTTCATATAATGTGTACTTGACCTTGTCAATGGGTTGGATTGAATATAAACATTACGGGTGGGCCTTGGGAATTATACAATGGCTGGAGTTCAATCACCACTTTTTCATCACTGTTTAGTGAGGTGTGTTTACCCGAGATTTCGATCTACTTAGGACCACCTCCTAAAAATGGCTGAAAAGACGGACGGCTTGGATATACAACGCATCATCAAGGTGGTGGGATAACCCTTAATCCGCGCTCCCCCACAAACCAATATTTTCAATTATGATTATCTGGCCATGGGATTGGTGGATATATGTTGGACAGTTAAAACGGATAAGTATTCAATGGTCGACAAATCAGAGGTTAGATTTGTCCGATCAATCTCGTATTTGTACTTTCATTTAGAGACGGTGGATTGAACAATTTAGTTGGTTTAATTTGAGTTAATTTATGCCACGTGTATAATATACGAGTGCCTGCGTATCAAGCGTCATACGCAGCCTGAGTATCATATGACTCCGCTTTTCCCACTAGAGAAAAACGTTGATACTCTGGCAGAGCATGATGGACAATATACAGGCACTTAGAAATAACTAAGAAATTGCACATGTGGTATATGATTGGTCAATTAAACTGTCCTTACAAATTATTGAACTAATTAAATATGTATCATGAGAAAAAAAAATCTTATTTTATTATCTGAGTATCGGATTGATGGACATTTATTAGACGGTTAAAATGAAAAATATCCAACAGTCCTATTTCCAGAAGAAAGTGTATACGAATCAGAGTATAGGATTGTTCAATAAATTTAATACTTGTAATATAACTTTAATATAGTGAGATGCACAATCTAATCGGTTTTGTTTGGGGGTAAAATATGCAACGTGCTCATTTCATGAGTGCATGCGTATCAAGCTCAAACTAAGCCAGAGTATTATATAACTCCTCTTTTTCAATAACCATACGTAGCGAAAGAGAGCCCCTCTCTCTCTCACTCAAAATTTCTCTCAAACCCTATATCTATCCCAAGGAGAATACCAAAAGTCCATGCGGTATCCCGTCCGATGCTATCTCAAACCCTAATATCCATCCAAACAGAAATTCCTCCCCAAAATCCCCAATTGGATCTTCTCTCGCCCCAAGTGTTTTATGGTTTCAGCTCGGATTCCTCGTCCTCCACCGAGACCAACATCTTCCCATCTGACGTGCAAGGTAAATCTATGGCGACTGTAGAAAAATCCATTTTCCTTTTCCCTGTTTTCTGTTCTGCGGAAATGATGAAATATGATGAAATCTCACCGTCTGATTCGGTGGGGGTGGGGGCCTTTTCTCGTTTTCCTGGCGAGTGATCTTTCAAGGGCCTTCATCGGAATGAAAATGAAATCGGGTCTTCTGTTCGTAATATTGTTATTTTCGGGGGCTTTTGATAGTTTCCCTGTTCTCTCTCTATATTTACATCTCCCCCATCTGAAAATTTTAGGGTTTGATGTAATTCTCGTATTTTCAATCGATTTGTTCTCTTAAACCCTTGGGCCTCAATTTCGTGCATTTCCTATCTTTCTGTCTCTTGATTTAGTGATCGGTGGAAGAATCTATGGTTCTGTTTAATCTCTTCCGCCGTTCTTTTGATTTGTTCTTCGCGTGGGATTTTCTGCCCTGTTTGGCGGGTGTTGTGATTTTCAGTACCTGTACATAGTTTTTATTGTTAGCTTTTGGTATCGGTTTTGTCTGTGATGGTAATTATGTTGGTGAAGTGATATTTATAAGCAGGAAGCAACGTGGATAAGGAACCTATCTATCTATGAATAAAACAAAAAAGAGTTGTTGGTCCAATCCTGTTTTCTTTTTCTTTATTTGTTTTTAGGCTTTAAATAAATTCATAGGTTGATTTTCCCATATTTTCTTTGGGGGAATCTTTCTGTGATCAGAAGCATTCAAGAGGCGTGCCATGCTCTGGATGGACCAGGAGATAGGAATTGCACCGTCAGGAGATCCAAAATGAACCGTCGATGCACCTCATGGTAATCATGGTTGGATTTGATTTTTTTTCCTAATGCCACATCTCTCTCTCTCTCTCTCTCTCTCTCTCTCTCTCCCTCTCTCTTCTTGTTATTAAGTTTTTTTTTTGGACTAAGTGTGGTCTATGAATTTTGATTAGGGAGGGGATCTGATTGTAGGTTTCAAACAATATTTGTGTTGAGTTAGTTATACAAAACCTGTGGTTGGATTTATTTTGATAATTATACTGGAGCCAACAAAAAGAAACCTTTTTTTCTTTTTTCTTGTTTTCTTTTTCAGCTTCATGGCATTGTTTGAAAACTGGGATTTCTGACCCGGCTCGGTCGATCAACGAGAGCCAGTCTAATTTATATATATCTTGACAAGGTCTGGTCTATATTTAGCAGAATTTAAAAATGGGGGTGTCCTTCAAAGTTGATGGGATTCTAAGGTTCTTGAAATGACCCAACTTGTCACCGGCTATAAGCACATGGCTTTTGGTTCATGGACTAATTGTAATGGGTCCTAGCATGAGGGAGACTCTCTTGTATGGAACTTTTTTGTAATAAAAAGAGAGGTAGTGAACAATGTTCACCATATTCTGTTTTCCTTTTATGTTATTGCTGAGCCAACCCAAGTTCGGGATGGGTTGGGTCGGTTTGCCAGGGTCCTCTGGTCGACTTAGGGTTGGAAAACTCCAACCTGATTTGAAATCGGGTTGGATTTGGGTTGAGCAAATTCAAGTTGTGTTGGGAATAATCACGTATATGTAGGTTGGGTTAGGTTTGAGCATAAAGGAAATTGAATTGGGTTGGGCACCTAAAGTTGGAATTTGGGTCAGGTCTGGCTGTGGTTTGGGTCATCTTGAGGTTGGGTTGGGCTCAGGTTGACCCTAAAGTTGACCTGATCTACCCAAGTTGCAGCCCTAGTTATTGCCACTGAAATCTTCGTGCTTGGCTTCACATTCTGTCTGCACTTTTGTTATCTTTCTTTGGACCTAATTAGATTCTTCCTTTTCAACTGCCTAATGATGTGGTTCTATCAATCTTTTAAAGATGTTTGATCGATTGCAATCTCCAGCAGATGTGTGTAGGCTTATGTAGGCTTGAACACAAAATTGAGTGATAAAATCCAATTTCCAGCTGTTAGGGTCACTTCCCAGCAGCTGGGAATGGCTAGGAATCAATTTCCAGCAAGTAGAGAATTTTCAGTGAATAGGAAGGAATTTCAACTCTCACAAATGAAATGTCAGCGATAGCTGTATTATTCTGCCATAGTAATGTGTAACATATTACATATCGTAGATGCACTCGCGAGGAAAGTAAGAGCAGAGAACACCAACTTTATAGATAGGGCCTCAAAGTACTCCAAATTCCAAATGTGTCTCACTTTTTTCCCCCTTCTAGAAGGAAAAATACTGCAGCCAATCCAATTTTGGGACTAACATATTGACAGTGGGTTGCACAATGGTTTAGTTTGAGTTCATGATTGTCATGTGTACAATTTCTAAGTGCCTGCCTAACAAGCGTCATGCTCTCCTAGAGTATCAAATCCCTTCTCCTCATGCACATGTATTCCTATGCATATGGCTTGACATCATGCTGACGTGAGCATGGCATCCGCCTTTTATTGGCTTCCAAATCCAAACAGAACATATGCAGGTCCCCTCGTTGCTGCTGTTGGGTCTCATATCAAGCTTTGCGTTGGCCTGATTTTGAGGCAGCTGTTGCCCCCCTTAGGATTGTGGTTTCTTGCTTGGTGTATGCCAATGTATTCTTCTCATTCTTCATTTCCAAATCACTTAATTATTATTCTGAATGCCCTTTCTTCTCCTTATCTTATTTTTTCCATTATGAGAAGCAACTTCCTGGGCAATGCCCTTGTTTATGGTCATTGGGAAGTTGGAGGTTTTGTTCAATCATATCATGTTGACTTTAGCATAACTCTTCAGTATACGACTGGAGTTGCAATGCATGTTTCTGCTGTATTCTTCATTTGGCATCCACTAATTCAATTACAGTGTAGTTAATTTAATGAAGGATTTGTAATTTCTTTGGATTTTATTTACACATGGAAAATATTTTCTTGTTATAAAATTGAGCTATTCCATCAAGTGATTATATTAGTTCAAATTTCTTCTTAGTTAAGGATGACCATCAGAATGACCTTTGTTAGAATGTCCTTGAAGACTTGAAAGAGTCATTTCATGCCTTACAATTGAGTAGAACTGTAATTTCTTTTTCTGGAGCATCTGATTTGGGTCCAGAACCATGAACAATCTTTTGTTGCAAGTTACATTAGGATGTTAGTGGTGGGCTCTGACATTATTACTCAATCATGTGTCTACTACCTAGGGAGGCTAATCGGTTGGTCAGCACCCCTGCTAAGAAAGCTGCTCTTGACCTTCCTCTTTGAGTACGTTCTTACTTATCAATTGCCTTGATTGACTTTGTGCATAGTCCTGTTAACAAAGTTGATTGCTTTTGTTAGTAATGCCTTCCATCTCTTGAAGCTGTTTATGGCCCATTGTTTGCATGAAAATTGTTAAAAAGTTTCAAAGCAAAAACAGCTGCATGCACACTTCCTTATTTATTAATTGAATGCTGTGCTTGTACATTTCAGGATAATCTTACATCAAATGAATGAAGTTATTTAGTTGATTTTCTTTTCCACGAAGATCATGGGGTTTTCATTGTTTAACATGGCCTATTGCTGTTTTAAAAAAAAGGCCTATGTTATTTGGGTGATTTTGTGTATGAGTATGTGTAAAATGTTCGATTCCATACAGTCAACCCTATGGGACCTTCCAACCTGTCCATCAGAGGTGCTGTTCCATACAGTCAACCTACCCAACCCTATGGGAACTTCCAACCCGTCCATCAGATGTGCCGTTCCATTTTCTGACCTGTCCATCATATGTGTTGTCCAATACAGTCAACCCTATGGGAACATCCAACCGTCCGTCAGATATCCATCTCATTGTATGCCCAATGCCCAAAAATTAGGTCAATTCAACACTCAGGTTGGGCCACATAACAGTGAAAAGTTGAGAGGGATGTCCACCGGTCATTCTGTGGGGCCCACCATGTTGTGTATATGCCATCCAATCCACTTATATGATTCACCCCATCAGTATGAAGGGAAACCAAAAATTGGCCATTTGGAAACTCATGTGGGCTGCAACACAGATTTGGAGGTTTTAAGCATAAATTTACATAGTTTCCTATGGTGGGCCCACCGGAGTTATGGATTGGCCTGATTTCTGGTATGTATGATGAACATGAGGGGGTGCAATCATGCAACTAATGAACATTGGATTTCATAAACAGATCGACGTTAGCTCAAATGTACTGCAACTTGTACAGTTGATTTACCTATGGGAATATTGCATGCACGTGTCTGATCACACATTGAACTATAGACCATGTCGCACATTCAACTTTGTAATGTAAAATCATTCCTAAAACCTCTAAAATCATGTGGCTTGTCCCACCTGAGTTTTTGAATGGTCTGTTTTTTTGGGCTTTCCCTTTATCCAGCTGGGATGCACATGATGAATGGGTTGGATGGTATATACACATCATGGTGGGGCACATGCTTGAACCTATGGTGGGAGTTCCTTATCCATTGTTCCATGTGGTGTGGCCCATATGAGTCATGATTTTTGGGCTCTGAGCCTAACATGGGAGATGCAATTGATGGACGGGTTGGATATCTGACACATCACTGTGGTCCTTACAGAGTGCGACTCGCTGGAAATTGTGAAACAGTTGATTGCATGCGATAAATTCCCAATGAACACCCATATGTATACACACATGGAATCCTTCAAAAAAAGTATATACATATGGACAATTTTACCCCCATAATTAGTCGCGGAAGAGTCGGAAAACTTTGGGTTTTTAAAGGGGATATTGTTGCCTCTGCATCTTCAACTGGGGGTAATTCTGTCATTTATATTTTTGATGCAAGTGGCTACCTCACTTTTCTCTTGGCGTGTAGCTCACCCACCCTTTAATGGACAGTATTCCTTGGAATATTGTAACAAAAGCTCTGTGGGGCCCACATTGATATCTATATGATATCCACTTCACTCTAATTAGGTTCTCCAGCTTATGTTAGGACCTCGGCCAAAAAGAGAGACATAATACTCAAAGTGGGTCACATCACAAGAAACTGTGGGAATGGGGATGAGCACTATCAAATCCTCCTTTGGGCCTATTGTGATGTTTGTATATCATCTAACTTTTTCATAAGGTGGGTCCCAACAGGATGAAGTGAAAGAAAAATATAAGCCTCATCCAAGCACTTGGTGGGTCCTAAGAAGGCTCAAATGTTGGGCATCCCCATTGCATTGTTTCCTGTTTTGCAGCCCAGTTGAGATTTTGGTTTACCTGATTTTTGTTATCACATCCTAATATGAGTGGACCCAATTGATAGACAGATTGGATGTCAGTCACACAGACATTTTTGCAGGCTCCATAGAGCTTTTCCTCCCTCATGTGTAGCCCTCCCTCCCTTTCTTTGCATGTAGTGTGCACCCTTCCTCTTTGAACTCTCTCTCCATATGCAACCTTTGAACACTCTTCCCATGTGCATTGCATGTGATACCACTATTCTCTCTCTCTCTCTCTCTCTCTCTCTCTCTCTCTCTCTCTCTCTCTCTCTCTCTCTCTCACACATACAAAAAAAAAATGCTCACACCCAACCGGTTGGATGATAAGTTACCGTCTGTATGTGTTTGTTTGTACATATGTACATACGTATGTATGCATGGTTGGACGATAGGCTACTATCTGCCAGCGTATATAACTTTCAAAATGCATTTGTGTGCAACATCCAACCTGTCTAATTGGTTGGCCCCACCTTGAGGATCACCTTGTGTAAAATTCAGCCCCATCCATTCATCAGGTAGACAACACTAAGTATTTTGTTATTTATCAGCGGATATACTTGAAGTTATCTGCTGGATGGACAATAATGTATCGTCAAAGAGCAATTCTAGTGTAAATCTATATATGTATTCATGGAGCTTTGCTAAGCCCACGTGTCTACAAGTCAGCTAATGCACACCCCACTGCATATGCTAGTATGGTAGGCCAGTGAAACATCCAAGCCATCCACTAGGTGGAGTTCACCGTGTAGAGCCCAAAGATAAAGGTGGTCCATTCAGTAGGTGTGCCATGATAAAGGTGGTCCATTCATTTGGTGTGCCATGATATTAGAAATAAGCCAAGTGGATTTGAAAACTTCGGCTATTTTTTTTCCACAACCGTGAATTTGTTCAATTGATTGTGGTCCACCTGATTCTTGGGATAGGGAATCTCATCACTGTACCCTTATGATGGATGGCTTGGACATTCCACTTATTCACCTTGCTAGAATATGTGGCGGCATGTGCATTAGCTGACTTGAACACGCATTTGGGCTTAGCAAAGCTCTGTATGCATCAGCCAGGGGCAATTTTTCCCATGCAATTATTTTCAGAAGATCATCAACTTTGGATTTTCAAGGAACATGGGGAGGAATTTGAAACAAAGGTAACATGTATTTAGGTAATTTGGAGGTGTTCATGTGTGTAGCAACCAACGGTTCAGATTGTACCTGTTGGCCCCATCAACAGTGCAGAGTTTACCTTCTCCACTGGGAATAGGGGCATTTTTGTCATTTTAAAATGTCGATGCAATATGCAAGTAGCTTGTTAGCAGTCTTAATTTCGTAGTGTGGAATCATGTTTAGCATGTGAGTCGGTAACAATGTGAGCCTTTGCCATTTCCAGTTCTAAGACCTTGGTAAAGAGGAAGGTGAATGTCTGGTTGGCAGCCAATCATAATTTCTTTTGCCAATCTACCATTTAAAGCCAACCCCAAATCGCTGGTAGAAAGGCTCAGATGATGATTATATAACAGGAATTTGGAAACCAGGAATTGAAGTTTGGTTCATGGGTTTTTATATATATATATATATATATATATATATATATATAAAATGAAAATGTTATTTTTTCTTCTTTTCAACCAGTAGTTTTTTTTTTTTTTTTTTTTTTTTAAGTGCTAAATCCTTATAAAACTGTGATTTGCAGATGAACTACATTCTGTTCGTGAAATAGAAGAGAAAGGAAAGAAGAGACATACCTCTGAAATTTGTGTTGATCTCTGCATTTTTCTGTTTGGTTTGTTGCGGATTTCAGTTGTTCTAGATCCGACATAGCTTCAATGGCGGAACACCGAAATGGCAATGCAAAACCTTCCGACAAAAATGCTGCTGGGGCACCCAGTGCTTACATGATCAATCTTGATAATTTCCAGAAACGGCTGAAAGTGTTCTATTCTCACTGGAAGGAACACAAATCTGAGTTCTGGGGTGCTTCTGATGTGCTGGTAATTGCAAGTCCCCCAGCTTCTGATGATCTACGTTATCTAAAATCTTCAGCATTGAATATCTGGTTGCTCGGATATGAGTTCCCAGAAACAATCATGGTCTTCATGGAGAAACAGATTCATTTCTTGTGTACTCAGAAGAAGGCTTCGTTGTTAGGAACCCTGAAGAAATCTGCCAAGGAGGCTGTCGATCTTGAGATTGTGATACACGTCAAGGCAAAGAGTGATGATGGGAGTGCTTTAATGGGTGAGATATTCCAGGATATCCAGTCTCAGTCTGATAGTCCAATTGTTGGATACATTGCAAGAGAGGCCCCTGAGGGGAGGCTTTTAGAGACATGGGCTGAGAAGTTGAAGTCCTCCACATTCCAGCTAAGTGATATAACAAATGGATTTTCGGAACTATTCTCTGTCAAGGATGGCACTGAGCTTACAAACGTGAAGAAGGCTGCGTACTTAACTTCGTCTGTGATGAAACATTTGGTTGTCCCAAAGCTCGAGAAGATCATTGATGAGGAGAAGAAGGTTTCTCATTCATCACTGATGGATGACACAGAGAAGGCCATACTTGATCCAGCAAAAGTCAAAGTCAAACTAAAAGCGGAGAATGTTGACATCTGTTACCCACCAATTTTTCAGAGTGGGGGTGAGTTCGATCTCAAGCCAAGTGCATCAAGCAATGATGAGGATCTCTACTATGACTCGACAAGTGTGATCATATGCGCAATCGGATCACGCTACAACAGCTACTGCTCTAACATTGCCAGAACATTTCTCATTGATGCAAATGCAACACAGAGCAAGGCTTATGAGGTTCTCCTCAAGGCCCATGAGGCAGCGATAGGTGCATTGAAGGCTGGCAATAAGGTCAGTGCTGTTTACCAAGCAGCAGTCTCGGTGGTAGAGAGGGATGCTCCTGAATTTGCCTCTCATCTTACAAAGTCAGCAGGAACGGGAATCGGTCTCGAGTTCCGTGAGTCGGGATTGAATTTAAATGCCAGGAATGATCGGGTGTTGAAGCCTGGAATGGTTTTTAACGTATCTCTTGGGTTCCAGAACTTGCAATCAGAAACCAACAATCCAAAGACCAAGATGTTCTCGCTGTTGCTTGCAGACACTGTTATTGTCAATGAAAAAGCTGCAGAAGTTGTGACTTCAATCAGCTCCAAGTTAGTTAAGGATGTTGCATACTCATTCAATGAGGAAGAGGAGGAAGAAGAGCGTCCAAAGGTCAAAGCTGAATCCAATGGCACTGAGGCATTATTGTCGAAAGCGACTCTAAGGTCAGATAATCAGGAGATGTCAAAGGAGGAGCTGCGGAGGCAGCATCAGGCTGAGCTGGCCCGGCAGAAGAATGAAGAAACTGCGAGGAGGCTGGCTGGGGGCGGTTCTGCAGCTGGAGATGGCCGTGGTTCTGCAAAAGCTTCAAGCGATCTCATTGCTTACAAGAATGTCAATGATATCCCACAGTCGAGGGAATTAATGATACAGATCGACCAAAAGAATGAGGCTGTCCTTTTGCCAATCCACGGTAGCATGGTGCCGTTTCACATTGCTACCATCAAGAGTGTTTCGAGCCAGCAGGATGGCAAAACTTGCTATATCCGTATATTCTTCAATGTACCTGGAACCCCGTTCAATCCCCCTGATGCCAATTCTCTGAAATTCCAAGGATCCATTTATCTGAAGGAGGTTTCGTTCCGATCCAAGGATTCGAGGCACATCAGCGAAGTGGTGCAGCTGATCAAGACCCTCCGTCGGCAGGTTGCTTCAAGAGAGTCGGAGAGAGCCGAGCGGGCCACCTTGGTCACTCAGGAGAAACTGCAGCTTGCAGGCTCTAAGTTCAAGCCGATAAGACTGACTGACTTGTGGATCCGTCCAGTATTCGGCGGCCGGGGAAGGAAGCTGCCGGGTACCTTAGAAGGCCACGCCAATGGTTTCCGTTATTCTACCTCAAGGCCCAATGAGCGTGTAGACATCATGTATGGGAACATCAAGCACGCCTTCTTTCAGCCCGCAGAAAAGGAGATGATTACTCTCCTGCATTTCCACCTGCATAATCATATCATGGTAGGCAACAAGAAGACCAAAGATGTCCAGTTCTATGTTGAGGTGATGGACATTGTGCAGACATTGGGAGGCGGGAAGAGATCAGCGAACGACCCAGATGAGATTGAGGAAGAGCAGAGAGAGAGGGATAGGAAGAACAAGATAAACATGGGTTTCAACAATTTCGTCAATCGGGTCAATGACCTTTGGGGCCAGCCTCAGTTTAAAGGACTTGATCTTGAGTTCGACCAGCCACTGAGGGAGCTTGGTTTCCACGGAGTTCCTCACAAGGCTTCTGCCTTCATTGTTCCAACATCAAGCTGCTTGGTCGAACTGATCGAAACGCCATTCTTGGTGATCACTTTGAGCGAGATTGAGATTGTTAATCTAGAGAGGGTGGGGCTTGGGCAGAAGAACTTTGACATGACGATCGTGTTCAAGGACTTCAAGCGGGACGTCCTCCGCATAGACTCGATCCCATCTTCATCCCTTGATGGCATCAAGGAGTGGCTCGACACCACAGACCTCAAGTACTATGAAAGCAGGCTGAACCTGAATTGGCGGCCCATCCTGAAGACAATAACTGATGATCCTGAGAAGTTCATTGAGGACGGCGGGTGGGAGTTCTTGAACATGGAAGCGAGCGACTCAGATTCCGAGAACTCAGAGGAATCTGATCAAGGGTATGAGCCCTCCGATGTGCAGTCGGAATCTGTCTCAGAGGAGGAAGATGATGAAAGCGAGTCGTTGGTGGAGTCTGATGAGGACGAAGAGGAGGACAGCGAGGACGATTCAGAGGAAGAGAAGGGGAAGACTTGGGAGGAGCTGGAGAGGGAGGCGAGCAATGCCGACAGGGAGAAAGGTGACGAATCAGAAAGTGAAGAAGACAGGAAGAGGAGGAAGATCAAAGCTTTTGGCAAGTCCCGTGTCCCTGATAGGAGGGACGTAAGAAGCGTCCCGTCCAAGAGGCCCAAGCTTAGGTAAATAGGTGCTTTCTGGGTTTATTGTATTGCTGCAGTGCGAGGCATCCTCCTTACTTTAGGAGCTCTTTACCGGAAAAGCTCTCCTTATAATAGAACAATATTCTAGTTTTAAAATGTTTTTTTTTTTTTTTTTTTGGTTTTTTGGTTTTTTAGGGGCATCAAAGTAAGGCATGTGGGCGTTGTTGTTTAGTTTCTGCACTCTAGCTTGTGAATTGACACTGGTTCTGTTAGAATGAGAGAATGGTCTCTCTCTCTCTCTCTCTCTCTCTCTCCTCTCTCTCTCTCTCTCTCTCTCTTGTTTGCGTGTTTTAAGATGGGGCTGTGTTTGGATGAGCAACTGAATTGAATTTTAAATATTCAGTTTAATCAGGAGGATATCAGGATGCTCCTGGTGTTCCGAAATGAGGAATTATCAAGCTACCCATGTCCGCTATTTGGTTGCTTCCACTTATTATACTAGCATCTACAAATCAATTTGTTGGTACATCCAAACGCTTAGGTTTTGTTCTCTTTATTTATTATTATTATTATTTTTTTTTTGGGGAAACACCTTAGGATTTGGTCTCTTTATTCTCTTTTTTTTTTTCAGTTTTCTTTGGGTGCATGCGTGCTGGAAAATCTTTTATGACTTTCTATAAAAATGCATTCTTGGGAAATGTTTTCCACTAAAAAGTGTAGTCGTAACGAGGGCAATACGTCATTTCTTGGACAGTATTTCTGCATCCAATCTACTTTTGGTGCTCCCAAACAGGCCCTAAGGTAAGGAGAAATTCGATGGTGATCTCCCATCAGGAGAAATTATACGGCCATCTCCCATCACAGGTGCCAGTTGGGTTAAGAGGAAAATGACCCATCAGTGTACATGTGGCATCTGAAGGTATAGAGCTTGCGTAATATTGCAGTTAAGCTTAATCCCGATTTGGTGGGGTCCCGTACCCAACTTAGTTTCAACCGCCCATCACAGGTGTCAGTTGGGTGGTAAGAGGAAATGATCATTGTCCTGTATTCAGTACACGTTTGCGCAACATGAGTGAACTGGATGGAAATCCATATAAAGTATGGATTATCAAGTTTACTTTCTAATTCTGTTTTATTATTATTATTATTATTATTATTATTTTGATACGAAAATTCATGGGAGTGAATGATATTCTAAGAACATTTTTGACCTTTTATATTTACTTAAAACATTCCTTGAACTGAAAACTCAGTTTCCCGTCTCCCTTGCAGAAGCGAATTACTCCTAAAGCTATGTGTATGTGAAATCTGCTAGGTGTATATGATATCCACTCCAACCATTAGATGTGTAATCCCAGGCTCAGGGTCAAGGCCAAAAAATCAGGTTGACCTGTTATTCAAATATCTCCACCAAAGGAAATAATTGGTAAAGAGATGTTGACCGTTGATTTTTACAGGATATAAGTTTAGATGCCACAAAAAAATTAGGCCTAGGGCTTAAAAATAGGACAATCTGTGATTCAAGTGGGGTACACTGAGGGAAAAAGTTTGGAGGGTGCACATTGCCCTATACATGGTCCACCTGAATTACAGATGGGCTGATCTTTGAGCCCTACCCTAAATGGGCCATCCATTTGATGGTCGGAGTGGTTTTGGAAACACAGCATAGTGGGTCGCACCCCATGGGTCCAACCCCTTCGCTGATGCTGAAGCTCTTTACAGCTCTAGCTGGTAGGAGACCATTGGGATGGGAGTTGATTCAGTCATGTCAGGGTAACATCGAGTTCAATCAAGCCGTGGCTGTAGGGCCACCTTGATGCATGTGTTGCATATTCAGTCCATCCATTTTGCCAGCTCTTCTGAGGACATGAGCCCAAAAATGAGGTAAATCCAAAACTCAAGTGGGCAAATCGAAAACTCAAGTTAGCCAAAGGGCAAGAAACAGTGACGATAGAATGTTTCCCACTGAAACATTTCTGGGGCCACAAAAGTTATCGATCAGACTAATATTTTTGGTAGGAATTACTTTATGAACAGTTTAAATGGCATACAAAAATCACTGCAGGCCTTGAAGAGTCTTCAACTGAAGGCATTGAATTTAAAATAAAGCGAGAGATATTTAAGAATTTGAAATGTGGTGGTGTCCAACGTACGATTAAGATTTCTTTTATTTTTTTTCAAAGAAAGCCATTCAATGGCTTACATTTCACCCGCAAAAAGCAAATACATGCAGCCGGTATGGATATCTCTTGAAGTATAGCCTATGCGACCTCTCTGTCTAGCCCACCTCTCTTCTTCTCTCTCCCTCTCTCTGTGTTTGTCTCTTGCAACACACACACATACTCGATCTCTCTCTACATGTAGGTTGTAACTTTCCTTTATTCTGTCTTGCCTTGCGTCCTTTTCATTTGAAAAAAAAATACCTACTTGATATCTCTCTTCCTTTATCTTATCTCCACGTGTATTGCATGTGCTATAAGCCTATAACCTTTGTTATGTAATAACATGTAAATAATGAAGATACTAAAATTGTGAATGCCTTGAAAGTATTAACTTTTTGGCTTGGCCTTGAAAGACTTTTTAGCTCCATGGAGCACTATGCTTATAATAAAAAGCTAATAAAATCCTTTACCTAACTTTGTTTCTCTTCAAGATCATTATCTAGTAGTCTTCCCTCCTGCAACATAGCAATGTGGTATACCAATAAAGATGAAGATTATATTGTTGGTGCTTTCCAAAATAGTATTTCTGTTACCTCTTAATTCACCCGCTATATTTCTGATGCAATATGTATAGAGAATCATTGCTAAGTTCTAATTTAATTAGATTA
>JAJHSJ010000004.1:111952937-112230389 GCA_021015155.1 Magnolia officinalis
TTTTGGATTAGGATGGTATTGTGCTTTCTGTTCCTCCTCGTGGAAATAATATCATGAATGGCTTGGATGGCTTATAAACATCACGGCGGACCCCGCAAAGTTTTCAATGGTGAGATTTCAATCCCTACGTTTCATGTAGCCTGGCCCACTTGAATTTTGGACGGAGTTTATGTCAGTAGTGGGCCCCACATCGCTTCGGCCTACAGAGAATCCCTGTGGGTGGGGTTGGGTTAGAGGAAAAAGCTGAGTCCACTGATTAACCATCAAAATTTCATGATATTTGTTGCAACCAAATGCAAGAAATGTGAATAAAAGGATGTCAATCTATCGACAATAGACAAGAGTGGAGAGAGAGAGAGAGAGAGAGAGAGAGAGTCCTATATATCGAGCAGCTGGAGATTGACATGGAATAGAAGAAGAAGAAAAAATCAATGAATTGGAAGGAAGAGAATATGAAGTACAAAGGAGAGAGGAGAAAGAGACGTACCTGTGGGAGAAGAAAATGGAGGGAAAGAGAAGGGAAGGAGGAGTATAAAAATGGCCGAATATTCCTCTTTTCTCCTGAAAATACGGCCCAAACAGCACCCGACGTTGAGGACTCCACGACCATGTTAGAGGGCGTGTTGACGGAGTCCCCATTCCTCTCCTTCTCTCTCTCCCGCCTTTTTTTTCTGTTTTCAAAGGGGATGGAGAGAAATGCAAGCCACTCCATCCATCTATAACGGGGAGTTATTTGATACTCCGTATGCGTATGACGCTTGATACGCTTGCATTTAGAAATTGTAGACTTTACATAAATTAAATTAGTTAAACCGATTAAATTGTCGAATCCAACTGTGGCTAGGTTAAATTTCAAATTTTAGATTGTTTCAATGATTCTAATCTCTGATTCGTGGAACCTTTCTTGGCGCGGCTTAGGTGGATCCCTGAAGGTAGGGCCCACCTTGATCCATTTTAATTAAATCCACTCCGTCCATACATTTTGAAATGTCATTTTATGATATCATCCAAAAAAATGTAGAAGATAAAAATATCATGTGGACCACACCACATGAAACAGTGGTGATTAACCATTAAAAACTTCTTATGAGCCACGAAAGTTTTGGATCAAGCTGATATCTGTGTGGTCCTTTCATCCAGGTTTCTGTGACATTATCAACGGTTTAGATGGTAAATAGACATTCCGGTGGCTCTATGAATTTTTTAATGGTGGGTATTCAATCACCACCGTTTCCTGTGGTGTGGTCCAAATAAGATTTGTATCTGCTTCATTTGTTAGAATCATGCCCAAAAATGGCTGTCAAAACGGATGGACGCCGTGAATGTAAGGCAAATACATCACGGTGGGCTCACAGTCAGGGATCCATCGAAGCCGGCCCAACTTATTTTTGTTAAATATTCCCATCGGAAAATTTTTATTTTTAACCGTCCAATAAATATTTGTGAGTCTGATAATAGAGTCACCGAACGGAAGTAATTTCTAATTGCCTGCATATTATTGTGAAAATGTATTTTCTCAAAGGAAAAACTTTTTATAGTCCGGCAGCGTGTGATTGATGATAGGAAGGCACTTAAAAATTACCTAGAAATTGCATACGTGGAAGATAATTAGTTAAATTAAACGGTCCAAATTATGTTACAAAATTTAGATGTATCATAGACCAGAAATTAAGTTCATTTGATTACTTGACGATCGGATTGGTGGACATTTATTGGACGGTTAAGAATGAAAAGTACCCAACGGTCTTATTTTCACAAACAGATGTCCAAAAATCAGAGGTTAGGATTGTTCAACCAATCTGACTAAGAGACAACGTGTACACAATCTAGCCAGATTTATTTAAGTTAATACATGCTACGTGTACAATTTCTGAGTGCATGTGTATCAAGCGTCAGATGTAACCTGAGCATCAACAGAGTTAACTTTCTCCAGAGTGGGGAAACGATTCAACGTGCATGAAATCTAGACCGTCATTCAGGTAGACCACCCTTTTTTGGCCTTAGATCACAAAAATCAGACTGATTCAACATTCACCCATTTTAAAATTATACAAAAATCAAAAAGTTATCATGGTACGGCCCATTTGAAGTTATGAATACTGTGAGTTATAGGTAATCCTTTCATCCTTGCTGGGGCAAATTTTCATGAATGGATTGGATGGTTGGTCTTAGAGTAAACTAATGGTGGACGTTCCATCCCAACCACTTCACATGGTGTGGTCTACCTGAGATTTTGATCATCATGATTTTCGGGTTAATGATGGTGAATATGAGGCATCGTACCTGATGGACGGGGTAGATCTCATGAAGTTCCACCCAGTTGGCAAGGTTACCGTGTGAGGGATGGGCCCAACCATTGTCTGGGTCAGGTTTGGGCCTGCTGGGATTGGGCCGGTCTAGCCCTTGGGTGGTAAGGATCAGGCCCATACAGGTGGGACCAGGGCCCATTGCCACAGCTATTCCCATATCCACCTTTTCATAACATCCAACGTCTCTCCTCCTCCCGGGACGTGGGCCAGATATCAACCGTTTCCTCTCGTGGGTCCCCCAATGGATGTTTTGCGCGATGGGTTGGATAAGCTAGTCCAGTCGTACGTGACAAACCTGGAGAACGTGCATGAGATTGGGCCCGTCAAAACGCCCTTTCCCTAATAGGGCTGGTATCATGTGCCCTGTGGCTGGAACCTTCACGGAATCCCCACCGTCCATCAGATACCCTGCCTCATGTTGACCCTAGAAACCAAAAATCATGATCATCTAGAATCCGCACCATATGAAACAGTCCGGATAGGACGTCTACCGTTGGATGAAAGGATTGCTCAAAAACTCACAGTATTTCAAAACTCGGATGGGCCATACCACTAGATTTAAAGTTTTTTTTGTGTAATTTTAAACTAAGCCAGTCTTGATCAGGGCCAAACAAGGGATGGTCTAGCTGATGAATCAGCCTGACTTTTCTAGATCAAGGCCAAACAATGTGTGGTCTACATGATGGACGGTATGGATTTCATGCATCTTATATCGTTTCCCAACGTCAGAGAAAGTTATCCCACATGGTACTTGCACTGAGCTATGCAGGAGTAGCCTGATTTTGAGGTCAGCACGTTTTTTTATTAGCCAGTCCTGATCAATGGCTAAGATCGCAAACATGCCACGTTAGGTGGCCCCACAATTTTCTCTTTTAAGATACCTGGGGCACGTGTTACCTGAAGGGTCGTTTGGATACGAAAATGTTCGGGTTTTCCACTGTTTGGATGCAACTACGGCATTGGAGATGACCATTGGACAGTGTTCAAAGAGAGAAATGATCAGGTGCAACAGTTGCATCACAAGTTATGATAAGGCCATGTTTTCTCTGCCAACAAAAGGTGGGCCAGATGATGTTGCATCTTGTTTAGGGCCCATTTGGATACCTCCAAATAAGGTATTTTTTAAATTTTAAAAAAAAAAAAAAAAAAAAAAAAAAAAAAACTTGTAGAAGTAAATAAGTAACTTATTTAAAATAAGTAAATTTAGTTTATTATCAATTATAAGTGGCTTTTTTCTTTGAAATTACTTAGAAACTAAGATAAGCTACTTGGGGCATGAGTGGTACCTTACCATCCAAACCCTCCCTTCATGTCTGAGTCAGGTTTATTTTAATAGCTATAAGTACTTGTTTTTATAGAAAAATCATTCCATAGAGGTTGTGTCCAAACGGGCAATTGGTGTATCCTAATTATGGATGGCACTTTGTCCAAAAAACAAGGCCCACCAGATGATCATAGCCACCAATTTTGACATTTCCCTTGCTAAGCATTTACCTTCCATGCTTTCTGTTTTTTAGATTTGACAAGTGGGGCCACGTTTGGATAATCCATACTATTTGGGCTGTGGTGATGGATCATGTAAAAGAACGTAGATCCGTTTTCTAAATTTCATGCCTTACACAGGTTATTCTTATTGTACTTCATAATAGGTATTCTAGTAAGTATATTGACAACTTCAAACAAAGGACTTTTAAAAGACAATTCTATTATATTATAAGAGTAAATAATCAACGCACTCTTCTTTCACAAGCAATAATATTACTATCATACTTCGATCAAATTTCACATCTTTCATTACCAAATATAATTTTGTAGCTTTGATTCACAAGTAATCTTACAAATATGAAATTCTTCTATAACTTTTACATGTATAATACATTAAAGGGTAGTGGTATCTTTACCTCTAACTTCAAAAAAGTGATATCTTCCATAGTAACACCTTATGCACTCAATACTTGCTTGTTATTAGCGAAAATATTTTATCTTAATGTCATATGAATTGAAAGCTCTAAATTTATATATCATTCATCTACACCTAATTTTAAAATTTGCATTGCACAAGAAGATTATTCAATCTTCTCCTCAACATCTCTTTTCTCATATTGAATTCAATTATGAAAATACATTAAAAAAATTAGTCAAGAAAAGGAGACACCAAAAAAAATTGTGAATGAAAGATCAATTTAATATTGGTTTGGATTATTAAAAAAATAAAAAATAAAAATAAAACAACTATATTTGCGCATATATATGTAGGTATATTATATATTAATAAGGTTAAAAAAAACTTAATTAAAATCACTAAAATTTTTATATGCATAAACAGTAATACATATAGATAGTCAAAAGGTGTCCTCTGCTACACCCACATCCATAGACCAACTGGCAGACTGAGTGGAGATGCTCGTTTCAACACTTGAGGTCTTAGCATCGAGGGGTGGCTAACATGGAGTGTGTACCAACAAGCGAGCCAAAAAATAAACAAATAGACAGGTGTCCTCTGCCTTTCATAATGAGTCCCTACTCATGTCTCAATGGTAAACTCACAAGTCATGAGCTTGAGCACTCATTGAGTGAAATCCACGGTGTTGAAATCCTACTGTGTTGTGAGTGCGTGTGTGAAAAAAATAAAAAAATAATCCTCCTCTAAATAAATTTCTCTATTAATTTTTTTTAACCTTCCACTCAATATTTCAATGTGTGGCAACCATAAGCCTTTATTTTTTAAAATTGTACCATTTTTAAATAAAATGTTATAATTGAAAAAAAAAAATTCATGTTAAATTCAGTTTGTCTAGAAAAAACTTTTTTTTTTTTTTACTTTATCTTTCGGAATATACAGAGTTCTAACAAATCAATTAATTATACACGTATTTTAAAAAATACAAAGTTTTGCTAACCATGGAAACTCCTGGTCATCCATCTTGGAAACCCAAAATTCCCCTCCAAACCCCATAATTGCTGCCACTGTCTCGTCGCTCCCAACAATACCCTTGAAGCTAAGGGCAACTCTCTCAGCCTCCACCTGCTGTCCTGCCAACTTTCCACCATCATTTCAGCAAATCCTATGATAAACTCCTCTGTGGGTCCCTACTCATGGCTGACTGGTAGACTCAAATACTCATGTGGTGTGTATGGGTGTGAGGACGTGCGTAAAAAAAAAAAAAAAAAAACCTCATCTGTTGCAATATTCTCTAGCAGGCCTAGATATGGTCCATGGCTCATATGTGCCAGTAAAACAGCAAATAAATAAATAAGAAAATGAAAAAAATAAATAAATAAATAAAAGAAAATAAAAGGAAAGTATGTTAATATGCTGCTGTAATATTTGGATGGATGCACTGTATTAGAACTTTTTTTAAATTACTATTTAATTTTGTTAGCAAATCGTTGGGTTGGCCCCGTTGGATCAAGGGGCTTGACCAGCTTCTGAGGTTGGTTCATGCCAAGATAAATAATTCCTAGCAGGTTAGGCTCGGGTTATAAAATATGGTTCGTTTAAGTGAATGAGTCATGCTTGGGTTCAAATCTACTCAGTCCCAATCTGCCCACGCAAGTTATCAATGGGCTTGGTGAGAATACTCATCCCTATCCAGCCCAAACCCAAAACAAATGTTCCACTGACGGTGTCACTCACGCATGCCTTGGCGCCGACTCGGCTGCCGGTGTGTTGTTACCCAGTTCAAGGGAACTCATCAGCAAGTGTTTCTCCCGCCTCTCACTCCGTATGTAGTATACGTATCCGTTAATTGGGTCTGAATGGGCATGGTGCATTTTTGCATCATATTCCCTTAAACATGAGTTGGGTCAGGCTCAGTTACAACCAAATAGGACTACCGGGGTTTGGGCTGTTGATGAATTTGAAGTGGGTCGGGTCAGGTCAGAGGGTGATGGGTCAGGGTTAGAATTCTTAGCCGATTTAGTAAATGGGTCAGGCTTAAGCTGACCACAACCCAAACCCGACCAATTGTCACTACTAATTGTAATTGGTCCTTTGATGAGATTCTTTATGCAAAAGATTGGGAGTAGATTAGGTGCTACCCGGATAACACTTTAGTGAGTGTTACCTTTTACCATGTGGGCCCTACCTTGATGAATGTGTTGTATTTCCAGGCTGTTCGTCTGTTTTTCCAACTCATTTTAGAAAATAATCCCAAAAGTTAAGTAGATCCCAATCTCAGGTAGACCATGCCACTAGAAAAAATAGCTATAAAAAAATTTTGTGAGCCACGAAAGTTTTGGATCAAGCCTATTTTATACTTAGGCCTGGATGACCTTATCAACAGGTTAGATGGCAAATAAATATTATGGTGGGTCCTAAGAAGTTTTTAATGGTTGGCGTTCAATCATCACTTTCTTGTGGTTTACGTCCACCTGAGATGTTTTTTTCTACCTGATTTTTGGGACCATATTCTAAAATGGGTTGGAAAACAGATTGACAGCGTTGACATAGGACAAATTATCAAGGTGAACGCAAAATAAAGAAGATTCACATCTCAGGTAGGCCTTAGCATAGGAAAAAATTATGATTTACCATTAACAGCTTACAGTGAGCAACAACAGCTGCTGATATTTGTTTTTTTCCCTTCATACACGCTTATGTGACAAGGAAGTTTTTGATGGTCGTATGTTCAATCATCACCATTTGTGGTCCACTTGAGATTTGTATCTACTTCGTTTTTGTTGTCATTTCTAAAATGATCCGCCAAAAGAGATAGACAGCATGTATATAGATTACATACATCAAACTGGGCCCCACCTAATTTACTCCCACCTCTTAAGGGGGCGTTTGGCGCTTGGTACTAAATGGGATTACATGGGATGGAATTGCATTTGGTCCAAGCCAAGCCAGTTTCACTCAATGTTTAGGAAGAATTGACAAGCTTGGAATTAGATTAGATAGAATTGCATTTGGTCCAGTCAATTACATTCAATATTAGCAAGTTGTGTAGGTCCCGCCATGATGTGTGGGCTATATCCACACCATCCATCGATTTTTTGAGATCATTTTAGAGCATGGGCCAAAAAATCAGGAAGATCTAAAGCTCAAGTGGACCCCACCACAGAAAGTAGCGAGGACTGAACACCTACCATTGAAAACTTTTTTGGGGCCACATAAGTTTTGGATCCGCCTCATTTTTAGGCCTATGTAATCATTTACTCTTAATAATTTCAAATGATGGTGAATATTCCTACTCAATGTACAACAAACCAAAGAGTAAATCCCACTGTATTACAAGCATAGCACGGAATTAGGCTTGTCAGGGACAATCCCTCTCATATATAGTAATTACATTTTTTTTTTAATCTCATCCCACCTAATCCTTCTCAATACCATATTGTCAAACACCCCCTAAAGGGTCTGTAGATAGATAGGGACTCTAGCCGTTGGATCTGGGATCACCTGTCAATCCATACTGTTCATGTGATGGGCTCCCATTGGATGTGATATGGCAAAATGAGATACGGCAAAATAAATAAATAAATAATACATCATAGATTAGAATAATTAACCCTTTCATCAGTTGATTCTTTTCCTTGGAATTTGACGGCCTACTTAACTTTTGAATAATTGAAGGGTCGAAGATTTTCAATATTAGGCGAGGCCCACCTATGTCATCATCACGACATGTATTTTAATAAACATCCACATACATTGATGTTGATTTTGAAATGGATATTGTGATTTTGAGTCATCACAAGGGTACTTATCTGAACTTTTTTTGTGGGCCCATCTCCATTGTGCCCCAGAAGCTAGTACATGATGATTTTACCTTCTTCCACCTATCCAGGTGGGCCCCGCATTCCCTATCAATAGGGATTGATTAGTATGTCACACACAACATCATACACTCGAATATTAGATAAGAGCCGTTTCTATTATCATCCAAACCAATATCTCTAGATAGTAGGGAGAGACTGACTCAGCCAAACTGCGCCCATCTGTCTGCGGTTCCCAAATCATGCATCCCTGCAAATCTGGACCGTCTAAAACATGCACCCCATTGTAGATGATCCTAGCCGTACAATCGATCACCACTGAAATTTTAGATTTTCATATATATATATAACTGTTTTTTAGTATTTTTCAAAAATCTAAGATTTCATATTAGAGAATAAGATTTCAATTGCATGTAAATAGCCAAAAAATAATTAATTTGAATCTGATCATATCTAATCAAATATTAACAGGAAATGAAAAAATAAAAAAAATAATAATAATAAAAATCTGAAAATCTAAAATTTCAAAATAAGCTGTGATTTCAACCTCATGCAACTGTACAAATGAGGCCCATGATTTGGACGGCTTGTTGCAAAAGCACGTTGCAGGCTACCCCTTCGACATGTTGATGGGCCAATACCCCCTTTGGGTCTTCTCAAACCACAAGATACTATAGCAAGAAGCTAAGAAAATGCTAAGAAATTGTGTATTTGATGTAGTGGTGGGCCAAATCATCATGAAGTGCTGGATAAAGCTGGCAAAATCAAGCTCACCCTCACCAACACCGTGGATGACAAGGTGAACGATCGCATACGATCGTTCGAGCTTTGTGAGACCCACCTGTGATTTTTACGTGGAATCTAAGCCATGCATCTTGTGCGCCTACTCATGACCATGTTCAACAAGAATCATCCCTATCCAAGATTCAGGTGGGACACCCCACAAGGAACAATGTACAATCACGCCTAAAACCTTTATAATCACGTGGTGTGCCCCATTTGAGCGTTGGAATGGCCTGTATTTTGGTGTTTCTCTTCATCCTGGTGGGGCACACCTGATGACTGGGTTGGATGGCATATACGTACCACCGTAGAACCCACATTCCATCTACAAGTCTGTATGCGTCACCCCTTCCCGATTCCCCATTTGTTCCCTTTGGTGTGGCCCATCTGAGAAATGGGTCAGGCTGTATTTTTGGGATCTAAGCCTAACATGAGAGGTTCATGTAATGGATGGGTGGGACGGCACCCACACACCACAGTGGGCCCCACGCAGCTGAACGAATTGTGACCGTTCCTTGGGTGCAATGTGTTCACTGTTTCTCCTTCGTGTTATGTCAGGTAAGGCAAGATAAGATTGAGAGAATCTGAGCAAGGTGGGCGTGATAGGCTGATTTGAGGAATTATTAATGAGATGATGAAATTCTATGCCTTGAAACTTATATTCTATAGATTTTTAGACCTTATCTACGAAGATTAATGCTCCAGTGCTCTGAAAGCACTATAAGCTACAGTAGTGCTAGTTGCATTGGGACACTTATACAATTTAATCGATCAATCTAAGATTGTCCATTGGGTCCAACGCAGAATTCATGGGATACCATGCACATATACACCAATCTAACTATTGTAACAGTCTAATCACTAGCCTTTAATATGAACGGTCAAGATCATCTACACAAAAATCGGTCCAATCAATAATTTGATCAATCTAGTTGTGGGAGAGAATTACAGATTGCTTGTGATTCTAAATAGTCGCTTTTGTTAGGCAATTGTAACCATCCGATACATGAATCGAAAAAGGGATGGCTACAAAATTTAGGAAAATTCAGGGATGGAATGGTAATTTGATCAGTGTGATCTTTTGCAGAGCAGTACATAAAATCTGTTCTGCACTTTACAAACGGTTCAGATCGAGCAATTGAACCGTCCAGGTAGCCAGATGCTGATTAGGAGTATCACAAGGTATAGTACTCTGAGAGCACTGGAGCATATCTCATCCACTAAAACCTTTTTTTATTTTATTGGGAAGCTAGGTTTTACCTAATAATAACCCCAACAACTCCTTGATTGAGATGACTACTCAGTTCTCAGCTCATTGATTGAGCCATGTTACCATGTAATGCTTCGAAACCCACACCAGACACCGGCTCATTTTTATCAGCCATCAATTCCGGATCAATCTGACTGGCCATCATCTAATGTTAAGGGTATATTTGGTTTTTCAATTATAATAGTAAATGGTTGTAAATGGATTATAATTATTTACTCTTATAACTGTGCAGATGCATCACTTATATTTGATTGCAATGATAATTTTAATACACAACTATGGTGAGTATAATGTTTTTACTTCTTTTATTTATAAGTGTATTTGACTTTTGATTTATAAGCTGCAATTCTAATTTAAGAAAGCACATCCGAATGATACTAATAGTTAGCATTTACTTTGCATTTCATAGGAAATTGAAACATCAAATAACCCTAAATTCACAAAAAATTATTATTATTTTTTTTTTAAATCTGGAATAATTGAAGGATGAATGCCTCTTGTTTGAACCATTTAGGTCAAGCATCCGGAGAGTTAAACCAGAAGGCTCATGTGATCTGGTGGCCCACTGCAAAATAGGTAGTGTAGTCAACTGGCACAGGAATTCCACTAGTTCAGATCTAAATTGGTTAGTCCGGTCTGGGTTTTAAAACATTATTATATATGAATCATAACAATGGATTAAGTTTTGTTTGGGTGGGAGACCCATTAACTGGCAGTATTGCAAGGCCCATGCCCTTCATATATGATTCGGCATGTTAAGGTTGTGCTTTCGGCCACATCTATTGGTTTCAACGAAGAAGTAATGATCACACACCGTCATGTTTTAGTAACTCAATGACTCATCTCGACTGGTTCCACTACCAGTCCAGTTTGGATTCACCTAAGTTGCAGTGAATCAGTCCATGTCTCCCAAGTAGGGGAGCTAAATTCATGTTGTGGCTCAAATGATGGTTGTGTCGTCCTAGTTAGATGACACATGCACAATTTAGCGGACCCCACATACTAATGCTAGTAGAAGTTTAATCAACAAGGATTATAGAAATTATAAATTTCGAACCTTTTATTTAGGGTGTGTTTGGATTGTAAGTTACTTATGCCTTAAGTAATTTATATTGGTTTATACTCATTAAGTTGAAGTAATAAGTAACTTTTAGTAAAAAAGTAATTATTTATAATAAGCCATAAACTAAACTTACTTATCTCAAATAAGTTACTTAAGGCCCATTTAGATTATAAGTTGTTTAAGATAAGTTACTTATGCCACAAGTAACTTATCTTAAATTTTACTTATTTAGAAGATAAATATATTTATAAAACAACATACTTATTAGCTTCTCCGCTATTGCGTCTCTTCTATGCTTATCTTTGACAAGTTAGAAAAGTTAGAAAAGCTACAAATTTTAATTAAAGTGATTAAGTACTTTTAAGTAAAAAAGCATTACTTAGAACCAATCATAAGCTAAACTTATTTATCTGAAATAAGTTACTTATCTACTACTGACTTATTTGATGGTATCCATACCAGACTTTATACCATTGTAAGTAGAAAAGTAACTTATTTGGTTGGTATCCAAATGGGCTTATAGGGTAAAGATAGTTACCCTTTCACAACATTTCCCTTCTTATTCCCTCTCCTCCACTGCCCACATTTCAAGTGTTACCATTGATACTCCGGTAGAAAATGATCCTTGCTAGGTAGGGACTCAGAAGGCTTATTAGACCCACCATTCAATAAGTCAAATCAAATTAGTTGACCAATCCTGACCTTTGATTCATGGACACTTGTTTATTGACATAGCACCGTAGAATTATTTTTTCTTCCTTTCTTTTTTAATGTTTAACCAACCAATAAGTGTCCACCGCTCCAATAATCAATCATAAAATAATCATAAATTTTATTTCACCATACATCTGGACAGGAACACAATTTGGACTGTTCAAATTAAATTACTTGCATGACATGTGCAAAGCAATTTCTAAGAGCCTGCGTATCGTCCATCACAATCTGCCAGCGTATCAAATTAAGTTTTTCTCTTATCTGTTATGCCTTTAATGGTGGCAACTGTCCAATTTTTTTTTAAAAAGCACATTTTCATTTGGCCAACCAAACACTCTAATTACGCTGTCGAACAAAATTGCAAACCGCGGACAACAAAAGAATGGTTGTATTTGTCTTTACCTAAAGAGATTTAAATGCAACTGCGTTGGACAGCTGAGTTATACCCTAGAGATAGACTTAAGAGCCAACGCGTCATGTACGTACGAGATCCAATCCGTCCAGAAGATTGGCGCCATCGTGAAGATCATCTCATGCGAAGTCAAAATCCGTTCATTGGGTGGGCCATGTGTAAAGTTCGGATTTGATCGCTGGTTATCTAATGTTTTTTTTTTTTCTATGGTATATATAGCCCAGCCGGGCGATGATTGGAGCGTCATGATTTCATCAGGCCATGATCATGCTGGGGCCTACCTTTTGGATGGGTTGGATGTCGCACGTGCTTGATACTTTATCACCTATGCGGTGAACTTATTGTACAACTAGTTGCATGTGAATTGTATTATTGAAGATTGTTCGGGTACGTCGTGGGGACACATTTTATTATATACTCGGATTTGGATCCATTGAAGATTACTTAGAATAAGCAATTAAAAAAAAAATAAAGCAGGTTCTTACGTGGGACCTGATTATCATCGGATAATAAAGGGCCCTAACCAACCCTACCTAATCCGCGTGGGCCAGTTACACTTGAATAGTTGAATTCGTAAGAATGGTGTCAAAGAGGTGGAATTATATGATACATGGCCCACAACTTTCCAAGTGTACACGCATTCTAAATCCTGACAAATGGCGCGGCAGTTCGGTAATCCAAACCATTGATTAGTTGGGTATCGATTGAAATGTCCTAGAGACTGCTAATGGAATTTTTTTAATTTTCAATGTGGACAGATACTGTACTTATCTTCTTAACCGTCCAAATTGTAGGATGAGAAAAAGCCAACATTGCTCAGAGGAATTTTTTTAGAGATAGTCCGTGGGACAGATGAGATCGACGGTCCTGATCATTGAACATGCACCCAACTCATCAGAATCGAAAACATGTGTTTACCATGCAAAGATGTGGGCCACGTATCATGGAAGCGGATTGGCTGGTGTACGTCACACCAGCTATATAGCTGCTGTATTGACGTCAGTAAGTTATGTGGGTCCGATCATGAGGTATATGTTATATCCAAACCGTCCACCCATTTGGCTAGCTCGTCTTAAGGCATGAGACAAAAATTAAGACAGATATAACTATCAAGTGGACCACACTGAACAAAGCAGTAGGGGATTGAATGTCTACCATTGAAATCCTTTCTGGGGTCACAAAAGTTTTGGATCAATATGAAAAGTTTTTTTCCTCTTCATTTAGGACTTTTTGACCTTGCAACGGATTGGATGGAAAGTAAATGTTATGGCGGACCCTATGAATTTTTTGATGTTGAAAATCATTATCTCCGCTGCTATTTGTGGGGTGGTCCAGATGATATTTGGATATGATTCATTTTTAGATGATGCTTTAAAATGATCTCTAAAAATAAATGAACGATATAGATATAATAAATACATCACTATCACTATGGGGCATGTAACTTTGTTCTCCTTTGAACCGTTGGTACAACTTGGAGCTCGAGGAGCGTCAGTGCTCGTCTTCGCACGACACTCGGAGCTTTGGGAGCGTCAGTGCTCGTCTTCGCACGACGCGTACCTACAGCAGCTATATAGCTAGTGTTGGTACACCAGCCAATCCGCTTCCCGTTACGTGATAATGGTGTGGAGACCATGCGTGGGGCGTGGAAGGGAAGCTCAGGTCCCTATCAGCCCTTCACGTTCCCCACCTAATTGAAAGGTTGCATTTAAAAATGAAAGGTGGGCCCTTAGAAGAGAAACGTGTCCCTATCACAGCTTTTTAAAGTCCATTTAGATGCTTCTGTTTGGGGTTTGAGATGAGCTTGAGAAAAGAAACGCATAAAAATTAAGCTAAAACCAACCAAACAATCTATTATCATACACGTAAGTAGATGGACCAGGGATGTGGATTACCTGGTGACCCTGCCACCCCTGACCTCCGCCGTGGCATGACTCTGTGGGCCCACCGTGATTTTTTTTAATCCACGCCGTCCATCCGTTTTTCTAGCTCATTTTAAGCCACGAGCTCAAAATTGAAGAATTTGAAAAGCTAAGTACCGCAACATGGGAAACAGTGGAGATTGAACCTCTACCGTTGAAAACTTCCCAGAGTCTACAAAAGTTTTGGATGAAGCTGATATTTATGTTTCCATTCATTTAGATTTTTATGACCTTATGAATGTGTTGGATGACAAAGAAACATCACTGCAGGCCGTAGGAAGGTTTGAACGGTGAGTAAGTAATTATTCCCACTAATTCATGTGGTGTGTTCCACTTGATCGTTGGATATGCTTCAATTTTGGGATCATTCACAAAAATGATCTGGAAAAGCGGATGGACCGCGTGGATATAATACATACATGACAGCGGGCCCACAGTCCTGCAACCACGGAGGTCAGTGGGGCCAGGGTCACTGCGCAATCCGCGTCCTCGGACCAAAATCCACCACAACAACGGTTGCAGGGAGAACGTACAACCCCGAGCTCTGTGGTCCTAGCTCCTGACTTCCACACCGTCCAATTGCAGGTTCGTAGTTCTTTTTTCTTAAGACTGAGCTGATTCTGCAATGTTGTGGATGGCCCACCATGATGTGTGCATGCCATCCACCCCGTCCATCTTGTACACGACCATGTTGTCTCCCTATAGCCCCAGAAATCAGGCCGATCCAAAGCTCATGTGGCCCGCACCATTTAGAATCATGTCTAAAACATCTAAATTGCAACAGGGAAATATTCAACCAAGAGAGAAGTAGTGTATAATCAGAGTAATTTTGGGCCTTTATCCACCTGTTGTGAGGCCCAATTAGATGGTGGATTATCCAGATCAGGGCAGCCTTGTGCAATATAAAGATTAGGCATCCAAACCATTGATCTGATGGGGCTCACTCCTTGACATCTCGTACATTGGAAATTGTTACACACGCATCAACAGGCTACAACTAGACAGGTGGGTAAAAATACAGCAACGGATCACTCTTCAATTAAAAGCATTCCAAAAACCAATGGTTAAGATCTTCTAATGTAGGAAATTTCAGGTTCATCCACCCATAGACAGCGAAGTCCATCAGATCAACGGTTTGGATTATGTAACTATGATCCCAAATGTATGCGGGTATACGTTTGAGCCGGAAAACCAGATGAAGCTGAGATTGTAACTTCCGGCGACAAGAAAATATGCTGCGAAAAATTTCCGAGAAGAAGTTGCGGGATCTTCAAGTCAAGGAATGGATGTCTAAATTTATCTGACGGTCAAGATCGCGGCTACACGGAGCCGCTGATCACATAGGAGAGGACACGGAGAGGAGTCCAAATGATAACTCTCAATACGAAGAGTTCTTTTTCGAGCCGCGTATCAGCACGGAAAATCCAAGCGCTGCAAAAGTGACGACGTAGCGCACGTGGTTCCTATTCCAGATATTCATTAAGTGGGCCCCTCTCAAATCATCAACCTTTTTATGAAAATGTGGTCCATTTGATGAGTGTGTTCATCACATTGTCGTCAATTCTTCTGAAAGCCGATCAGAACAATTTTCGTTTGGTCCGGATGAATTTGTTGAGTGTATTCAGAGATTATTGGTATGTACAGAGAATATTTTGCATTAATACAACTTTTTATATATATATATATATATATATATATATAATATATATATATATAATATAAAAACACACGCACCCACACTCACGCTAGTGGAATTTCACCACATTGACCAGCCGTTGAAACTCTCTGGAGTCTACCACATTCGTTGAACAGTTGAGTGAATAGTAATAGCGTGGAAGCAATTATAAAACAGATAAGAAGTTTAAAAGCAAAGAAAGTTAAGTGATGCTAGACAGCTCTACCAACCACCGCGACGTTAGAATCATCTAGATAAACATCCATTCACTTTTTCTGCCATTAAATTATATCACGTAGCATGATCTTTTACTTTCTTTTTTTTTGTTATTTATATTTGTTAGTGTAATTTATAACATTAATTAATTAATTATTAACTTTAGTTATAATTTGAATTTATTTTTATATATTAATACAATTCAAGCATCAATCAAAGTTCTTCGTCTGAATTCTTTTCTTATTTTTCTTAAATAAAGTCATTAAGTAGGGAAGGCAGTGGTGTCCTCTCTCTTAATAGTGCTTAATCATTTTAATATAACATGACCTGAACAGTACAAGGAACCACGATCAACAAGGGCCCTCCTGATGGACGGCTCGGATATGCACACGTATTCTACGTGGGCACGTCTGTGAGCGCTTGTTTTGTGCGCGGCTGCAAACAGCATTTCTCATACTGGGAAAGTGTCGTTCCCTGGCGCGCTTCGGTTGTCGCAGAAGGACAACAGCCACGACCTTTGCACGTGGCGCGGGCAGAACGGCTTGATGCTGGTTTCCCGCCTTTTTTTTGACGTAGCGCGAACTTCGGGCTTATCAGCCAAGTTAAAAAAAGAGAAAACCTCTTCTTACTTTTATGGATTTTTTACCCTTTTTGTGGTCGCAAATGCCCCTAATTTTTTCCAGATTTACTAAAACAGCCTTATCGTATGTTTAGGAGTCGCTACACGTCGATGACCCATTTATAGTTAACGGTACTATCCCACAAGTCGTTGAATTGTTAACTAACTACTCATCCGAACCATTCATTCAGTAGGTTACCTCTCCGATGGGCCATAACTAAAAAATTCGATCACATTTAACAAGTTATGAGCACCGGATCTGGAAAAAAGTATAGATGGAATGGTTAAGAAAATCAATCACTAGAGTTTTGCAACGGGCCATCAAGAGGTGGCCTACCAATTGGTCGGCTGAGATTGATGAGAGAGTAGTGTCGAACTTACAACGTCGACCAGATACGGCATCTTAAAACGGACTTTAATAATCTGAATGAGCATGATGTTTCATTCACACGCATCAAGAAATTCTGCGTATGGTCCAAAGTGGATGGATTATAAATAATAACGTACACTAATTCAATTTTTAATGGACGCTTGAAATTGAAAACAGGTCAATGGTCAGAATCAAACGAATACATGTCCATTGATCGGAATTTAGATTCATTAAATCGATCTGATTTGAGATGATGAGTGGGCCAGACTATTTGGACGGCTTAGTTTGTGTGTCATGTGTGCAAGGTCAGGTTACCTGATCCAACGATGATGGGACCATGCCAAACATATGTATGAATCTTGGCCATGAAGCTCTGTCCGTTGCCTGCATTTATTCTCCGTACCTTTCTTAAGTTTTTAGCTGGACGGTTAAGATCATTCAATCAAAACCATTGTTTGGGCTTTCGGCGAACCAAGGTGGGTCTTGCAGCTGTGATGGGTGGGCCAGGGACATAGCTGATAAAGGGAGGTACACTGTGGTTAGGTGAATAGTAGCTGCACCTGTTTTGCACCAAACGGCTTGCATCCATTTTTTTTCAGTGACTTGTCAGTTCGTCAGTTCAAGTGTTGTGCGTGAGGTCCTCTGACCTTTTGTATGACATTCACCCTGTCAAGGAGAGCGGGCCAGCCACGAAATTTTGATGCCCAAAGATCCACGCACATCCAACCATCATCTGAGCCACTAACATTAGGGGTTTTTGGATCATGGTCCATTGTTGATGCAGAAACCCGAGTAGCTATCCTTTGCTGGTTAACCTGTACAAAGAACGAATAAAGAAGACCCTGGCTAGTGCCGGAGACCAACCCTCCGATGTCAAAGTCAGAAATCCAGGTCTAGTTGGGTGTAGATGGGTTAGGGCTAGAGGGCTAGAGATTGTGCGTACCTCTCTCCTCTAGGGATCGTGGGAAGAGGCGGTGGCGTAGATGGTGATCACCTCTATTCTGAGTTCATATGCGTAGCGGAGATCCTTCTCGATCTTTGGTGAGGAGAACCGAGTTGGAGATGGTTCCCGCGATCTTTGACATGAATAGCGGACTGATGCGCGAACGGCCATGGTCGGGCTTGGCCTAACGTTGGGGTCAAGCTCGACTTGATGTTGAAGAGTTGAGCTCCTCAGTTGGGCACGACCTATCTGCCGAGGTCGGGCACGACCTATCCACTGAGGTCGAGCTCGGCTTGAAGCTGGGATGGAGCTTTCTTCCTGGTTGATTGAGAGGTGAGTGTTGGACCGCTTGGTCACACCTGTTGTTGTTGTTGTTGTTGTTAGAGTGCTTGACCTGGCCTGTTGACGGTATATCGGTGTATTTTTCACATAACATTCATGATTTCATACGCTTAGTGGAGATCCTTCTCGATCTTCGGTGAGGAGAACTGACTTGGAGATGGTTCCCTTGATCTTCGGCACGAATCGCGAACTGACGCGCGAACGGCCATGGTCGGGCTCGGCCTAACGTTGGGGTCGAGCTCGACTTGATGTTGAAGAGTTGAGCTCCTCAGTTGGGCATGGCCTATCCATCGAGGTCGGGCACGACCTATTCACTGAGGTCGAGCTCGGCTTGAAGCTGAGATGGAGCTTTCTTCCTGGTTGATCGAGAGATGAGTGTTGGACCGCTTGATCGCGTCGGTTATTGTTGTTATTGTTAGAGTGTTTGACTTGGCCTATTGGTGGTATGTCGGTGTATTTTCTGCATAACATTCATGATTTTCTATGGTAACAAAAAATAAAATAAAATGGACAACCATTTAAAATGCTCAAAATTCATAACCATCTAAAATGCTCAAAATTCATATAGAGGTCGTGTCGAAGGATTGGATACCATAAACACAATCCAACGGGCTCCACACAGAGCACCTGTAGAATACTAGGACCTATAAAGTACCTGGCTGTAAGCAAGCCTTGAATGGTTGGTGGGCCCACCTTAAATTATGAGTGGCCCAAAAATCATATCTACCAGATCATATAAAGTGTACGACCGTTAGACAAAATGGATGGTCTGCACCAGTCAAAAGAAAATATAAGAAATGATCCATGCTCTGCACCCAAAAGTCGATCTACGAGATGGTCAGAACATCCGCTCTAATAAGCTCTATAAAATGTGGGGCCCACCTATCCAACGCTCTGCATCGAACAAAGTCCATCCCAGCTATCCAACTCCACCTTAAGAGTAGGATAGGTACAAAAACCGGCTATGGACTGGATTTACAAGGGTAATACGGTAATTGTCGAGACCATCTACTGATCTATGGCATTTTTTAACCTTCAACGCTCCATCTTGGACTGCATTTCACTCAACTATTCAGCAAAAAATCCAGACCATTGGTCTGATACGGTGCATGGTAGATGGGTGATGGAGATCTTTCGATCTGTGGCCTACGATGCGTTGCTGAGATTTTCCGGTCAGGATACTTTAAGGAATGGGAAAACTGTGATATCCATGATAGGACCCACCAGACCAATGGTCTAGATTAACCAACCATGGCTCCCACTTGCCAGAGCATAAAACCAGAGTATATACCCTGCAATGACGTGCTTCAGAGAAAAGCATGTATTTTGCGTTAAATTTCAAAAGCAAGGGTCATCATCAACCGACCCCATATTCCATAAAATTACCAATATGACATTTTAAATTAAAGATGATCAATCCGACAGTTGTTGTTTTTTATATACTTTTTATTTCCATTTTTATCCATGTTTCATACCTGTTTACTACCACTTAGAAATGCAACACAGGTTAATGTTTATATCTTAGGAAAGGACAACATCAGTGGTGGCTTCACCAATGTTGTTACTGTTAGATGAAGAGGATCAATAGAGAAATATGATAGGCCTGTTGTGTTTTATAATAAAATAAAAAATGAAAAAATTTATTTTTAATGACTATATAAATATATTTATTATAAAAACATTTCATAAAAAATTTGTATAGTTAGATAGTAAGAGGAGGGGTTTTTTGCTAATGGAACCATGGTTCGAATCTTTACGTGCGCATGGCCTGAGCTATAAGGCTAAATACAGCATGAGATGTGTAGCAACTTAGATGTTTTATTAAGTCTAATGAGCTTAATATTTTTGGTACTTAGTTTGAACCCATTTGAGCTGGTTATGGTGTAATCAGGAGTGAATGATGGTCATGTTAGAGGCCTGGATCCTTACTCTTGCTCCGGTGGTAGACTCTTAGGAGTTTCAACACCCAATCAAGGGTTCGAGTATCCATAGGTGGTGAAATCCCACTATAGTGTGAGTGTGTGTGCGCGGGTTAAAAAAAAGAAAAAAAAAAAAAAGGTCATGGTAGAGGTTTCACCCATTGACACCTAAGGTTTAACCAAAATACTAATTACGAGAGTGACTGAGACATTACTATACATATGGCATTTGTCCAACATGACGTACATGTGGTGGCGATTGTAATGACTAAAATTTGGATCACATGTGGCAGCAATTTTATACTATTACATAGCTATTTCTATATAATGAAGATAGAAACAATTACCACAAGACAAATAATTATGTCCTCTCATGGTAGGATGTTTATTGTTGTGAATGGATATAGATGTTTGAAAAGTCAAATGAGTGTTTTTTTAGAAAGGACTCCGTGACCCTTAAATTATTATGTATCCTGGCCATTATGGTCTAGAAGAGAGATTCCATTTTTTCATATTAAGCAATCAATTGTCCAATGCTCTTAAATCTACCATCTTGCTGTGTTTTCTTAATCATAACATTTTAAAGGTATATTAGTGTCAAAATTAGAGATATATTCAATGCTTAAAGGTTTAAAATTTTATGTTTAAATTCAAATATTTGAGTTTATCGTATCTTGAAAATGATTTACCATTTTTTTTCTTTTACACTTGTTGGTATTCCCAAAAAAGAGTAACAAAATTATCTTAAAATATTGTCCATTCAAGTTGAGCCTTGAACTCGTTTCTAATAATTTCGTCATCAAAATCTTCTTTCATCCATTGTATACTAATTTGCCTCTTTTCCGACAAGCCCAACCTCCAAAACATTATACTCTTATTTTTAAATGATAGTGTTATTCCATGAGAAACTATGTTATGTACATAAATAACAGGTTATGTTTATTTAATTAAAAATGACAAGAGCATATAAATTAAAAAGATGTGAAATGATGGAGGACAATTAACCATTTTCTCTAAAAGCTCGAATTGTTAGAGTATGACGAATAAATTTCTTTACCTCATAACTCAGGCCCCATATCGCATGGGTTAGGACCTCGGCCGAACCCCCTTCGTGGGCCCCAAATCACATGGGCCACCCACCCTGAGCATGTCCTTGTATCCCACGGGCTACCCCACTCGAGCTCGATGTGAAATGCGCATTAATCAACCCCAGTGAGGAGTCTCGAATACGAGACCTTCTCTGTGAGCTGCACCCACCCCGTGTGTGCTTCTGCATCCCACAAGCGACCCCACTCGAGCCCAATGTGAAAATGCTCCCGCATTATGAAATATTTAGAAGTTTATAGTAGATGTTAATAAATATTTTACATCTATCCCTATATAGAGCACATGCTATACATACGTATTCTATATTCTAACACAAAATCGAGCTAATCATGAGTAAAAGACGTTTGGTTTGGAAGGGAAAAAAAATGTAGGAACATCAAAGGATAATACCAAGGAAATATGTTAAGATCCTCATAAAGAATCAAATATTAATCTTATTAACAGAGCTTGTGTTAGAGAGGAAGGAAAAGATGACATTGATGGTTGTGCTACGAGAGGAGCCCTAAAGATCAGAGGTGATTGTACCACTTAGATATAAGCTCCTATTCTCTACATAGACTGAAGCTTTGGAGATGACTCTAAACGCTTCAACCTCTTATAACAACATTGCTTTTCATGCCATCCCATCATCTCATACTTTACATATAGATTATTGATAAAGGTGCTACTAATCACAAGACTCATGAGCGGTATCTTTCACGTTCTTTTACTCACCTTGCGTTGTACGAATAAAGTAAGTTAATTAGTTGATTAATCGTCTGCACTAATATATATAGAATGGCAACAACTTTTCATAGCTTTATTTTATGTTACCTACATAGTAAGGATGCTTGAACTGTGATTCTATTTGCGAATGCAGCACTTAGTTCATGGCCGACTGGTTAGTAAGAGTGATAGTTCATGGCCGACTGGTTAGTAAGAGTGATTTATATCCAGTCATTTGATTCATAGTTCAAGGCTCATTGATAATTAATGGTAATTATATTTAACCATTTGATTATATTTCATCCGTTGTCATTTTAAACCATGTTGATTCTTCAAGCTTACATAAGAAATTACTTCATAGCAACACAACCATCCAAATTGCTCACCCAATTGTCAGTCGTATATGACTCAACAATTACAATGACAAGATGAAAGCAACCTTCTCATTTTACCATTTGAAATTGGACCTCTCACTGTTTCACTCTCACCCATCCACTCAACAGTCATCTATTAAATGGCAAGGATTGCTTGATCAATTTGATTTTAGATACATGATCCTTACACAATGCCTCCACAACTTAGATGGCTTAGGAGTTCTCACCATTTACTTAACCATGGCAAACTAGAGTAACCCACCCTGCATCCTTGTTACATACATTAAGGCCCTTTATAAGAAACATACTAGGCAAGAGTGATGACCCCTTGAAAGAATATATTTTGGTGATGTATTTATTATTTCTATAATTTCAATACTTAATTTTCTGCTGTGATATCATGTCAAATAATTATTTTATTTACAAGCTTAGACAATTAAATGGTAGTATATCAATGTATGTCAGGGGGGCTTAACACTCTTACCATAAAAAGAAAAATTAATGCATCAAAATTTTATATTATATTTATAGGGATTCTATAACACACTAATTTTAGTGTGCATGTTGGTCGAATAATTCTATTAATATAATTTTAGTTATACAATTGATAATTTGATTGTTACAGTAAACATCTTGTGTTACGGGTACAGTAGATTAGTTGCCTAATAACATTCTTGTGCATCTCTCTAACTTTTAAAAAGAATTAGAAAGTATTTTAATTACAAATTACTGAGAAAGAAGGGATTTCAAAACAAGGCAAAAATGTGTTTCAATTGCTTCCAATGCGATCAAATCCTCACTCTGACTGTAACACATGACGCCATTTTGTTTATGTTTGTGTTTTATCGTGATCTCCCCTCTAACAACCATGCACACGTGTGTGAGATCAGAACCACTCATTAGATAATTCACACTTTATCATACCCTGCCCATCCTCACACAAACACATGTACCCTTATTGTACGAGTGTAAGATCTGAGCTTTCCATAGTCAGGAGATAATGTCTACATCCTTTGATCTAAAAACCAGGCAGCTGCACACCTCAGGTGGGCCACGTTGTACAAAACATATCAATATCGGCAAAAGCTATTTCTACCGTTCATTTGTTTTTATACATTTTAGCCAATCGAAGAGTGAAACAGCCAAAAATTTTGAGGCATAAGATCTATTAAGCACGGATCACATGATGGAAAGCTTGGATCTTTTACACGTATGAGATAATGGCACGTTTTCCTTGCGCGTGGGTGGGCAGCGCTTTTACCCGCGCGTAGGTGCACTTAACAAATCGTACTCTACACTTAAGACTGTCGTTGATAGGGGAAGATTTTATCCATCCGTAATATTCGGACACAATCAGGGGTGTTTTAGTAAACTCGCAGCATGTAATTCTCCGCACTAGTTTTCACGAACACATCGCGACGTACTAAAATATGATACGTCGGGACTATATCCGTTGAATTTAGGGTGTTTTCGGTGATCCAGATGGTTGATATTACGAAATAGAAGAAATATTATTTCAAAATATTTATAAATGGAAAACCATGGTCGTTTAAATCAATTTTCCACAAGTTCAAGGAGACGGTCCATATTCAACAGAAAAGGTTAAAATAACAAGAGTACCTAGATATTCCAATAGGGAAGTTTCGTTATAAAGTATACTCTATCAGCGAGGCCCATCTAATAAACGGTTTGGATTACCGAACGCACCCCAGATCCAACGGATATAGCGTCGACGTATCATACCCGGATGTATTCAAGCAAACCTCTTGTAAATAGCAAATACACTGGCGGCACTCGTCGTCAAACGCGCTTTCGTATTTTCGGTTTTTCTTTGCTCTTTCTTCTCTTTCTCAAAACCCTTTCTCTTTCTTCAGAAAACACTGAGAGAGAGAGAGAAGCGGTGTTCGTTCAAGGAGAAATGGCGATGAGAGGAAATCGATCGTAGCTCGGATGAAAGCAGCGCTTGCAGAAGAGGTGGAGTTCTACGATCGAAGGTTTGAGGATTTTTGCTTCCTTTGTCGCTTTGATTTTAGGTCAGGAATCTCATCTTTCGTAGTTTTCATAAATTTATTGGATTTTTTTTTTCATGAATGTATGAAGAATCTGAACGAATAGAGGATTTTGGCCTTTTTCGGTGGAAGTTTTATACCTTTTTGTTGAATGTCTGAAAAATATCAGTAGTCGATGATTCTTTCTCTTTTTTCTTTTGTGGAATGTATGAGAATCTGAGAGAATTGGTTTTATTTTATTTCATTGAATTATTGGTTCGATTTGAGGAATTAGATCTCCTTTTCTTGCCTCTTTTTAGTAGTTTGTTGGAAAATTTTAGAAGTGGAACACATTACTTGTTCTGGAAACAATATCTGATGATTTTATAAGTTGAGTATCTGACCTGAAAATATCTCTTTGTGTGTAATATCGAAGGGCTGATTATTATTTTTTACATTTGTTGTTGTTGTTGTTTTTCTTTGGTTTAAGATCAGAAAATATATCGTTTTGCTTGTTCGAGCTGAAGTTCCGAATGCCTAGTACAGAAAAAAAAGAGAAAGGGGATTCTGATTGTTTGCTCGGATTTGAAGTTGAAACTCTTGTCCCTCTGTCTTTAGTTTCAGTGGAAAATTTGATGAATGTTTGAAATCGAGGTCTTTTGTCGCATTTTGCTTTTCTTGAGTGGAAGTTCTGATGTGTATGTGGGCAATGTCAAGGAATTGGGGATTTTACTGCCTTTCTCGTTAAAGTTTTGATGAACATTGAAAATAGAAAAAATCAGAGTCGACAAGTTGCCTTTTCTTTCATTTTGAGATCACTTTCCAGTGATTTTCTTTTTAACACACGTGAAGAATCTTAGGTAATTAAGTTTCTTTTGGCACTTCCTGGATTTGCTCTTTGAAATTTCATCCAAGAATCTTTAGGAGATCGTAACAAATGCGGGATTTCTTCAGTTAACTTGCTCATGCTATACATCATGATTCTTACCCTTTTATCAGGGTGGAAATCTAGGCCGTTGCATTGGATTTACTAAACAGTTAAATCAATGTTCCAATTGCATTTTGTGGTTTATGATTGATATTTCGGTCCTCTTCAGGTGTTTCAGGGAGTTGAGCTGAGGGCTTCAAAGGGTATTTTCATTGGATCTCTTTGTGAGTCTTTTTATTTATTTATTTTTAATAATGTTTTTGAGTCTTGTGTTGGAATTCAATGCCATTGTGTCAGGCTATGATTGTCCAATTATTTAATTGGTGTGATAGTTTATATAAGTTCTTGATCAGATATTCTCCCAAATGGGTCTGATTATTCTGTTAGATAATTCGTTAGCATGAAGCATCATTAAGCTCTTTGGATTATGTGATTGATGGCATATCATTGGGTTGCTGTTGATGTGTCTTGATGTTCTCTTGGTAGTTTCCTTTCCTGACGTTGAAACTCAAAACAATTTTTGTCTTCATAAAAAATGTCATTTAAAACTTTTGATCATTGCTCCTGTACTAAAATCTTACTCCTTGCTGCAGAAAAAGAGGTTTTTTTTCGAGGCCAAGGGGTTCTGCTTCAAAATAGTTTGGCAGAGATGGCCTCGATATTAAAATAAATGGCAAGCTTGATCTTTGTACCCCCCCCTATAACTGTTTTTTCTTTGAAGTTCGGGTATCTTAATAAAATGTTTGGAAGTAGCTTCTCACTGAAATTTCTGCTGATAAAAGTGTTTCTTGTTTTCTCCATTCTTTAGAAACATGTGATACTTGCCTTGAAAATATGTAGTTGTGATGATGTGCCAGTACAATCTTCATATTGTGAAATATTCCTTTTATCTGGGTGAACATCCTAAGCTCGGAAGTTGAACCTTTCTCCCCTAGTGGCAACGACCACAACTGTATAACGCTGAGGTTACAGATAGTCAATGTGGCCATCTCTAATGCATGTTGTTCCATTTGGAAGATTTAGAGCTTCTCAGCATTCTCTGCTTTTGCTATCATTCAGTAGTTTCACCTCTTGGTAAATTCTGATTCATGAGGAAGCAGTTATCTTTGCTTCAAGCATTGCCAAGTGAATCTGGTCAGTCCTTGGCAGGTGTCCGCATGTTCAAATTCGAGATACCGTGCTCAGCAAGCATACATTTTTGCAAGGTTTTTCTAACACACTCAGCACCATGTTTTGAGCATATATTTTTACATTTATTGATTGTTTGCCATGATGGTTGCCGAAATTTTGTTTTCATATTGTGGTGTGATTTCAAGGTTGTCATGTTGTTTTTCTTAACCTTCTTCCACTATCAGTAATATGTTCATTCACTTTACCAAGATCAGGTTCCATTGCCTTCTTACGAAAGGAAATTCTTCAGACCTGCACCTTTACGGCTATTTCGAGTTTTGAACGAGATTGTAGAGTACATAAAACCTTGTCTAAGGTTTTCAGTTATGGCTGGTGATGTTCCCATGGCCTTGTCAAATGGCAATGCAAATACACAACATGATCCCCAGAGGACCTTTCAAGTCGTTGTAGCTGCAACTCGAGACATGGGCATTGGAAAGGATGGGAAATTGCCTTGGAAGTTGCCATCGGACATGAAATTTTTCAAGGAGGTCACCATGGCCACAGCTGATCCTGTGAAGAAAAATGCACTGGTAATGGGTAGAAAAACATGGGAAAGTATTCCACTTGAGCACAGACCTTTACCTGGCCGTCTGAATGTAGTGCTGACACGTTCTGGGAGTTTTGATATTGCAACAGCAGAGAACGTTGTCATGTGTGGAAGCATGAGTTCAGCTTTGGAGTTGTTAGCAGCATCTCCTTATTGTCTGTCCATAGAGAAAGTGTTTGTTATAGGAGGTGGCCAGGTATTAAGGTGAGTGCTTTGATGGTGACTGGCCTAATTTGGGATCTATAAGTTCTTTGCTGTTAAGGTGGATATTGATGATCTTGTCTGCAGGGAGTCTCTAAATGCGCCTGGATGCGATGCCATTCACATTACAGAAATAGAGACAAGCATTGAATGTGATACATTCATCCCTTCCATTGATTTGTCAGTCTTTCAGCCATGGTGTTCATCATTCCCGCTGGTAGAAAACAACATTCGATATTCTTTTGTGACCTATGTTCGTGTCAGAAGTTCTGTGACTGAACCTCTTCTGATGCACAACGGGGTCTTAACTGATAGTAATTCAGACACTGTTAAGTTTGAAGTTGAGAAGTTCTCTTTTCTTCCTAAGAAGATTTTTGAAAGACATGAGGAGTACCTCTATCTGAGACTGGTTCAAGATATCATCTCAAGCGGTGCTCAAAAAGATGACAGGACAGGGACTGGCACGTTATCTAAATTTGGTTGTCAGGTATTGCAATTTCAGATTGATTGGTCAGTTGTTTTCTATTTTGCTTTTAGATATTTCTGTCAAGCTTAGTCACAAATATTAATTGATCAGTAGGTTCATACACCATTCATTTTTTTTTTTTTTTTTTTTTGTAACTTCCTCCACAGATGCGGTTTAATCTGCGCAAATCTTTTCCACTTCTTACAACTAAGGTACCACTTGTCCTTTTCAAAGTTCGCCTTCTCGTGTCCGCATCTCATGGTATACGGTTCCATGATGAGTGTGTACATGTGTGTATGCATGTATTTATGTGTGTGTATGTGTTTGACTTTGTGGGCCATTTGAGTTGAACACTTCAGTTTTTTTGTCCTCTCCTTGTGACTATCTAGCCTTTTCATAGAGTAATGCTTGCTTTTGTTGTTGTAACCTTTTTATGGTTGGATATGACTATGAATTCCATATCCCTCCATAATTTCTAGGTATCGGTTTAATGTGAGCTTATGTTTGCTTTCAATAGAAAGTATTTTGGCGAGGTGTTGTTGAAGAACTTCTTTGGTTCATTAGCGGCTCGACAAATGTGAAGGTATGGACGTGTAAATATTCAAAAATTTCTATGCTTCATTCTGTTCATGTTATCTTTAAGTTTGATAATTTGTTTGATTAGAATGAAACTTGTGAGACTATTTTTCCGGACCATTTTATTTGCCTACAAGTTATGTCTTTGAGCCTTTGACTTCAGTACTTGAAACCTACTTTCATGTTTTTGTATTTCTGTGCATGGCATTTGCCAGACACTTGTTTTTGTGACTTACAATTTGAAAGTTTTCAGCTGTGTTAAACTGTTATATTGCTATCTAATGTTTTCTAAATGGTAAAAGTAAATTATTTTCTTACATAATTAAATATAACTTGTTATACATTTTTTACTTTTATTTTTAGAAGATGACGATTCATTAGAACAAAGCAGGCAACATAGGAAGATGACCCCATCGTCATTCCTCAGCAAGCCAACAAAGAAACAAGAAAAGCATACTATGCCCACAAAATTGCTGGCATAAATACTAGCTGGCCTGCCAAAATACAACTGTATCCCACTCCTTACTCAAAGAGACATTATATCCCTAAGAATTTGTGGGGCACATAAACCCATCACAGCACCAATGAAACAGCAGAGTAAATAAGGAATGCTGTCAGCACAGACCTTTTTTCAAAATTCTCCCAATCCTTTCCACGCAAAGAAATGGCACATGGGATGATTTCCCAAATTGTCTAGCACTCTCCGGGACACAGACCGGCTATCCACCCCGCAATGACATGAAAATGGGATCTCTCCAGCATCCATCTACCTTCCAAATGGCACTGACGGTCTTGCAATGCAGGCACGAGTGGTCCACTAATTCCTCATCTCCTCTTCACAAAACACACATGTTGACCGACGTTATTTCTTTTCTTATGTTTGTCCACTGTGAGGATTTTGCGGTGATGGCAATCCACATGAATGCTTGAATCCTTGGAGGAATAGGGGGTCCTTCCAAATTTTGTAACACGGCATGGGTAGGAGGCTGATCAGAATCACAGAGCTTGGAAATGGGTAGATTTAGAGGAAAATATATGTATAGAGTTTTAACCTTTAGCAAACTCTATGTATGTATCTATTTTATAAAACTAAGTTGCAGGCATGGTTCAATATTTTATTACAGTTACATTCAAAGTTAGGACATAGGATAAATAAGAAATTAATTTATGTCATGTTTTCATGGAATTTTGTTGGTACAATGAATCATGATATATTATTTATGCAAGCACTTTTTACACAGTACGCCATCTGTAAATCATTGCAACCACATCTAAATGACTGTCTATGAGATAAGATAAGACATACAAACTAGCAACCTTATATCATCATCACATCGAAAGGAGCATATGTTAAACCTAGAATTCATGGTACCATACCCTGAATCCCGTGATTTAACCTTGACTGTAGGAACATGAGGTGCCCTACTAACTTTTGAAACTTTAACTGCTTACAATTCTGAGTATTGTCGTGCTTCTAACTGCGTACTATCACTTCCATGACCTTCTTTACGTCAATCAATCTTATCCTAGCTGGAATTTCTGTATCTAGACATTCAAAGTTCCTATAAAAAAGCATCTCTAAGTCAAATAGTTTCTGGATGTAGCAAATAAATACACACTTTAAATTCCGTATTTTTATCACTATTGTCAGAGCCATCACATATTTTCTACCTGTGGGGGATCTATTGGGAACTGGGATAATCTCTAGCTGTTTTGTGTTTTTCTGTTTGCTTAATAAAATTGTCATTTTCTCACAAAAATATGTTCATCTTTTCTATCTGCAAACATTTTGTGTCATTGTCATCATAAATATTATTGCTGAATTTCTTCTGCTACATTCTTATCTCGTCTTTATCAGAGCTAGATGAACACTTACCCAGAGAAGCTGTGTGACAAGTAGAAGAACTCCCTTTTTTGCACGTCTTCTTTTTTATGTTGATGTGCATTGCAAAATCTGCCATGGTTTCCCGTATCTGCAGGAGATGTTGAAGTGGTCATGCTTAATGTTATAATCAGAATCAATTTGCTATACTGATCTCCTAAATTGTATTTGTTTTGATCTGGAAAGTGGTTTCTGTTCACAGGTTCTTCAGGAAAAAGGCATACGTATATGGGATGGCAATGCATCTAGAGACTTCCTTGACAGGTACTTGTCTGGATATTCAACCTATTTGTTTTTGGTGTGAAGTCTATTTCATTCACTCAAACCTAATTTCTGTCTTGCATTTTCTCTCTCAGCATTGGTTTGGCAGACAGGGAAGAGGGTGATTTGGGACCCATATATGGGTTCCAGTGGAGACACTTTGGTGCCAAGTGAGTCAAAAGTTCTGGAAAAACATTTAAAATTTTAATCTGCCTCCTTGGATAGTTCCTTATGTGAGATTTTGAAGTTTATAGGTATATTGATATGCATGCTGATTACACCGGGAAAGGATTTGATCAGTTGCTCGATGTGATTCACAAAATAAAAAATAGCCCAGATGACCGCCGCATTGTTCTCTCAGCTTGGAATCCTTCAGACCTCAAACTGATGGCGCTTCCACCTTGTCACATGTTTGCTCAGGTTAGAAATGTACATCAGTTAGTGCTTCAAGGAAATATCGCGTACTTTATTATAATAGGAGAGGTATTCTTTCTAGGTTGGTAGCAGAGTGTGTACACATACGTATGAAACATGCATACATCTGTCTGTTTCATGCTGCTATTACTTCCTTTCTGGTTGTGCAAGTAGTAGCTTCATGATGATGGACAGCATAAGATAATTTTCTTTGTATAGCATGCAGCCCCAATTGTCATCGCAAAATTTTATATGTGGATATGATGATTAAACATTGGAAATGCTCAATCAAAGACTGGTTTGAGTGGGGGGGAAAAACTCAGCATGGCTGGTGCCACAGGGAGACTTGGAGATACACTATGAAACAGGTAATGTCATGCAGGTAGGCCTTACTGAAATCTCCATTGTTTTCCCTCCCCAATCAGACCGGTTTGACCATATAATTATTCACAAAATTGCCATTCTTAATTTGCGCAAGTTGTTGTTGTTGTTGTTTTTCTTTTTTATTTTATTTTATTTTATTTTATTTTTATTTTTATTTTGTTTTTCCCTTTTTAAAAATTCTGTTGAAAGAGGTCTCTAGCACATTGCCTGATGTATTCATATATTCCTTAACCCATTTAACGCTGAATTTACTTCTGCAGTTCTATGTAGCCAATGGGGAGCTGTCCTGTCAAATGTACCAGCGGTCTGCAGACATGGGTTTGGGGGTGCCATTCAACATTGCATCATATGCCCTTTTAACAAGCATCATTGCTCACGTTTGCGGTATTCTAATCTGACCAGCTTACACCCAAATCCATGTGTTTTTCTTCTCTCTATGACCACGTGTGCAAAATGTTGAAACACCAAGCTAGCTCCGACTGATGTAACTCGTTTAGTGTGATGGCAGAGGAGAAAAAGTGAAACAAAAAAAAAAATAAAAGAAAAAAAGAAAGAAAGAAAAAACAACATAAAGTTGTGAGTTCTGTCCTGATATCCATGTAGGATATTCTGGCATGTATCTTTCATAAGGTTTACAGCCCTTTTCAAAATAGTAGCAACTTCTTCTGATAAAATGTTTCTTTTTGACTAAAATATGCCCTTTCTTTTGAGAAATTCTATTTAAAGGTATTTTCCCACATTCTAAAAATGCAAAAAGGAGGAGGAAAAAAGTGCATTTGTAACTTCAATTATTTAGAACCAATGTTATGTCTTAGAACATGTCTAATTCATCTTTTTATTAACAAGCTAAAACCACAGGTTTCTTCTTCTCCTTGTAATTGATTTTTTTTTTTTTTTTTTCCATGTTTTTTTTTGGTGCATGTGCTACACCATCAAACTCTTAATGTTCTCTTCAAACACTGCCAATTATAAATTGATCTCAGTTACAGTCTTGGAAAGTTAACTGCTCTTGTACTGGAAACACTTCTTATCTTGTAATATAGGTGTTAAGTACCCCTACATCCCACAGGCTACCTCACTCGAGCCCAGTGTGAAAATGCCCCTACAATAATCACCCCTGGTGAGGAGTCTCCAACACGAGACTTCCTGCCCTAATACCACTTTGATGTAGGACAATTAATCACTTGCTCTAAAAGCTCGAACTGATAGAGCATGGTGAATCAATCCCTTTATCTCATAGCCCAGGCGCCACATCCCATGGGTTAGCACCTTGGCCGAACCTCCCTCGTGGGCCCCACTTCACATGGGTTCCTCTTCACACGAGCCACCCGCTTCACACGGATGGGGCCCGCCTCACACAAGCCACCCGCCTCACACGGGCCGCCCACCCCGAGTGTGCCCCTGCATTCCACAGGCTACCCCACTCGAGCCCGGTGTGAAAATGCCCCTGCATTACCCCCTCCCTCAATTCGTGTCTACTCCATTGTTATTTGTTGGTTTATTAATTCTATTTCTTTTCTTCATGTTCAGATCTTATTCCTGGTGATTTCATCCATGTCCTTGGGGATGCTCATGTGTATAGAACGCATGTCAGGCCTCTGCAGGAGCAGCTTCAGAAACTCCCTAAACCTTTCCCAGTAAGTAAATGGAGATACTTTGAATTGAATTTTAATCAAGTGGTTTTACTTTTTATCTTATTGTCCATTGTGTCCTAAAATACACAGATTCTGAAGATAAATACTCAGAAGAAGGATATAGATTCGTTCCTGGCGTCCGATTTTAAGCTCATTGGTTATGATCCTCACCAGAAAATAGAAATGAAGATGGCAGTATAGAGATGAGAAAGGGCAAAAAATTCAGAGATCCACTTCTCCTTTCACTTCTGATCCCTAGTTTTTGAGGTGAAGTGCTTAGATTCAGCATATATTTCTCAAGGGGTTATCTTTCTTTTATAAAAGGCCTTATTACCTAATTTAAAAAAAAAGGAAAACAAAAACAAGTGAAGGGAAAAAAGAAATTTCCAATAGCTTGACATGCCATTACATGTGCAAGTATTTCACAGAAACAAAAATATTTCAATTTTCACATAATCAAAGCCAGCCCTTTCCGTTTCTCTTTTAAGTTTCACATAAACAAGTATACGTTAATTTTAGTCATGCATGCTGGTTATGTTTTCTTGAATCACTAAATAAATGACTGTTGAAATCATCAAAGTAAACTATACAATGGTCAATTGAGCTTTTCCCAGCAAACTGAGCCCAAGTCATCTATATGATGGGCCCCATTGTGGATGGGAGACACTCCCATAATCTCCCCTTATCACACCATCCTAACCATCCAACTCAGTCCCTGTTAAATTAGAACCATCAGTTGCATTGTCCAATTTCATCAAATGGCTGGGATCGATCTGATAAGGGTGATCTTAGGTTGATTTGATAGTGGGGCCCCTCATGGGCTACCAAATGGTGGTTCTATCTGATACATTCTTTTATCAAATCAAAGCACTCTCTTGATCAAGCATCATTTAGTTTCCCTGAAATCAATCTTGCCATGTGTTTTCCAAAACGCTAGCTGGAGTGTGTGCACTCTGACTGTCATTTTTAGTTGCTTCACGGCAGGCCTGGCCCACGGGCTTTTGGGCTCCAGTAGTCCTTGGCTTGGACTGAGTACTAGGCTTGAGGGTTGGGTCTGGGCCTACATTTTAAGCCCACTTGCTAATTGGGCTAGGCTTGTGCCGGTCATTCCTGGCCTGAACCCCACATATAAAGGTTGCAAGGGCATTCATGTCAATATCATCATTATTGGGCTCACCTAACGGACATTCCAGATCTTGCACAAAAGAGGGTGGCTGGGTTTGGGCTGGGCCCATTTCATGCATAAGTGTTACCGACGGGGCTCTAGCCTTTTTAGGCGCATCATGGTTCTAGGCCAGGCTCCGGCCTAGATTTTACTTTGCGGAATGCAGTTGGCCCAGTCTGGACCTGACCCATTGACAGCTCTACTTCTCTTGGTGAAATTGTTTATCAAAGAAGGAAATTTTCAGTTGGCTAACTTCATTGGCTTTGGATGACATGTCAGGTACGGCTACAGGCATGTTTGTGGAAGAGTGTGCGAATAAAATACCGGTGCATTTTGTTTCACTCCCATACACAATAGAAATTCAGAATCCTTTAGTTCCAAGACTCTCATGGTTTTAAGGTGATTAGGGGTTTTCCTTCTCTGAACTTTTCTGTTATGTATTTCTTTTACGTGATAGAAAAGCAGTCTGTTTCCATCAATAGCTGAGTTTCTGTTTTTGTTTTAATTCTTACTTGGGAGCTACTTACAAGGCCATATACACTTCTTTAACAAAAGATGATACCTGCGGACTGTCCATTTTTGTATTTGTTTTTTTTTACTGACCAAAATGGCTGTTTTCATCTCTTAGTGGGGTTTATTTTTCCAAGCTCTCAAAGATTCAGTGGCAACACTATAAAATATAGTTTGGCAAGCCTCTGTTAGTTAGAGGAGGATATTCTAAGGGGCATTGCTGTTTTCCTCCGCTCTTCCTTGTCATTGCTGTGGCTCACCAGGTGACTCGGTTTGAGTTACTGAGTCGCTTAAAGTTGAGTGAATGGTTGAGTCGACTGGACTGGTCTTCCCAAGTAGGGGTCGAGTCAAACCTAGAGCTGAGTTTCCATGAGCTTGGCTTGAAATCTTACCGAGTTGAGTTGACTCAGCTAAGTTTTGAGTAGAGCTATCTAGTTTTAGAATCATGCTTACAGCTCTTTGGTTTCCCCAAAGAGCCAGTGGTTGGTGATGCTGGAGTAGTTTGGAGGCTAGGACCTTGAGCCCACGAGGACTGCAGTAGGACATGGACACCCATGCCCAAGCAACTGGGCCTTAACAACATGGGGTCGATCTTGTAGGCAATACATCCAAAACATTACGAGATGAATGCTTAACAAATGAATGGCACAATTGGTGATGAATAAAAAATAAGGGGTATGTTGGACCGTTAAAAAATTCCTTCTGGTAAAACAAGTTTTCTGCATGAGCCGTGAGTCAGAAAATCCCAAGCACGTTGCCCTATTTGGGTCCTGCCTTCGGATCTATTGGAAATTCGTAAGTGCCAGCAAGAGTAAAAAACTGTTAATAATGTTAATTTCAGCATTCAACATTCCACCAATGTTAATTTCAGCATTCAACATTCCACCGCTAGTATTGGAGGCCACCATCGTCAATTCCTCATGATCATTGGTCAATGCTCCATTCATTGTAGAGTCCATTTATTGAGAGTTCAAATTCTCTGCATGTGCCATCTCGGCACGTGGGTCTGCACACGTCAGGACATGCCTTTGACCCTGAGTTGGGATTTGTGCAGTATCAATTCCTTAAAATAATTAAGATAGTCGGTCAGTTACCAAGCTAGTACAATAAAAATCATCCAAGCTTGAACAAGATGGCCAAAATGCCCTTACATCATAGGCAATGAGGTCAGTACGCTTTAAAATGTTGCGAGCAACTGATTTCTCAACGACGAGGATCGATCGATTTGCTGTGTTAACCAACAGTTTCTTAATCGTTTTGTCTTTTGGATTTTATCATCTATTCTCCAATATCACTAACCATTGATCGCCATTGTTAGATTAGACTGTTGATCATCTCTATTTCTAGATCCAACCATGGATTGCCTACCGTCACTGTCGAGCTCTACCATGATCTCTAATATGGGTCTCTAGTTGACAGATCAGTGAAGGATCGACCACTAGTCGTTGATCCTTGCCATTGGAACTGTCTAGGCCCACCTAATTGCCTGTACACTGTCTAATCTCATCTTGGGCATTTTGGTCCTTTGGATATTACTTAGAGAGCTTAGATGATGGTACTAGCAACGCTAGTTACTGGATATTTTGAGTAGAATGTTACCTTGACAGCTGAATTCTCATAATTAGGGCGATTTAATTTGAATTTCATAAGCTATGTAATGTCAAGGACAATCACATTGCTAACATATAGAGCATTTCTCAGGAGCATGCTCCCTGGAGCTATCAATGGCTGGGCTTGGGCTGGATGGAGGTCCGTCCATGCTTGCCTGCAAAGTAGAATCTAGACCCGAGCCTGGCCTGGCAACGGCCTAAGCAGAGTCTTGCCCAGTTCATGGCTTGGGCCGTGTACCATTCTTATGGACCATGGATCTAATATTTAGGCACAAGCATGACAGGAAGTGGGCCAGCAATAGCTGGTCGATGGAGAAGGCCATTCGTTCTTCACGAACACTTTTCCTTTGTTGAATTAGATAAATTAGCAAATCATGCCCATGCTGTCCAAACGGTTCATTTTCGAAATCTCAATTTTAAAATGTTCAAAGCTACGAAATGGACAATAATGAGAGACATCTCTTGCAGTCGACCGTCCACCTCTCAATATTTTCATAAGTATTAACCATGCAAAACAAAACAAAGCTTATTGGATTCATGTCCCGACCAGGTTTTCGAATTTTTGAAAATTTCAATTGTCGGTTAAAGGAAGGACCCTCATCACGAATACAAAATTAGGTGGATCCGAAACTCAACTTGGACACACGATTGGAAACAGGGGTTAGAGGCTTCCTACCGTTCAAACATTTCTGGCATCCACGATGATGTTATATTCAATCCAAACCATTCATAAAGCAGCCCAACAGTTGGTAAGGTCATTCCCACTGGGGTGAACGGAAAGAACAAAGTTACCAAAGCTTTTGTGGCCCTGCGAATGTTTCAAGGTGGAACTACAATCTCAGCTACTTTCCGTGCAGTCCAGCTCTAGATCTGTCTCTATATTGGGGCCACAACATAAAATGAGCCTGCAAAACATTTAGGCTTGGAAGCGAAAGCCCTTCCTCTCCCATGGTTTAATTTTGAAATAAATGGAATTTTTGCCTTTTAAAAGATATGATTTTAAAATAGGATGCAATCCTCACCGCATATGTCGGAAAGTGATTATATCATAATTGAGCAAAAAAGTATGCGATTACTTTTAATATTTTAAAAGAAAGGGGTGTTTTCAAAATTAGAGTAAAAGGCTGGTGGTTTTTCATAATTAACTAATAAAACTCCTCCTTCCATGGTTGTACCGAGGTTTCTATTCGGTGCCAACTTGGGTAATAGAACATAAAACTGCTGGGTATTTGTATTAAAACCATTGCTAGTCAGAGAAATGTTGTTTTCCATTCCCTGGCCTTTTTGTTTTTGCCTCTCCTCCTTTAGTTTCCTTCCCATTCTGTCCCTCATCCTTGCCTTCTTTCATATTTTGTTCATTGTCTTTGGTTTCCTGCCCGTTTTGAGACTCTCTTTCTTCCTTAGCTTTGGCTTCGAGATCTTCAATCTTCTTCCTCTGGATGAATTCGATGAGTCCTTGAAGGGCCACGTCTGGACTGTCGCTCTTCATCAGCTTCTCTGCCACCTGCGCCGGTGTGACTTCCACCTCCGCTATCAGCCGTTGGATATCACCGAAGAGCGGATGGTCGTCGATCATGAGGTAGTTCTTTGCCAGGGTCTTGAATCCGCAGAAGCTGCAGTAGGACATGTGGATGTGCATGTCCATGCGTCCCGGCCGCAGTAGTGCGGGGTCCAGCTTGTCCTTGTGATTTGTGGTGAAGATGATGATCCGCTCATCGCCGCAGCTCGACCACAGGCCGTCTATGAAGTTGAGCAGCCCTGAAAGGGTCACCTTCGCCAAAACCAAAACCAAAACCAAAACCAAAACGAGATGATCGACGTTTTAACAGATGAGTGGCATTTCCGGCATATGCGTAAAAGATGAAGGGCATTTAGGGCAGTTTTAAAATTTTTTCACAGTCAACTTTTTAAGGTACGGTGATCCTAGTTGCATAGCCAATATGGACGGTCCAATCAACCGATCTTGGCCGTGCATTTTGGTCAAGCCTATTAGTCATGGGCCGCCATGCAAAGATCAGGGAGATTGAATTATCCTAATCATCTGGAATTTCATCTTCCCTATATAGGCGTCTGTTTTCAACGGTCGGGATGGTTGAGATCTTACCATCAAAGTGCTTCTTCGGATCGAAGAATCACAAACAATCCATAACGGGGGTTCACGGAATGGACGGTTAGAATCATCCGACCTGTAGGAATGTTTTCTCCCCGACACATGGAGTAGACTTGACGCAATTCCAGCTTGGTTGGGGCTCCACCTTGTAGACTTGTGTTGACACTATCTTAAAATAATTAAAAAAAAAAAAAAAACTAAATATAAAATATTCACTTTGTACAGATTATTACAGAGATGCCCCAGTGAATGTTCACAGAGCATTACGGTATAGTGACACTTAGATAATTCAATTGATTGATCTAGACCATCCATTAGGTCCAACATGGTTCTCATGTGCTATCATGCAAAGGGATGGTCAGTTCTCTTCAATACGGACGGTCAAGATCATTTACCTACAAATAGGTGCAATCAACCATTTGATCAATCAATTTGTTGGGGGCACAACATAGATTCCTTATGATCTAAAGAGTCACGTTTTTTAGGCTATCCTAACTAGTCATCCGTGACTCAGAAAAAAGAAAGAAGAGGATGGTTAGAAAGCTAAGGACATACTAGGGATGGATTGGATCATCCAATCAGTGTGATTTTCTAGAGGAAGCCATTGAAATGTGTTCCAGACTTAATAGAGAGTTCAGATTGATTGATTGGACTGTTGAAGCGACCAAATGCAACTAGGAAGACTATAACTCCCAAAGTGGTCTGAGATACATTCAGAGCACGTGACCACGAGTCTTTCCCGGGCTGAGTCAGTTTCTAAAAAAGTGATTGTGCTCGATATCTAAGTGAGTTGAATCGGCGACTTTGGGGCTGTTGATGAACTGAAATGGGTGGACTCACAGGAACTGACGGTATCAACATATTTTGGAGAGCTTCAAGCCAAGATGAGGATAGGTGGTCAACGTCTGGTGGTTCACCAAATCACTATTAGAGCGAAAGAATATGATAACCCTTTCTTATTCTATGGTTAGGATTGCTCCTAAAATATAATTAACAGTTTGGATTATGATATGAAGGCAAACCTAATGGAGAAAAATATATTAATTTTCTTTTTCGCTTTTGAAAGATAGACTAGGGTGGAAAAAAATGTTTGGACGCATCCGGTGGTGGTTAATCACGGGTGGGACCCACGGGCCCATGCCCAACAACAGTCGAGTAAGCCAGACCAAATGAACAGTCCTGATATATTCATTAGTCTATCCATGTTAACAATTGCAATTAGGAGATCGTTTCTCAGCAAAAGACTAGTTCAAGTTTCCTAACTAAATGACAAAAATGCCCCTTGGCCAATGCCCTCACCTGATTATCCGGCCGAAATTTTGGTCTTCCCCCTGCTTCCACAATCACCGCTGCTTCACGATCTTTAAAATCAACCGTGCAATCTATGTCCTCGATGACAAGGATCGATTGATTAGCTGTCCCGATTAGCAACCGTCTGAGATCGGAATTCCGCCTCACATCAGTCAGTTCCAAGTCGTAGACGTCGAAATTCAGGAAATTCGCCATGGCAGCAATCAAGCTCGACTTGCCGGTCCCTGGCGGGCCATACAACAGATAACCACGCTTCCAAGCCTTTCCCACTCTCTTATAAAACTCCTTCCTCTTCACAAACCTCTCCAGATCGTCCATCAACGCCTGCTTCACCTCCGAATCCATCGCCACCGTTGAAAACGTGGCCGGGTGTTTGAGGCTGACCGAAGTCCATGCTTCCCCCATGTGCCGAGATATGCGTTCGTTCTCGATCGTGTGCAGCTTCAGTGTCTTCTTCTCTTCATTCAATGCCTTGGATCTGCTGAGAAGGAACGGGAAGTAGGAGTTGAAGACCTTGTCCTTGTGTTTCTTGTGGAAGCTGAGCTGGAACGAGTGGGTCTCAGATCGAACAACGGAACTGAGGCCATCGGTAGAGCGGAAGGTGTTCTTTTGGTTCTCTAGGCAGAGTAATTGCCATTCGAGCTTCATTCCTTGGAAGACATCGATGATCTCCTCGCCTTTTTCCATGGAGATTGACAAGTCCTTGTCACCGTCGTGTTTGAAGACTTTGAGACGCCTTGTCGACGGGGAGATCTTGGAACCTAGGTAGATCTCGGCAGCGGCGTAGAGTTCGTTAGCCGCGAAGCCGTTGAATTCTTCGAGAACGAGGGTGAGTTGGGTGGAGAAGCGGTTGAGGAAGGTGTAAAGGGATGAGAAGAGTTGGTCTTGGAGGTGGCGGGGCAACACGCTGTTAGCAAACTTGCGGACAACCATCGCCGTTGCTGCGAGGGAGGCCGCTGTCGATATAATCTGTTTTGCTGAAGGCATGGCGTTGATGAGAGAGAGAGAGGTTAGGAGACTCTTCGATGTCTTGGGGGAGTGAGAATTAGGTGAGACCCTGTCCTCACCCAAGATAATGCGGCCTTTACCGTGAGGTTAACGTGGGGCCCACGTTGATATATGTATTGTGTATCCACACCGTCCATCCGTAAGAAACAGGGGTGATTGACCGTCATACCGTTAAAAACTTCTTAGGGCGCACCTTAAATGTATCTGTAGTGTTTATTTACCATCCAATCCGTTGATAAGGTCGCATGAGCCCGGATGAAGGGACACAACAAATATCAGCTTGATCCAAAACTTTTGTGGCCCATTAATGGTCAATCAGCCCTGTTTCTTATGCTATGGTCCACCTGATAATTGGATCCGCTTCATTTTTTTTTGAAGAAAGCCCTAATACATTTGTCAAGGTGGGCCCCACGGTAATGGCCTTGCCGTCTTAGGTGAGGCCCGGCTCTCACCTAATCCGCTCTCGCTATAGAAAAAAAATGAAAGGGCGTGGTTTTGTACAGCGAGTTGATTTTGACGTAAATGGACGTGTAATGCACTTTATATTTAAGGTTATTTATCTTGTATTAGAGACCTGACCGTCCACAAACGTAGGCAGTAAGAAAAAGGAAAAAAAAATAAAATAAAATTCATAACACTTAATACCACTTAATCCCATGTTCTCTTTCTCTCTCTTTTTTTTTATTTTTTCTAACACACGCACACACACCCCTACACACTCACGCCGTAGTGGGATTTCACCGGACGCGGATTAGCTACTGACAAGTTGAGTAGCGAGGCTCATTGCGCTGAAGTGACGTAACCAAGTTATGTGGGCCTCATCATGATGTATGTTTTGCATCCACACCATCTATACATTTTCATAGATCATTTTAGGGCATGATACAAAGAATGAGGCAGATCAGTGGATCCCACCACAGAAAACAGTGGAGAGAGTGACACCCACCGTTGAAACCTTCCGCGTGTCCACCATTATGTTCTTTTGAGATGCAACCTGTTCATGTGTTAAATCATACTTCATAAATGAAAGAAGGGAAAACACAAATATCAACTTGATTGAAAACTTGTATGCCCTTAGAACTTTTTAATGGTGAGTGTCACTCTCCCTATTTTTTTTGTTATGGGTCTACTCAAGCTTTGGATTGACTCATTCTTTAGATTATGCCATAATATGATCTCTCCATATGGATGAACGGTGTAGATATAAAACATACATCATGGCCCCATAAAAGTTGGTGGCGTCTCTTCAGTAGCGGTTCTTGCTACTCAACCTGTCAGTGTCTCTAGAACCCTGGACCAGGTGTTGAAACTCCCGTGAGTCCACCACAGAGACCCAATCCCAAGCTCTAACTAGGAAGTAAATTGCATGCTGCGTAAACTTTGTAGGGCTACCATAGATGTATGTTCTCTATCCTCGCTGTTCATCTGCTTTTCCGGAACCTATTACTCCTTAGTTAAAAATTGAAGCATATTCAAAGCTCAAGTATATCACACTAGAATTAAAGGTGGGAATAATGATGTCCACGGATGAAAGCTTCCTATGGCCTACAGCAATGTTAATTTGCATTACAAGTTGTTCATAAGATCAAGTAAACATGGAAGAAAGAAAGACACACGTATTAGCTTGTCAGTTCATTTTATTTACCAAATACTCATAATAAAACATATCAACTACCCAAGTGAATCGACCACATGAAATAATATCAAATATGGAAAATTCTTGAAACCATAAAAGTTTTGAATCAAACTGATATTTGTATTTTCACTTAATTTATGTCTGTGTGATATCATGAACAGGTTGGATGACAAATAAACATCACTGCCAGCCCTAGGAAGTTTTGACCATGCAAATTATTATTCCCACTGTTTCCTGTAACCTGGTCCACTTAAGCTTTGGATATGTTTTAATTTTAGGGCAAACCCTTAAAATGAGCTAAAAAAATCGGACAGACGCCGTGGACAAACTACATACATTCACTGTGTGCCCAATAGAGTTTACTCGGTACCATAAAGATTTCCCACCACAGAAATGGACTTGGGCTGAAAGAGAAAATCTTTTTAATGATCCGGCAGAGAGGGATGGATGACCCTCAGACGAAGAAATCATTCAGCATACAAGCAAGATATTTAAACCATTTAAACTATGGACCCCGCTTCATATGTGAACCAACTATAACTCAAAAGCTCATTTGATTATCTAACTAATAGATTGGTGAACATTTTTGGAATGAAAAATATCCAATGGTTTTATTTCAACAAACAAGTGTGTACTAATCAGATATTGGTGTTGTTCACCCAATGTCCTTTTTGGGTTGTGAACTACAGACGTTGTTTTCAACAATTTAGTCGGTTGAATTTGAGTTATGTGTGCCGTCTTTACAATTTCTGACTGCCTGCATATCAAATGTCATTGACAGCCGGAGTATAAAAAAACTCACTTACTCCAACCATGGTAGTTGTTCCGTGGGAACACTGTCGGTCAGTCAACCCCAAACAAAAGAAGTCTTTGTGCTCGGGTGAGATTAGGAACTGTCAGATCCGTGACCCATGGTTTGATAATCCAGACCGTTGTTCAGGTTCATCCCGTCATGAATGGACCGTGACCCAATATTTATGCAGATTGAAAGATCCTAGCCGCCAAATTTGAGACTGTTTTCATTCGAATGCTGTATGTTGGGATATTTCTTTTCTCAACCGTTTAGTTTTATGCTACAATTTGAAAGATTACGATTGAATAATAAGTAGAATTTTGGGATATGTTCCATCTACTCTATGATGAAACATGCCAATGGTCTGGATGATTGAACCATATGGCCTGCTTGTCTCGAACGAAAACCAGTGTATACTACTGGGTCGAGGAGCACGAAAAGCATGTCCAAATTCCGTACTCCTTAGTTTTTCCCACTTCCACCTGTCCTAATCGTTCCGGGAGCGGATTAAATGTTACTCGGGTAACATCTTGGTGGGTGTTACACTTACTATGTGGAGCCCACCTTGTTTGTCTTTTTGTATATCTAATCTGTCCACTCGTTTTTACTTATCATTTTATGACGTCATTCCAAAGATTAAGTAGATTCAAATATCAGGTAGACTACGCCACTGGAAAAAGTGGCGATGATAATTAAAAGATTTGTGTGGGCCACAAAAGTTTTGAATCAAGCTTATATTTATTTTTTACTTTCATCCAGTTCTTCTTAATCTTATAAAATGGATTAATGAAAAGGAAACATTGAGAAAGGAGTTTCTTTGGGTCCTGGCAAGTTTTTAATGGTGGACGTTCGGTCACTACTGTTTCCTTTGGTGCGGTCCAGTAGCAATTTGAATCTGTTTAATATTTGGAAAAATGTCCTAAAATGGGATGTAAAAATGGATGGACGGCGTGGATATAAATTTTTTTTATTAATGTGGGCCCGACGATAAGGATAACACCCACTAAGGTGTCACCGGGTGACACTTAATCTGCTCCCAATCGTCCGTTAGAAAACAGTAGAACCCTATTCACTTGACTTGTTGTAGGTACGTGGAGAGCGTAGCTAGTACGTAGATAGCCTAGCTAGTGCCTAGAGGTGGGCATCAGCCAAGTGGACCGAGTTGAGTGCAACTCCACTTGATTCAATTTTTCAAGAATTTGACCCAAACTTGATCCAATCTGAAACCGAGTCCAGTAGGGCTAACTCAATTCAATTCGAATCATTGCTGACCTAATCCAAACCGAGTTTGACTCGATGTGAGAAACCGAATCAAGTCGGATCAAGTTGAGTATAGGGAGAGAGAGGGAGAGAAAGGATGAGAGAAAAAAGGAGATGCGGGGACCGGAAGAGAAAGATATCCACCATTGATTATTTACAAAGCCCACCACTCTAACCATTAGATGCCACAAAAACGCTTAAGACCTGCACTCAAATGTCAGGACAATATGTGATTCAAGTGGGCCACATTGAGAGAAATAATTTAGAGGGTAAGCATCTCATGTATTGTTTCCAATTATATGTTCCAATTAAATCATGGATGAGATTGGTATTCAATAACTACACTTAAAGTTAGGTTATATATATATAATTAGTGGGCCAGCGCTGGAACTTCCTGCAAAAGGCTTTCACAGAAACCTACGTCCAAAGAAAAAAAAGGCTGACAGTGGGTGTACTAACAAGCTAACCGACCAAAGACACACAAAAAAAAAAAAAAGAGAGGTAGGCGAGGGGAACACGTGTTTGCAAACGACATTGCCATGGACGGTCAGGAATATATTTTTTGTAGGGTCCACACGTCGTATTATGATGTAGATGGACGATGAGATGGTCTTTCTGGTGTTTATAGTTAGTATTGATAATCTCTTATATTTATGGGCTTGGTGGATTCTACGTGGCTATATATATATATATATAAAGCTAGGCTTCATGTGCTAGGCCGACAAATACACATCCATCATCTATTGGTAGATGCGGCCCACATGAGCCCATGTCTTGCTGATCGAAACCGTCCATAATATAAATAGAAGCTACCATTGATGGCCTAAGACTCATGCTGGGTGGATGATCCTGTCATATAAGCATTTGTCCATTCATCCAGTTGAAAGTGGACCACTGACTGTTTTTTAATTCATCCATCCATTTGAGAACCACCGATCGATGGTTTAGGGACATTGGCTCCACGTTATCTTTGGACAACGGTCCATCCACGAAAAGTGGTACTCAACAAACGGACCACTATAGGGACTACCGGAGGATGGGAACGGATTGGCTACTCCCCCTGTCACCAGCCAGTGGCTGGTGTTCAGTGCTCTGTGGGCTGTACAAGTTTTGGGCCATAACATGTTATTTTAAAGGTTTTTGTATAATTTATCATAAGTGTCCTGTCTGAATCTTCTGTCAGGTAGGCATACTGCTTTCGTAAGTGCAAAGGTTAGACGAGACGTTTTTTTTTTTTTTTTTCAAGTCAATAAAAGGTGAATTGATAACCCTTAGCCACACCCTATAAGGAATCGATACCAAGACCTTAGCGTTGAAACGAGGTATCTTTCACTCATTTGATCCCGCGTTTTCTGCCAACGTGTCACTTCCGTGGGTCATCCAATCCGTGAGGAAAAAGTTGGGACCCACCAAAAACACCACTTGGAAAGGAAATCAGACCGTTGCTTATCAAGGGTGCCCACCTGATGAGTGTATCTACGTGAAAATGATGAGTTCCACCTTTTCTACGGCTCTGATGTCATATAATTCTGTGGATTGGTGAAAATGATAAGTTCCACATCCTACATCAAATGATTATCTATGGTAAGAAATACCAATACCACCGAAAATGCTCCTGCTACGTGACGAAAGTGCCCCTGCTGGGCTTCCTCACAGAGTAAGAAAGCATCTATTACAGTGAAACCCCTCCCCCAACCATTCTAGCGGTTTTACATAGGTTTCTATTCGGTGCATAAAAGTGGTGGGTATTTGTTTAAAAGCAGTTATTATATAGTACAAGAATAGATCACTTGCTATTTTCCATTCCCTGCCCGTTTTGCTCCTCTGCCTTAGTTTCCTTCCCATTCTGCCCTTCGTCCTTCTCTTCCTTCCCATTTTGTCCCTTGTCTTTGGTTTCCTGCACGTTTTGAGACTCGCTTTCTTCCTTAGCTTTGGCTTCGAGATCTTCAATCTTCTTCCTCTGGATGAATCCGATGAGTCCTTGAAGGGCCACGTCCGGACAGTCGCTCTTCATCAGCTCCTCGGCCACCTGTGCCGGTGTGACTTCCACCTCCACTATCAGCCGTTGGATATCACCGAAGAGCGGATGGTCGTCGATCATGAGGTAGTTCTTTGCCAGGGTCTTGAATCCGCAGAAGCTGCAGTAGGACATGTGGATGTGCATGTCCATGCGTCCGGGCCGCATTAGTGCGGGGTCGAGCTTGTCCTTGTGATTTGTGGTGAAGATGATGATCCGCTCATCCCCACAGCTCGACCACAGGCCGTCGATGAAGTTGAGAAGCCCTGAAAGGGTCATCTGCCCCAGAATCAAAACCAAAACGTTATGAGAGAGATGGTAAACGTTTTAAAAGATGAATGCATTTCAAGGTTATGGTTAAAGATGAAGGGCATTTTGGGCAGTTTCTATGAATGGCATTTCAGGGATATGGTAAAAGATGAAGGGCATTTTTGCCAGTTTCTTAGAATGTTTACAAATCAGCTTTTAAGTTAGATAGCGAATGTGGACGGTCCAATCGACCGATCTTGGCCGTACATTGGGTCAAGCCTATTAAGTCATGGGCTGGGATGCAAAGATGAAGGAGATTGGATGATCCTAACCATCTGAAATTTACCCTTCCTTATTTTAGCCGTCTGTTTTCCGAGCAATGGTAGGGATGGTTAAGATTTTCTTTGATTCTTCAGGACCACAAGCAATCCATAACAGGGGTTCAGAGAATGGACGGTTAGAATCATCCGATCTGTGGTATGTTTTCTCTACGACACATGGAGCAGTCTTAAAAACCTGACGACTTGACTTAATTCCATCTGTGTTGGGTTGACTCGAAGGCTCGACCTTGTAGACTTGGGTCGACTCTATGTTAAAATAATTAAACTAAAAACATTTATAATATAAAATTAGTTCATTTTTTAACAAATATTATACAGATGCTTCAGAGCATCATAAGTTACAGATCTCGGTCGCTAGTTGTACTTTGACACTTAGACAATTCAATTGATTGATCTAGACCATCCATTAGGTCTAACATGGTTCTCATGCTCTACCAGGTAAACAGTACATCAATCTGACAATATTAACCCTATGATCAGTTCCATTCAATATGGATGGTCAAGATCATTTACATAAAAATAAGTGCAATCAACAATTTGATCATTCTAATTGTTGGGTCCAACACAGATCGTCACTTTTGATAGGCTATCGTAACCAGTCATCCATGGCTCAGAAGGAAAGGATGATTAGAAAACTAATAAGGACAAACTAAGGACAAGCTAATATGTTGTTGGCTAAATATATTTATCTTTTTAATAAGTAGAAAATGAGATAAGCTATTTATGGTCTACATAGCTACTACGGAGTGGGTGATTTGCTAACCCTTATGATTCTATGGTTAATATGAATTTCAGGTTTTGATTAACGGTTTAGATAATCTAAAGTTGGGCTTGTTAGGCAAGGATATTATTTTTCTCTCTTAGATATTCTTCTCGACACGGCAGGAATTTGGAAGGGGCAGGGGTGACACTGTCACTAGTGGGCCCCACAGGCCCCTATCCAACGCGAGTCGTGTCAGCCAGTTTTGTAACTATGTCGTGAGGTGTGTGTTCAAGACCTAATTGACAGTCCAGATTAATTCACTGGGCTGTCCACATTAACCCTTGCAATAACAGCAAATTACCAACCAGGGTTTCCTCACTAAATGCCCAAAATGTCCCTTGGTCCATGAGCTCACCTGATTCTCCTGTCGAAAGTTTGGTCTGCCCTCCGCTTCCACAGTCACCTGTGTTTCACGATCTTTAAAATCAACCGTGCAATCTATGTCCTCGATGACGAGGATCGATTGATTAGCGGTCCCGATCAGCAATCGCCTGAGATCGGAATTCCGGCTCACGTCAGTCAGCTCCAAGTCATAGACGTCGAAATTCAGGAAATTCGCCATTGCAGCGATCAAGCTCGATTTGCCGGTACCAGGTGGGCCATACAACAGATAACCACGCTTCCAAGCTTTCCCCACTCTCTTATAAAACTCCTTCCTCTTCACAAACCTATCCAGATCGTCCATCAATGCCTGCTTCACCTCCGAATCCATCGCCACCGTTGAAAACGTCGCTGGGTGGTTGAGTTTGACCGAAGTCCATACACCTCCCATGTGCCTAAACATTTGTTCATTGTTGAGCGTGTATAGCTTAAGTGTCTTCTTCTCTTCCTTCAATGCCTTGGATCTGCTGAGAAGGAATGGGAAGTAGGAGTCCAAGACCTTGTCCTTGTGTTTCTTGTGGAAGCTGAGCTGGAACGACCGGGCCTCAGATTGCACGACGGTATTGAGGCGGTTGGAGGAGTAGAAGACGTTCTTTTGGTTCTCTAGGTAGACCAACCGCCATTGGAGCTTCATACCTTGGAAGATATCGACGATCTCCTCGCCTCTCTCCATGGACATTGACAAGTCCTTCTCGCTGTCGTGTTTGAAGACTTTGAGCCTTTTCATCGACCAGGTGGTCTTGGATCCGAGGTAGATCTGAGCAGCATCGTAGAGTTCATTTGCGAAAAAGCCATCAAATTCTTCGATGACGATGGTGAGTTGGGAGGAGAAGCGGTTGAGGAAGGTGTAGAGGGTTGAGAAGAGGAGGTCTTGGAAGTGGCGGGGTAGCAGCTCATTGGCGATCGTGCGGATGACCATCACGGATGCTGCGACGGAGGCCGCTGTCGATAGCATGGCTTTTGCTGAAGACATGGCGTTGGTGTGTGTGTGTGTGTGTGTGAGAGAGAGAGAGAGAGAGAGAGAGAGAGAGAGAGAGAGGTTAGGAGAGTCTTGGATGTTTTGGGGCAATGGTATGGTTGGGGTTTTATAGAAATAAAAGAAATGACATTGTTTCCCGCGAGTTGATTTTCAGGTCAATGGACGTGTCATTTACTTTATTTTCAAGGTTATTTCTATTAGGGGCCGGATCTTCCACAAACGTTGGTTAAAAATTAATAAAAATAAAAAATCCTCACATGGTTGTAAAGTCTATTAAAATGGGGAACTGATTCGGTTAGGTCAGATAATACCTTGGTGAGGCCGTGACCGTGGCCCACCTTGATGTATGTGTTATACATCCATGCCATTTATCCCTTTTGCCTTCTCATTTTAGTCATGGCCCTATTCATCCCCGTTATCACCATTCCTCATGAAAACAAATCGAAATAGATGACGTGTGATGTGTATGGATCCACACAGTGTATGTGAAGATTTTCATAAGATTTTTTTTATTAGTACAATTGAAAGATATCAAACAATAATATATTGTTTTTTAAGCGACTAATGGAAGAGCAATCGTGGTGCTGTTCCATAATAGATGGCGGAAGAAGAAATAGAGGAGGTAAGTAGTAGTTAACGGTTATAGCAACCTTGGGTATGTGGAAAAAATCTAAATAATCTTATTATAAGGTTATAAATATCAAATGAATTTAGATGGAAATGAGTCTTATAACAACCAAATCAAATCAAACATTACCTTTCAGCTATCCTTCTAAATTACCGGTATTTTGCATTCCATAGTAAAATCTTTTACTTTCATTGCTAAGTAAATTGCATTTCTTAGTATAATTGTTTACTTTCAGTTCACCTTTTTACATTCTATATTGTAATCTAGTGTTAATCAAGTAGGTGGTAATCTTAGCTATACTTCACGACCGATGTTTTGCAGCTATTCTTCATGACTGATGGTAAAAATCTTTTTCTCATTTCTCTCGAAAAATTCTTTGATACGAAAGTCAAATGTGTAACACATCATCATTAGAGAACAAATCTCACCCTCTAAATATCGCACGATCCCTGTTTACACATTAAGCAAGTAGTCGAATAGACAACCGATCTCATTAGATCTCGGTCATACATAACATATCTGCTTATCTTAGTGCTTGAGGTCACAATTGTTTGGTTTGAATTTAGCCACACCTTCAATTCTAACATGTCCAAATTCCAACGGCCAAAAACTGAACCTAGCAGCAACAAGTCCCATAATGTAAGCACATCGAGATCTCATCCATTCGGGCTGTTCAACACCATTTTCACTGGGCCATATCAGGAGGAGGTACGAGGGAATCCTCTAATCCTATTAGATGGGATTCTTATCCCAAATTAACTCCACACGACTGAGTTATTTTCTTCTCCTTATCTCCTATTAAATGAAGAAGTGCCCGCATTGGTCAATAGGATTTTGAGAAAATCTTTGATACTCGGGCAGAGAGCGATGGATGATACTGAGGCACGGAGAGAGCAGATGATGCATACTTGAAATACAAGTACAACAATTAAACAAACTATGGGGCCCACTTAATATGTAGTACAAGACAAAAGTTACACTAATTTGATTATCTGAGTATCAGATTGGTGAACATTTTTTGGACATAAAAATGAAAAAAATCCAATGGTTCAATTTCAACAAATAAGTGTATGCAAATCAATTGTTATTATTATTCAACCACTCTTCTTTTGGGACTATAACCTACAGACATTAAGTTACACAATTTAGTCGGTTCGGTTTGATCTATGTATGGCATGGTTTGCAATTTCTGAGTGCCTGCATATCAAGCCTTATACACAGCCGGAGTATCAAATAACTCACCTAAAACGATAGTAGTTACTCCGACGGACCGCTACTTGGTCAGTCAACCGCGACCAAGAAGTCTTTGAGGTAGGGTGAGATAAGGAAAAAAAGGTCCCGTGCCCAATGGTTTGATACTCCAGACCGTTGTTCTAGTTCATCCCTTCATCGATGGATCGTGAATAAAAAATTGCGCCCAGTGGAAGATCCTAGCCTTCAATTTTGAGACTACTTTCATTTGAATGCTTTAATTTGGTGTATTTCTCTTCCTAACCGTTTATTTTTAGGCCATAATTTGAAACAATACGGCTGTATAACAAGTTTAATTTTTTAAAAATGGTCCATCTACCATATGATGCAACATGCCAATGGTCTGGATGACTGGTCCATATGACCAGCTTGTCTCAAATGAAAACCCGAGTATATTGCCAGATCGAGGAGCATGGAAAGCAAGTCCATACTCCTTGAGTCATTCCAACTACGGACGCGGATTGCGTCCTACCCCCGCCCGGACGGTAATCCGTCCGGGCAGGGCTCTGTGGGGCCCACTGTGATGTAAGTATTTTGTCCACACCGTTAATTATTTTTATATGATTATTATAAGATATGAGCCAAAAATTGAGTTAGGTTCAGGGCTTAAGTGGACCACAAATTGTGGATTAAACTACCACCATTAAAAACTTCCTGGGAGCTGGAGAAGTGTCGGATCAAGATGAAATTTGTGTTTTTTACTTCATCCAAGTCTGCATGACCTTATTAATAGGTTGAGTGGTAAAAAAACATCACGGTGGCTCTTAGAAATGTTTCAACGGTGGGTGTCATTATCACTGCAGCTTCCTTTGATGTGGTCCACTGGATCTGTTTATCTGCTTCATTTTTTGGCTCATATCTTAATATTATCATATGAAAACAATTAACGGTGTGGACAAAATACTTACATCACGGTGGGTCCCACAGAGCCCTGCCTGGACGGTAATCCGTCCGGGCAGGGGTAGGACGCAATCCGCGTCCTTCCAACTACCGCCTGCCGCCTGTCCCGGGAAACATTGACCATTAGAAATTTAAATAGGACACACCATAGGAAACCGCTGGGATGCAATACACACCGTTAGTTTCTTCAGGGCCCACCATAGTGCATATATTTCATCCAATCCATTCATCTGACTTATCTCATTAGGATGAAAGTATTTACCAAAAAACCATGCTATTCCAACACTCATTTGGGCCATAACCTAATAATTTAGTGATTTTAGGCATAATTTCTAAGACTTGGCCCATCTGAATGTCGAATCAGCTCGATTTTGAGACCAAAAGAAAAGAAGGAGTGCGTACCTGATGGACGGTGTGGATTTATGTATTGGGCCTAATGAACAGTCCAGATCAGTGGATTGGATTTATAAATGAAAAAACTGAGTCGTCGAGGATCCTACAAGCCTTTAATCGGGTCTGTTGTCTTCAACTACTACGAAGGGTCGGTCCAGAGAAGAAGCTTGGGGAGCACGTCTAAGTGAATGAAAAATCAAAGGAGTAGATTCTTAAGAAAATTAGGTCTGTGGACCCCACCTTTTAGCCGCCTGGTTTTATGAAAGAAGACAAACCTTCTTTTGCAAGCTGGACTTCCACGTACGGCGAGCAAATTTGAGGACGAAAATACCCCTCGCTTTCGAAGAAGAGCGCTGACGCTCCTCCAGCCAAGAGTTGTACGAACGGCTCAAAAGAGATCAAAGTTACATGGCCCACAACTATGTATTTATTATATCTACAACGTTCATCCATATTTAGAGATCATTTCGGAGCATTATCCAAAAAAAAAAATCATATCCAAATCAAATGGACTACACCACAAAGAGCAGTGGGAAAATTGATTTTCACCGTTAAAAATTTTGTAGGGCCCACCACTTGATAGTTAAATCTTTCTTATTTTACGTCTCAAGCTTAATATGAGCTCACCAAATCGATGGACGGTTTGGATATAACACAAACCTCATAATGGGACCCACAAAAGGCGGTGGGATTACAACAGCAAAAAAATTTTTTTATAAAAAAAAAAAATAAAAAAAAATCTATAGCTACGGATTATAACCGTAGCCATATCCGTAGCCTATAATATCGACGAGGCAAACTAGAAAACGGCGGGGCAAACTAGAAAAACGGCGGGGCAAAAACGGCGGGGCAAACTAGAAAAACGGCGGGGCAAACTTGAAAATCGGCGGGGCAAACTAGAAAACGGCGGGGCAAACTAGAAAAACGGCGGGGCAAACTTGAAAATCGGCGGGGCAAACTTGAAAATCGGCAGGGCAAAAACGGCGGGGCAAGCATGAAAAACGGCGGGGCAAACTAGAAAATCGGCGGGGCAAGCATGAAAAACGGCGGGGCAAACTAGAAAATCGGCGGGGCAAGTATGAAAACCGCGGGGCAAGCATAAAAAACGGCGGGGCAAACTAGAAAATCGGCGGGGCAAAAAAATTTCATGTAACGTCGATATATCGACAATATGTCGATATATCGATATAATATCGACAATATGTCGATATATCGATATATCGGCGGGGCAAGCATGAAAATTGGCGGGACAAAAAAAATTCCATGTATCGTCGATATATCGACAATATGTCGATACATCGATATATCGGCGGGGCAAGCATGAAAATCGGCGGGGCAAAAAAATGTCATGTATCGTCGATATATCGACGATATGTCGATATATCGATATATCAGCGGGGCAAGCATGAAAATCGGCGGGGCAAAAAAATGTCATGTATTGTCGATATATCGACAATATGTCGATATATCGATATATCGGCGGGGCAAGCATGAAAATCGACGGGGCAAAAAAAATTCCATGTATTGGCGATATATCGACAATATGTCGATATATCGATGCTTGATTTTGTCGATATATCGACATATGGTCGATAATATCGAATTAAGTCCTCATTTGTCCAGCGACTTAACCAAAAAATTCCATGTAACGTTGATATATCTATAATATGTCGATATATCGATGCTTTATTTTGTCGATATATCTACATATTGTCGATATATCGATGCAGTTGTGTTGTTTTTTTTTTTCCTTCTTTTTTTATATATGTTGCGTTGTTTTTGTGGGTCCCATTATGATGTCTGTGTTATATCCAAACCGTCCATCTATTTGGCGAGCTCATATTAAGGCTTGAGACGAAAAATAAGATAGATCTAACTATCAAGTGGACCACACTGTAAAATACAGTGGGGAATTGAATGTCTACCATTGAAACCCTTTTAGGGGTTACAGAAGTTTTGGATCATTATGAAATTTGTTTTTCCTCTTCATCCAGATCTTTGTGACCCTATGAATGAACTTAGACGGGGAGGATTTCTCACAAACATCACAGTGGGCCCCCAAAAAGTTTTTAATGGTTGATGCTCATTCAACACTGTTTCCTGTAATGTGGTACACTTGAGATTTGCATATATCTCATTTTTTGTCTCATACCATAAAATGATGTGGAAAAATATATGGACGGCATGGATGAAAAGCATACGTCATGGTGGGGCTCATAGACCACCGAACATCCACCATTGCGTGGTGGCAGGGGAGTACGCAATCCGTTTACGTGAAAGGAGGGGTATTTTCGTCTAGAAATTCTGTCACCGCAAGTGGAGGTCTAACTCTCAAAAGAAGGTTTGTCTTCTTTCATAAAACCGACTGGCTAAAAGGTGGGGTCCACATCCCTAATTTTCTCTAGATTTTCTTTAGTCTCTTCTCTTGGAAGATAATTTTGACTCATGAACACATTGCCCGTTCATTGCACGTAAGTGATAAACGGGGGGAAATAATCACATGCGTTAGTAACGCATGTGGATTTCCATGCGATCAATCTGCATGGGCCTGCCGATATGTGCAAGTACCATCCAAACCGTCCATTAGTTGCGCCCCACAACTTTAGACATACATCTAAAGTTCCGTTCTGATCATGAACATATGGTGGGCCACACCAAAGGTAACAATGAGGGATGTTGGGGGAGGAGATACACACCACAGAAACTTCCATATAAAATGTGGGGTCCTCCCTGTTCTTTGTTTGATATCCACTCCATTCACCAGGTGCGCCCCACCAGGATTGAGGGACCATTTAAAAAAAAATGAAAATAAAATCCAGAATCTAGGTGGACAACATATAGGCAGTAGGCATGAATGTATATTGCTCCCTGTGGTGTGTCCCATCTGAGATTTTAATATGGATGATTCGAAGCATGTACGGTGAAAATTAGTAGTCGAACTGGATGTACAGTTTGGATTTTACATGCACATCACAGGTGGGACCTTCACTGCTCAAACGTGTGTAGTCATTCCAACCTTGGATCGGTGAACCATAGCCAGTTAAGCAGCCGTATGAATTCGTTTTTTATTTTTTTATTTTTTATTTTTTAATAGGTGGTTAGCGTAACTATGGGATTACATGCCCTTTAAAATACGATCAGGTGCGGGAATCCAAAACGTGCCTCAAAATGTAATTTTAAAATAGCTTTCTTACGCCAGTTTTGACAATTGATGCTCTTCTTCACTTGCGACATGACCAAAGTGCCCCTGCTAGGCTTCCTAACAAAACAAGGGGATCGTTATTTGATACTCGGCTGCGTATAACAATTGATACACAGGCGCTTAGAAACATTACATGTGACGAAAATCAACACAAACTAAACCGACTAAATTATCGACTTCAATGTAAAAAACTTATAATTTGAAAAGCAGATTGGTTGAACAATCTTAACCTTTGATTTTGTGTGCCCTTTATTTTCTTCCTTCAATGAAATAAGATAATTGAACATTTCATTTTTAACCGTCCAATAAATGTGTAATGGTATATCTTTTTGATTTCATTTGAATGAATGAATTAAAAACGTAGTTGTTAGTCAGACAATGAAATCAATGGTTCCCCCTTCTTTGGGCTTCCCGTCCTTTCCCATCGATTTACTCCTTGTTTTCACTATCTCCTCCTTTCTCATTTTTACTTTCCTCCCCATTTTGCCCTTCTCCTTCGGGCTCTCTTTCTTCCTTAGCTTTGGCTTGGAGGTCTTCAGTCTTCTTCCTCTCGAAGAATTCGATGAGTCCTTGAAGGGCCACGTCCGGATTGTCACTCTTCATCAGCTCCTCGGCCACCTGTGCTGGTGTGACTTCCACCTCCGCTATTAGCCGTTGGATTTCCCCGAAGAGTGGATGATCGTCCATCATGAGATAGTTCTTGGCCAGGGTCTTCAATCCGGAGAAGTTGCAGTAGGCCATGAGGATGTGCATGTCCATGCGCCCGGGCCGAAGTAGAGCGGGGTCCAGCTTGTCCTTATGATTTGTAGTGAAGATGATGATCCGTTCATCGCCACAGCTCGACCACAGGCCGTCGATGAAGTTGAGCAGCCCTGAAAGGGTCACCTGCACCAGAACCAAAACCAAAACGTTCTGAGTGAGATCACAGACATTTTAACAGATGAATGGCATTTCCGTGATATGTTTCAAAGATGAAGGGTGTTTATGACAGTTTTGTAAGAATTTTGACAAGTCATCTCTTTAAGATAGGTGGACAGTCCGATCCGTGGCCAAATATGTCAATATTTTCGCATTTGCAATTAAGAGATGATTTATCAGCGAAGAAACTGCCACCGTTTCTCCACTTAAATGACCAAAATGCCCTATGGGTCTTGCACTAACCTGACTCCGCGGAGGATGGTTTGGATTCGCCCCTTCTTCACCATCTTTCGCTGGTCCACGATCTTTGAATTCAAGACTGCAGTCAATGTCCTCGATGACGAGGATTGATTTATTAGCGGTCGCGATCAGTAATCTCCTGAGATCTGAATTCCGCCTCACGTCTGTCAGCTCCAAATCGTAGACGTCGAAGCTGAGGAAATTCGCCATGGCTGCGATTAAGCTCGATTTGCCAGTTCCTGGTGGGCCATATAACAGATACCCACGTTTCCAAGCCTTCCCCACTCTCTTATAAAATTCCTTCCTCTTCACAAACCTCTCCAGATCGTCCATCAACGCCTGCTTCAATTCCGAATCCATCGCCAACGTTGAAAACGTCGCTGGGTGGTTGAGGTTGACCGGACTCCATGCGTTCTCAAAGTTGCCGTACATCTGGTCATAATCGATCGTGTACAGCTTCACTTCCTTCTTCTGATCCTTCATCGCTTTGGATGTAGTTATAAGATGAGGTAAGTAAGAGCCTAAGACCTTGTCTTTGTGTTTCTTGTGGAAGCTGAGCTGGAACGATCTGGACTCGGAGCGGACGACGGAATTTTGGCCGTTGGATGAGTGGATGACGTTCTTATCGCTTTGTTGGCAGACAAACCACCATTGGAGCTTTATCCCTTGGAAGATATCGATGACTTCCTCATCTTTCTCCATGGAGACTGTGAAGTCCTTGTCGCTGTCGTTCTTGGATACTCTCAGCCTCCTTGTTGTTGGGGAGATTTTGGAGCCTAAGTAGATCTCGATAGCAGAGTAGAGGTCATTGATGGCAAAACCGCTGAATTCTTGGATGGTGATGGTGAGTTGGGAGGAGAAGCGGTTGAAGTAGGAGGAGATGGTTGAGAAGAGGAGGTCTTGGAGGTGGTGCGGCAGCAGGTCGTTCGTGATTGTGCGGATGACCATTGCCGACGCTGCGATGGAGGCCGCCGTCGTTAGCATGTCTTTCGCTGAAGGCATGGCGTTGGTTTCGGGTTGGTGGTGGTGGTTGAGAGAGAGAGAGAGAGAGAGAGAGAGAGAGAGAGAGAGAGAGAGAGAGAGAGAGAGAGAGAGAGGTTCTTGATTCTTGGGTGTGTTGGTTGGTTGGTTGAGATTGAGATGGGAGAGGAGAGATGATGGGAGCTGTTGGTTCTTCGTTGGCCGGTTGAGATTGGGAGAGGGAGAAGATATGACGGTGGTTTCTGGCTAATGGGAAGGTAGAGGCATTTTATAGAAGAGAGTCGGTCGCTGATGGGTTATTTAGTAGGACTGAAAGTCGGGCGAGTACGTTGAAAGGCTCCGGTCAATGATCCATCCAAGAGTCATTTATAGTGTGGTCCACTTGAGCGTTGGATCTACCTCATTTTTGTATGTGTAACTTAAAATGATATAAGAGAAGGGATGGACGGCGTGGATAAGAAGATACATAACGGTGTGCCACCCACAGAACTAACCGTTCGTGGCTAGAGACAGTCAAGGTTAAGACACAATCCGCATCCATCGCCATCTGGTCTGCTTTGAGTCGGTCTAGGGAAGAGTCTTGGGATTCACGCATTTTTAAAGTTTAATTAAAATTTTTTTTTTTCGTGGTTGCCACCGATGACTTATAAGAGTCAATGAAAAATCAACGGAGTCGATTGTCTCTCACTCTTCCTTGAGGAGAGGTAGGGAGTTGCAAGGGTTGATTTCCTTGGGCCACACCTTAATATAGGGTTCACCCACCTTTCTCACCTTCACTCTTCCTTTCTTCTCCTTGCTCTCTCTTTACTCCCTTGGCAATGGTGGTTGTGGTGGGAGTTATGAGATAAGGGTTAAAGTTTATTTACTAGACTTGGGCCCCTTGCCCCAAGCTTCTACGAATTCCCAAAATAGACCACAAGAACTCCTTATTGGTGTTGGGGTAGCCCTACCACCTCTCTGGCCAACAAACTTGGTGTGTAGGTGATTCATGGCCCGATGAGAGGTCATGTAAAGTTTGGGAACAAACGGATGATCGAGTATGAAGTTTGAGCATACGGTTCTGATCCTTAAATGGGGGTCCATTTCGGTGATTGGGGTGGCTCTGGTGGCCCCCTGGCTATGAAACTTATAGGATATGTGCTCCATGGCCCGATGAAGGGCCATGCAAAATTTGGGAGCGATCGGATATGGGGTTTGATCGTACGGGTCCGGGTTGCGATCAACGGTCACCGTGCCACGATTGGGTCCCAGATTTTGTGGACAGGCGTAGAAAAATACATTAAACCTTCTCCGTAAATTTGAAAAAAATTCGACGGCTAGAAAGCCTGGTATTTAGGTTTTATTCGCAAGTGCCAGATTCCAATTCTGGCATTTGTGGGGTGCATTTGGCAAGTGCTAGATTCTAATTCTGGGTGTCCACTGGGTCCGTGGTCCACGATGGACCACAAGCCCAGTAAGATCTTCAGTTTCCTAAATTTTTAGATTTTTCTGACCCTCCTCGCTCGCTGGGTGGCCCACACTGGTTGTTGTTAAGTGTAAACAGGCCATCTGGCTTGGCGGCCCGCACTTGGTCCGATCATGACCAGACTGGTTTAATCTAATGGGCTAAATCTAAGTTAATCAACTCGTGCTACCTCACCATGAGTACTTTGAATGACCGATCCTGCGACAAATCCTACATGGACGCCCTAGGATACTGTGCTGGTTGGACGGGACATTACAATCTACCCCTCTTATAAATAAATTTCGTCCTCGAAATTTGTACTTGTTCGTATTGCTAAAGAAGACTGGGGTAATGTTTGCTAACCTCTGCTTTTGTCTCCCAAGTGGTCTTTTCTTTGTCGTGATGGGTCCATAGTACCTTGACCAATGGGATGACCTTGTTGCGCAGAACCTGATCCTTCCTATCCAGTAATCGAGTGGGTCAAAGAATGTATGTGGCATTTTCCTTGAGTTCCACATGCTCCCACTTGATGATATGCGAAGGATCGAGGACGTACTTCTTCAACATTGATATATGGAAGACATTATGCACTCCGGCGAGAGGCGTGGGTAGGGCCAAGCGATAGGTAACCGCACCAACTCAGTCCAAAATTTGGAATGACCCGATGAATCGTGGCACGAGCTTTCCTTTCTTGCCGAAGTGTAAAACACCCTTCATTGGGGAGATTTTGAGAAACACGTGATCCCCAGCTTTAAATTCCAAGTCCCTCCTTCTTGTGTCGGCATAGCTTTTCTGCCTGCTTTGAGCCGTCAAGAGGCGGCGCCGGATGATTCCAATCTTTTCGGTCGTAATCCGCACTAAGTCCGACTCTAGCAAACTCTTCTCGCCAATTTTCTCCCAACAATGCGGACGCCCATACAAAGCCTCGTAAGGCGCCATCCGATGCTAGCTTGAAGCTATTGTAATAGGCGAACTCGGCATATGGGAGACAGTCGTCCCAACTTTCCTGAAAGTCTAGTACACAAGCTCGCAACATGTCTTCCAATATCTGGTTCACCCGCTCAATTTGCCCATCTGTCTGCGGGTGGAAGGTGGTGCTAAACTTCAACTTCACTCCCATGGCTTCTTGTATGCGAGTCCAGAAGATCGACATGAATTGTGTGTCCTGGTCCGACACAATTTCCAATGGGACGCCATGGAGCTGCACTATCTCCTTAATATACAACATGACCAAATCATCGGCGGAGTTAGAAGTCTTGATCGGCAGGAAATGGGTTAATTTGGTTAGTCTATCCACAATCACCCATATCGAGTCATGCCCCTTCCTAGTCTTGGGCAGACCGGAAATGAAGTCCATAGATATGAAGTCCCATTTCCATTCTGCTATGGGCATTGGTTGCAGAAGGCCCGGTGGTCGGCAATGTTTAGCCTTAACTTGTTGACAAGTGAGGCATCGGGACACATATTCCGCTATCTCCTTTTTCATGTTGTCCCACCAATAGTTTCGCCTCAAATCTCGGTACATTTTGGTACTACCGGGATGCATCGCCAACTTGGAGTTGTTAGCGACATTTAGGACTTCTTCTCATAGTCCCTGAAGTTTTGGAACACAAAGGCGACCTCGGTACCGCAATCCCCCATCCTTACCAACTCTCCACTCAGACTTCGCATCATTCCCCGCTCTCTCTTTCATCTTCTCCAACAACTCATCGCCCCCCTGGGCTTCAATGATTTTGCTGTCAATCATTGGCTTGGCTTGAATATGGGCTACGACCTCGTACAGCTCCTCCACGGTTAACTTCATGTCGAAGTCCCGAACGAATTCCACCATATCCCACTCTCTCACTATTAGCGGGGCCGCAAATTCGATTGTCTTCTTGCAATTCAAGGCGTCCGCCACCAAATTGGCCTTGCCTGGGTGATATGAGACATCGAACTTGAAGTCCTTCACCGTTTCCATCCAGCGACGCTGTCTCATGTTCAGGTCCTTCTGGGTAAAGATGTATTTGAGGCTCTTATGATCAGAAAAGAGCTCAAACTCCTCACCATAAAGATAGTGTCTCCATATCTTCAATGCGAAAACTATCGCAGCAAGCTCGAGGTCATGTGTAGGGTAGTTATCCTCATGTTTCTGTAACTGCCGAGACGCATAAGCAATTGCCCTGTCCCTTTGCATGAGTACACATCCCAAGCCCACACGAGAAGCGTCGGTATAGATGGTGTACTTGACTCCTTGCTCAGGTAGCACAAGCATAGGTGTCGACATAGTTTGTCCTTCAACTCTAGGAAGGCCGCCTCTGCCTTCTCGTTCCATGCAAATTTGAGGTCCTTCCGTGTCAGCTGGGATAACGGTCGGGTTATCTTCGAAAAGTTTCTAATGAATCTTCGATAGTAGCCGGCGAGACCAAGAAAACTTCTCACTTCGGTGACCGACTTTGGTTGCTTCCAATCTTGCACGGCCGCTACCTTGGCGAGGTCCGCGAATATACCTTCTTTGGACATCACATGACCTAAGAACTTGACTTCTTCCTTCCAGAAGTCACGTTTTCTATACTCTGCATAAAGTTGGTCCTTCTTGAGGGTCTCAAGGATTGCCCTTAGATGCTCTTCATGCTCTTCACGACTCTTTGAATATATCAAAATGTCGTCGATGAATACGATGACGAATCGGTATAAGAACGGCCTGAAGACTTTGTTCATGAGATCCATAATACCGCTGGAGCATTGGTGAGCCCGAACGACATAACTAGGAACTCATAATGACCAAAATAGGTTCTAAAGGCCGTTTTCTATATATCCTCGTTCTTGACTTGCAACTGATGGTACCCTAATTGTAGATCGATCTTCGAGAAGTATTGAGCACCCCTTAGCTGGTCGAATAAATCATCAATTCTGGGCAATGGGTATTTGTTCCGAACCGTTACTTGGTTCAATCTCCTGTAATCCACACACAATCGTAATGAGCCGTCCTTCTTCTTCACATATAGGACTGAGGCTCCCCACGGCGAGACGCTGGGCCGGATGAAGCCCAACTCTAACAGATCATCTATCTGAGTCCTAAGTTCCTCCATCTCACATGGGGGCATGCGATAAGTTGGAAAGGAGATGGGCTTGACACCTGGAGTCAGATCGATTGTGAAGTCTATCTCACGTCGAGGAGGGAGTCCCAGTATGGCTTTGAACACGTCGATGAAGTCTTGGACCACGGGAGTGCATGTGAGCAAGGGTCCATCGTAACCCTCCTCCAATGAAGCATAACACAAAACCCTACGATTGTGGCTAACCTGGATTGAGAATGTGAGGGAAGTGCCGTCAACTTCGTATATTTTCATTGTCAGATGTCCCAGTTGATCTCCGCCTTCTTCGTAATCAACCAGTCCATGCCCAGGATGACGTCATAATGGAAGATCCTGGTCACTATCAAATCCACAAGTTCCACCTTGCATCCCAAATCAATGGGGCAATCACGACATATATTTGTTAATTCTGAGAAAGTACCGGCGGTAATGATCTTCACTCCAATAGAGGGAGTAGAGTGTAGCCCTAAACGCTTGACGGTTGCATGCGATATGAGAGAAGCAGTAGATCCAGTGTCCACCAACAGAAATATGGGAGTACCTTGAATGTGGGCCGTCACCTCGAAGGCCGTAGGAGTGGGGATGGCTGCATCCTGGCCTTCGGCCGCTAATGCATGGACTAGTGCCTGCTGAGGAAGGTTCGGTCATTGCATGGGCCGTTGTGGCTGCCTAACCTGAGGTAGTGGTGGACGACGGAACTGCTGGCTATGCCCCATTGTCCGTAGGGGCGGAATCTGCAATGCCCGCTGTGGGGGCCTGTTGTTGCGTTGAGGTGGCGTGAAGCCAAGATCCCCCATCCTCGTGAAACAGTATAGCTCGGAGTGGCCCGCCCTCTTGCAGTAACTATATGTCTGGGCAGGTCGTGTAGAAGGGGCCGGTGTGGCAGCAAGCGTAGGTGGAGAGTTTGGGCGTGGCTTTTCCCCGCAAAGGAAGAAGACGGTCCCTCCATCCTGTTGCGTGACCCTAGCTGTGAACGGGTCTGAGAGACACGCTCCTCATCCTGCTCCGCCCGTATCGACATCTCAATGAGTTCGGCATATGTTCTGATGCTGGCACAACATATTTTGGAGCGAATACCGCTCCTCAACCTCGCCGTGAACCGCCTCATCTTAATCACCTCGTTGACTATCATTTCGGATGCATAGCGCGATAATTCTGTGAACTGGTTCTCGTATTGCGCTATGGTCATACCCCCTTATTGGAGGTGGAGGAACTCGTTTTCCCTCTCATGCTGGTACGTCTGAGGGAGGTACTTTTCGTTGAAACAGCTCTCAAAATCCTCCCACGTCCACACGTAGTCCTCAGGGATGGAGTGGAGGACGCTCTCCTACCACAAGTCCTCCTCTTTCTCAAAGAGGTAGGAAATGAGTTCAATGTTCTCTGCCTCGGAACAGTGGAGAGGCCGAAGCAGTTTGGTGACCCGGTTGAGCCAATACTCCGCTTCTTCTGGGCGGTGGGTGCCAGCAAATGTAAGGGGCCTATACCGCTGAAACCGCTCAAACATGGTGCTTATGTTAATCACGGGCGCGACTAAACCGGGTGCTTTCGGTTGTGGCATGCCCAAATTCTGGGCCAAGGCCCCTGTCATAGTGACCATCATGTGTTATTGCTGTTGCATATTTGTGGCCATCATTTGTTGCTGTTGATGCATATTGTGGCCATTATTTGTTGTTGTTGTTGCATGAGAAGCAATATTTGGCCCATCTGATCCATGACCTGTGGCGGAGGGGGTATGTGTGTCGCGGCTTGCGGTGGCGGAGCATTTGGGGCCACCTCTTGGGTAGTGCGACCCGTGTTTTGGGAACCGCTCGCCCCTTGGGGGCCTTGTTGTTCATCAGGGACCTGGTCCCGATCGAATAAGCCGCCATGAGGGAGGCGGACAAACCGTCCCTCAGGTCGTGGAGGCATTTCCTGGAAGAACATTCTTCGATAGGTTAGGTACTAGAACATTGCTCACACCAAGGCCATGCGTACATGCACAAGATGCATACATACTTTATTCATGAACATAGGCAACCATACTCTTAAGCATTCTCATGGTGACACAATAATTTTAAGGCAATCCATACATTCACATTGATTTCAAAATGCCATTAGTATGGCCAGTTACATGTTACCGCACGGATTACAAGCATCGGTAGATAGGCTAAACGCAAAAGAAATATAAACTAATCAAGCAAAGGTCCTAGCTATCCTACGTTATATGTATGTAGTCCTAACTAATATAAAGCAACTACTAGCTATTCATAGAGTTAAACTGCTATTCTTCTGAGCTAGATGAGAATGAGGGTGCTTCCTCCCCCTTGCTGCAGTAGATCAGGGCCTTTATGGCCCGGTAAATCTTCTTGTTCCACTTGTCTTGCTTCGCCTGGTTCTCTACGATCCTCGCCTGGCTCTCCTTGATTTCTGCCACCTCGGCCTTGAGTGCATCCACACGCTCGTGTATATCTGGAACGGCAGGTGGCTCCCTACTGACTTCCTCAATTTCCTCAGCTCGTTCGGCCCCCTCAGCTACACCCTCGTCTTCAGTCTCGTTCTCGTTCTCGTCGCTTTCTTCGCTCTCTTCTTCCCCTTCGTCGGCATCCCCGTATTGGTCGATGTGAGCCTGCCTCTGCTTTAGGCCTATCTTCATATTATTCAACATATCATCGCCCAATACCTGGGTTGGTATAAGATTTCCATCTGATCCACACGCCGTAGTGTTGAGCCAACCGACAGACTAGACCACCAAATGGGAGGCATACGTCCTTCCGTGTTGCCCTTGCGGCCCTCACAATCTGGTGGAGTACCACACTGGGGAGACACACATCTGCTCCCTGACCTATTTGATATAAGAACTCCACCATGTAGCGAGAGCACTCGGTACGGTTCTTCAGCCTCGTATAGACATTGTGGGTGCAAATACGATGAAGTTCACGGTACTCTGGGGTAAAGTTGGATGAGTTTAGGCCGACCTCACGCCTCCACTGAGCAACCTGTCCACACAAGAAGCGAGTCCGCTCGTTGCGGGCTCGACTCGTATCTAAGTTGCCCTCCTCGATCTGCACCTCGCCTAGTGGCACCCCGAGTATGCCTGAAATGTCCGCCACCCCGAACGGGAACCTTTTGCTTCCCACCACCAGATCAAAACCCAGTGGCTTAAATTGAGGATTTTTGATCCGCATGTAAAAAGCCCTAGCTCGCCCTTCGTCTGCCTGAGAACCTCCATAGAATATTAGACCCCAGTCATTCTTCATAAGCCGGTCGAGTATGGCGAACTCATCGAACAGATGCTCCTCTTGCTTTGAAGGTGACACGGCGCACTAGGAAATTTCCCACATCTTCAACGGGTGGTTGGGACGCTTGAATCACGAGAGCCCTTTGAGCATCGTTTCTTCGCTTGGATCAGACTTCTGGGACTGCTTGTTCCTTCGGATCAGCCTTTTGCTTGCTTCGCCTCTCTCGGCTCGGTCCGGGCTCGGCGGGGGTTGGTCTCTTCTTCCCCATGAGGGAAAGAACCACCGTAATGGAGAAGAAAGAGATGACGGTTGTTAGAAAGGCCATTTTCCTTGGCTAGGATGGATTTGTGGGTGAAAGAGGGATTGAAATGGGATTTGGTGAAGTAGAAGGAGGTGGGGTTTGTGAATGGGCCTTGAGAATGGGTGTAGGAGTGGATTTTGGAAAGGATGGGTAAAAATAAAATAAAATGTGGGAATGGGTTTATGAGAATGGAGTTGGGGAATAGAAGTTGAGAATGGGGATTGAGATGGATTTGTTGGGATGGGAAGGAGGAATGTATTTGGAGATGGAAAATGTGAAGGTGGGTTGGAAGTGAGGAAGAAGAGGTGGAAATTGTTGAATGAAGGGTTTTGAAAGTGAGTTTATGGAATGATGTTGGAGAATGGTGGGTTGGAAATGGGTTTCAGAGTGAATGGTGGAACTTGGTGGATGGGCTTGAGATGGGTTTGTTGAAGGGGTTTTTGTGGGAGATGTGTTTTGGGAGATGAGAATGGAATGGGTTTTGAAGTAAGGGGATTTGGTGATTGAGTTTGGAGTAGAAGGAATGGGAAATGTGGAAGAAGGGAATGCTAGATTTGAGATTTTTGGTTTGAGAATGAGGTAGGGAGAGATTTCTAAGGTTTGGAAGGTGTGGGGTGCAATGTGAGTGGTAGGAATGAGTTTTATGGACTCTAACTAGTCCCAAACAACAAAGAGAGTGGGCCCCACACGTGTTTGCAAAGCAGGGAAGGAGAGGAACCCACGTTTGAGGTCGGGCGGTCCCGCGGAGTTGCTGGAAGGTCAGGCGGGGGCCACGCTGAGTGGGCGGGGTCCCGCAGAGCTGCTGGAACCCTTGATGGGGGCCACGCCAAGCGGGAGGGGTCCTACAGAGCTGCTGGTTGGCGGGTGGGGTGGAGCGCGCATGGGCGGGGTAGCGCGGGCAGGTGTAGGCGAACGAGCGGGGTCGGTGGGCGGGGTCCCTCCGGCCTGTGCTTTTTAGGCTGGGGTCCGCTTCCGTCGTGGTTTCCAGGGTGTTCGTAAGTCCCTCGGACCGTGCTATATATGAATTTGGGGTAGGAGAAATCGATTTACGCAATGAGCCTAGTTGTTTAGTGAGATTTCTTCCGGTTAGCGGCTAAAATCCCATTTTTCTCCCATTCCACTAATTTCGATAAAACCTCGTTCACCCCTAAGTATCTATCCCCAAATGGGTCGGAACCATCAAATTTGGCCCGAAACTAGCTCATTCAGACTTGGATTTTGTTTCCGACCGTCAAATCCTTTGGTTTTCGGCTCGTTCCCGTCGACGCGTCAAAACACCATATGACTTTCGGACCCGACTCTTAGCGTCGCTACATGCCCTCGCTCCCCAACCCTAACTCGTTAGAAGGCCTACCTTTCATCTAAGATCGTCGGTTCGGGGTCTAGGATGGTTCCTATATTCTTAAGTTTCTTTGCGTCTACTCTCAAGCCAGTGGACGCGCTAGTGGGTTCATGACCCATGGTCCATGGGATTCCAAACTATCGCTTTGATACCAACTTGTAATGCCCTGGAAATCAGGGATCGTGCATACACTCGACTCCCGAGTTCCTGAGTGTCACTTATAACTGATTCGTTAATATGTGCTTAATCCGGTTTAATTGCGTAAATTTGGAAATTCCTGGAACATGAAGCATCACTACACAAGGCTACTGAAATGAAAGAGACCAAAAATAAATAAATATATATATATATATATATATATACATGTCTAAAAGTATAAAGGGGTCGCACATGGCGTCACCCAACAAAATCCCAAAAGAATATCGAGTCCCAAAAAAAATAGAGCCAAGCCCACTGCTTAGCTATCCAATTCCGCCTCTCAAGCTAGCGGAGAACCGTCCATCAACTGGAAGTAGGATAGCTTGTCCTCCTCCTTGAAGCTTGCCTCACCAGGCTCCTCAAGCCCTAAGTCACCTGCGTCTATGAACATGTCTGGTTGGTGTTTTAAAACACCATCCCAGAGTGGGTGTGAGTGATCAACTCAGTGGGTGTATTAGTCTCAAGTTATAACAAACATCAATTATAATATGAATTTAATGAAAAACAGCCAATCATCAACACCTAGCAACACTTATTAAAATGCATGCATGCGAGATGATATGATGCATGCCCTCGCCACGACGCTTTCTCGAGCGACTCCATCTAACGATCGCATATGACAACACTCCCTCAGAGCGACCTCGACTAACGAGTCACCACCCTAACTAGCGCGATGCAATACGATCGTGTTAACTGAGTTATTAGTTAAGTCCATTCATCCAGCAGGTTGGGGAATCTTATACACCCCACGTATCAATGTCCCAAACTGGTTGCGAGGCCCCCCAACGCGTGAGGCCAAGGCCCTGCGGTCCGTGATCCCGTTGGGTTTCTCATCCCCGACTTCAAGCACATGAGGAGTGCCGAGAGAAAGGGATCGTTCGCGGTCACTACGGGGAGGCGCAACACCCCAACGTAGGCCGACAGCTCAAACACAGTGTCCCATTCCACCATGCCCGGCTCACGAGGCTGTAAATCAGTTGCAATCGGTTATTGGTGGGCCACTTACGGTTGTAGGGTGTTCCAGGTTCCATACATGTGTGAGTAAATAGGGTTAACAGACAAGGTTAGTTAGAAAGTAGGCTAGACCGCGTGAGTTCAGGCAAGCACGTGGCGGAACGATATCGGGTACAAGCGACCCATGTAGTCTAACTACTGTCGCTCACACTCACTAGCCCAAATCCATGAGTTTAGCCTCAAGACGGTCCTACCAACGGGACCGCCTTCACTCTCCTCGTATTCCTGACCAACCCAAGGGTTGGGTGGTGATTCATAACATACCAAGTATATAAGTTATCAACTAACATATCGATACCATGTTCTCATGCATCTCAACCATACAAAACGAATACTCCTACCAAGCAAGCAAACATTATAAAAAAATAAGGTGCGTGTGAGTGTGTGGGTTTGTGAGGAAGTTAAGCAGTTCCTCCATCTTAAGAAATCATGAGCACAAGGGTAATAAATCATACACACAATGAAGCACCACATATGAGGGAAAAGAATCAAGCAAACATGAGCATACCATCATCCATACATAACATCATGTAAGAGGTAAATCAACACTAAATTTGAGAGCTAAGCATGCACATCCATACAATTTCAACAAACATATAATTCCTAGGGTTTCTCTAGAATTTCAAATATAACACCCAAGCAAACAAAATCATTAAGCTCATATTAAAATTGGTGCTAGGCCACCTAAGAACAATAGTCTGCACCTTCGGATCGTTGAAGGCTTACAAGACGACCTAGAAATAAGGATTTTGGGGTCGAACGGTCGGAATCTCTAAAGCAAGCCCTTGCATGTTAGAGATCCATGCCAAACCCTTCCCAATACATGGATTTCAAGAGGAAGAGGTGAAGGATCTTACCTAAACGACTAACGGACGATTGTTGTGGTAGTGGTGGAGAGTTTCTCCCTTGAGGAGGGGTAGAGAGTTGCAAGGGTTGATTTCCTTGGGTCACACCTTGATCTAGGGTCAACCCACCTTTCTCACCTTCACTCTCTCTTTATTCTCCTTGCTCTCTCTTTACTCCCTTGGCAATGGTGGTTGTGGTGGGAGTTATGAGATAAGGGTTAGGGTTTATTTGCTATACTTGGACATCTTGGCCCCAAGCTTCCACAAATTCCCAAAATATACCACTAGGACTCCCTATTGGTGTTGGGGCGGCCCTAACACCCCTCTGGCCACCAAACTTGGTGTGTAGGTGACTCATGGCCCGATGAGAAGTCATGCAAAGTTTGGGAACAAACGGATGATCGAGTATGGGGTTTGAGCATACGGTTCCGATCTTTAAATGGCCATGAGGGCCCATTTCGGTGATTGAGGTGGCTCTGGTGGCCCCCTAGTCATGAAACTTATAGGATAAGTGCTTCATAGCCCGATGAAGGGCCATGCAAAATTTGGGAGCGATCGGATATGGGGTTTGATCGTACGGGTCTGGTTTGCGATCAACGGTCACCGTGCCACAATCGGGTCCCAGATTTTGTGGACAGGCGTAGAAAAATACATTAAACCTTCACCATAAATTTGGAAGAAATTCGACTGCTGAAAAGCCTGGTATCTAGGTTTTATTCGCAAGTGCTAGATTCCAATTATGGCATTGGTGGGGTGCATTTGACAAGTGCCAGATTCTAATTCTGGGTGTCTACTGGGTCCGTGGTCCGCGATAGACCACAAGCCCAGTGAGATCTTCAGTTTCCTAAAATTTTAAAATTTTCTAACCCTCTTCGATCGCTGGATGGCCCACACAGGCTGTTGTTAAGTGTAAACAGGTCATCTGGCTTGGTGGCCCGCACTTGGTCCGATCATGACCAGACTGGTCTACTCTAATGGGTTAAATCTAAGTTAATTAACTCGTGCTACCTCACCATGAGTACTTTGAATGAACGATCCTGCTGCAAATCCTACGTGGACGCCCCAGGACACTGCTGGTTGGACGGGACGTTACAAAAGAAATTTAAGGGACCGAAAGACAAAGACGGGTGTTGGCATTGCGGTAAGAAGGGACACATGAAACGTGATTGTAGGGCGCTTAAGAAAAAGAAGGAAGTTCTCAAGGCAGGAAGGATTTGGTGAATCTATCTGAGGAGAGTGACACAGAGGCGTTGATCTTATCTCTTAATACGAGGAATGAGTCTTGGGTTATAAACTCGGGTGCTTCGTTTCATGCCACCTCATGTAAGGAAGTTCTGCGTGATTATGTGTCAGGTGAATTTAGGAGAGTCTACCTGAGTGATGATGAGCCGCGCAGTATTGTTGGAAAAGGGGGACGTTCATGTCAATCAGAAAGACGGAATGGTTTTGAAATTGAAGGATGTCAGACATGTACCGAGTTTGAAACGTAACTTGATCTCAGTGGGACAGTTGGCTGATACCGGTTATGTGACGATATTCACTAGTGATTCCTAAAAGATCACAAAAGGTGCCTTTGTAATATCTCGAGGCAAAAAAGAAAATATTTTGTACGTGACTTCAGGATCGTATAGTTCACTCGCAGTCGCATCAACTGGAGTGAATAGGTAGTTATGGCATCAGAGGTTGGGACATATGAGTGAGAAAGGGATAAAAGTGCTATTGTCAAAAGGGAAGCTACTAGGGCTGAAGTTTATTGACTTGGAATTCTGCGAGGACTGCGTGTATGACAAGCAGAAGAGGGTAAGCTTCAAGAAGATGGGACGCGCTCCAAAGATGCATCTGTTGGAGCTTGTACACACTGATGTGTGGGGACCGACACATGTATTATCACTTGGTGGCTCACGTTATTTTGTTTCCTTTATTGATGATGCTAGTAGATAACTATGGGTCTATTTCTTAAAACGTAAATCTGATGTATTTGATGTATTTAAGAAGTGGAAAGTTATGGTAGAAAACGAGATAGGTAAAATAGTAAAATGTCTCAAATCTGATAATGGGGGAGAGTACTGTGATAAAGGATTTGAGGAGTATTGTGCAGCAAATGGAATCAAACATCAGAAAACGATTTCAGGGACACCACAGCAGAATGATGTGGTTGAACACATTAACAGGACCATCCTTGAGCGCGCCAGGAGCATGAGGTTACGTGCAGGGTTGCCTAAGATCTTTTGGGCAGATGCTGTAAATACTGCAGCATATCTCATCAATAGAAGTCCCTCAGCACCATTGGATGGTGGGTTACCAGAAGAAACGTGAAATGGGAAAGAAGTGAACCTTGCACATCTCAGAGTGTTCGGTTGCACTTCATATGTTCACATTGATGCAGAGCACAGAAACAAGCTGGATGCGAGTTCAGGAGGTGCATGTTTATAGGCTACGGGCAGCATGATTTTGGCTACAGGTTTTGAGATGCAGAAAACAGAAAAATTATCAGAAGCAAGGACGTAGTCTTTAATGGAAAATTGATGCATAAGGATAGTGTACAGGAAAATAAGGCCGATGAGAAAGAATTCGTAGAGATGGAAGAGTTACCGGACACAGGTATTACAGCGCCACAGGATGATCATATACAGGAGCATTATGAGGCAGAGTCGCATACACCGGTTGTGAGGAGGTCTACTCGGGAGAAGAGACCCACGGTCAGATACTAACCCTCCTTACATTATCTACTGCCGACAGATAATGGTGAGCTAGAGTGTTTTGAAGAGGCGTTACAGTTAGATACACGGGTTAAGTGAGAGCAGGCCAAGGATGAGGAGATGGACTCTCTTGAGTCTAATCATACATGGGAGCTAGTCACTCTACCAAAGGGTAAGAAAACTCTTCATAACAAGTGGGTTTACAGACTGAAGGAGGAGCACGATGATTCGAAACGATACAAGGCCAAATTGTTTGTGAAAGGGTTTCAACAAAAGGCGGGTATCGATTTCACTGAAATATTTTCACCTATGGTGAAAATGTCGACGATTCGCATGATCTTGAGTATAGTGGCTACAGAGGACTTACATCTAGAGCAGCTAGATGTTAAGACAACCTTTCTTCATAGGAACCTTGAAGAAGAGATATATATATGCATCAACCGACAAGATACGTGGCACCAGGAAAGGAGAACAAGGTGCGCAGACTGAAGAAGAGCCTATATGGCCTGAAGCAGGCCCCGAGGCAGTGGTACAAGAAGTTCGACAGTTTCATGTCGGGAAACGATTACAGGAGATGTCATGCTGGCCACTGTTGTTATTTGAAGAAGTTTGATACGTCGTATATCATCCTTCTTCTATACGTTGATGATATGCTTGTGGCTGGTTCAAGCATGAAGGACATCTCAGATCTCAAAAGACAGCTGTCTAGAGAATTTGCCATGAAGAATTTAGGAGCTGCAAAACAAATCCTAGGCATGAGGATAAAGCGTGACAGGGAAAACAAGAAACTGGTTTTGTCACAGGCAGATTACATAGCAAAGGTACTTGATCGATTCAATATGGGAGGTGCTAAGCCGGTTAGCACTCCATTGCCAACCACTTCAAGCTATCTAAGGAGCAAGGTGCAAAGACGCAGAAAGAACAGGACTACATGGCCAAAGTCCCATACGCGTCAGCTATAGGGAGTCTCATGTATGCTACGGTAAGCATGAGACCAGACATTGCTCAAGCAGTGAGAGTTGTTAGCAGGTTCATGAACAACCCCGGGAAGTGTAACGCCCCGAAAAATCGGGGGTCATGCATAGACTCGACTCCCGAGTTCCCGAGTGTCACTTATCATGCATTTATGATTTTTATGATTAATCAAATTTAACTGCGCAATTTGGAATTACCTGAAACATGAATCACAATCGCACCAGTCTACTGAAATGAAGGAAATCTCACAAATATATAGGTCCAAAAATAATAAAGGGTCGCCCAAGACGTTGCCCAACAGGATAATAAAAGAAGGCTATATCTAAAAGACTAAGCGGAGCTCGCGGCTCAGTAAATTCAAATTCAGCCCGATCAAGCCGATGGAGAGCCGCCCATCAGCTGCAAGTAGGAGAGCTTGTCCTCCTCATCCAAGCTCGCCTCGCCAGACTCCTCATGCCCTGAGTCACCTGCATCTATGAAGGGGTCTGGTTGGTGTTTTAAAACACCGTTCCAGAGTGGGAGTGAGTGATCAACTCAGTGTGAACTATTGGTCTCAAGTTACAACAGGCATCAATTGTAATATGAACTTAATGAAAAGCAAACAATCATCAACACCTAATAACTCTTATTTAAAATGCATGTATGCGGGATGATATAATGCATGCCTCGCCACAACACTCCCTCAAGCGACTCCATCTAACGATCGCATATGACAACACTCCCTCAGAGCGACCTCGACTTCCGAGTCGCCACCCTAACTAATGCATGCAATGCGATCGTGTTAGCCGAGTTATTAGTTAAGTCCATTCATCCAATAGGTTGGGGATTCTGATTCACCCTACGTATCAATGCCCTAAGCTGGTTGCGAGGCCAAGACCCCATCAACGCGTGAGGCCGAGACCTCGCGGTCCGTGATCCTGTCGGGTTCCTCATCCCCGATACCAAGCACATGAGGAGTGCCGAAAGGAAGGGATCGCTCGTGGTCACTACGGGGAGGCGCGGTACCCCGGCGTAGGCCGACAGCTCGGACATAGTGTCCCATTCCACCATGCCTGGCTCACGAGGCTGTGGACCAGTTTCAAGTGAATTTTTGATGGGCTACAACGGTTGTAGAGTGGTTCAGGTTCCATACATATGTGAACAAACATGGTTAACATACAGGGATAGTCAGATAGTAGGCTAGACCGCATGAGTCAAGCGAGCGTGAGATGAGTGACCTCGGGCATAAGAGACCCATGTAGTCGAACTACAGCCACCCGAACACACCCGCCCAAATCCATGGGTTTAGTCAAGACGGTCCTACCGACGGGGCCGCCTTCGTTCTCCTTGTATTTCTGACCAACCAAAGAGTTTGGATGATGATTCATAACATGCCAACTAACAAGGTTATCATTTAGCATATGCAATATCACACATTCATATTTTTCAACATAGAACTCATAATTCCTACCAAGCAAAGCTACAATGTGTAAAATTCAAGTGCATGTGTGTTGTGTGGGTTGATGAGAAAGTTAGGTACTTCCTACATCTCATAGAGCCAAATTGCATAAGGATTAGTAAGACATACATGCTAGGGCAGCATCATGTGAAGAAAACCAAACATGACATAAACATGAGATCATCAATTCATATCAAATCATGTGAGAGATAAGAACAACATCATATGAGAAAATCAATATGACATACAATTCCATACGATTTCAACAACCCAACAATTTCCTAGAAATTTCCCTAGACTCTCCAAAGGCATCATCCAAACATACAAAATCATTAAACTCGTACTACAATTAGTGCTAGGCCACCTAAGAACAATAGTCCGCACCTTTGGATTCGTTGGAGGCTTGGAAACGACCTAGAGATGAGGGTTTTGGAGGTTGGCCGACCGGAATCCCTAAAGCAATTCAAACATGAGAGAAATCCATACATTTTCTCCTTCAATACAATGATTTCAAGAGAAAAGAGTGAGGGATCTTACCTAGATGGCCCACGGACAATTTTTGGTGGATGTGGTGTAGGGTTTCCTCTTAGAGAAAGTGTAGGAGGTTGTGAGTTTAATCCTCTTGGGCCCCACCTTGATTGAGAGTCCACCATGCTCACCTCCACTCTCTCTACTCCCTTGCTCTCCCTTCTTTCTCCTCTTTCTCTTCTCTTTTTTCTCTTTTCTCTCCTAGGGCAAATTCGTATGGGAGAGGGGTACCCAAAAGAAACCCCTTTTTATAATTCCAGATTTGGTGCAAATGGCCCCAAGCTTCCACAATTTCCTAAAATAGACCACTAGGACTCCCTATTGGTGTTGGGGCGGCCCTAACACCCCTCTAACCACCAAATTTGGTATGTAGGTACCCTATGGCTTGACTAGGGTCTATGCAAAAATTTAGGGCGAACGGATGAACGGATATATGATCTGAGCAAGCGTTTCCGACCTTTAAGTGGCCCTTTGGGGGCCATTCAGATTGATGAGGTATTTCTGGTGGCCCTCTGGCCATGAAATTTATAGGGTAGGTGATCCATGGCCCGATGAATGGCCATGCAAAATTTGGGAGCGATCGGATATGGGGTTTGATCGCACGAGTCCGATTTACGATCAACGGTCATCGTGCCACGATTGGGGCCCAGATTTGGTGGGTAGGCGTTGAAAAATAAATTAAACCTTCACCGTAAATTTAGAAGAAATCCGACGGCTGGAAGGCCCGAAATCTCTGTTTCTTTTGTCAGTGCCAGATTTTAATCTGGCATTGGTGGGGCGCATTGGGCAAGCGCCAGATGGTACTTCTGGATGTCCACTTGGTCCGCAGTCCGCGATGGACTACAAGCCCAGTGAGATCTATGATTTTCTAAAGTTTTAGATTTTTCTAACCCTCCTCGGTTGCTGGGTGGCCCACACGGGCCATCTTTAAGTGTAAACAGTCATCTGGCTTGACGGCCCGTACTTGTCCCATCATAACTAGACTGGTCCACCCCAGTATGAACTAACATTGAGTGCTAATGGTCATTAAGTGATATTATAAGTTAACAAATAAATAAATAAATTTCAAGGATTTTTGGAAATCCAAAACAGTGAAAATCCGGGATGTTACAGGAAGGAACATTAGGAAGCTGTGAAGTGGATCCTTAGATACCTGGTAGGTACTAAGGATGTAGGACTATGTTATGGTGGATCGGAAATCAAGTTACAAGGCTACGTGGATTCAGATTTGATAGGAGATATCGACAGCAGAAGAAGCATTATAGGTTATGTCTTTACTCTGGGTAGTGCTGCAGTCAGTTGGGTCTCTTAGTTACAAAAGATAGTATCTATCAGTACGACGGAAGCAGAATATGTTGCGGCTACAGAAGCATGCAAGGAGATGGTGTGGATGCAAGGTTTTGTGTAGGAGTTGGGTAAGAAGTAAGCAGATTACAAGCGTACAGTGACAGTTAGAGTGCAATACACTTGACTAAGAATTCAGCCTTTCATTGAAGGATCAGATATCACTTCATACGTTCGTTACTGAAAGATGGATCGATTGCGCCTTCAGGCTTGAAGACGGGGAGGTGGTGCACTCCGGATGAAGAAGACAAAGGTTTATGGCGATGTGTCTCCAAGTGAGAGATTATTGAGAAGTGGAGCCACATCTAGAGCCGCACACGACCGGTCGTGGCCCCTGCTCGACTGGTCGTGGAGCCCACTCGACCATTCGTGGACTGGCTCGACTCAAAGTCCAGCGAGCATAAGAATTTTGGTTCCGAGGTGCTCGACCGGTCGTGGGGTCCTCTCGACCGGTTGTGCAGTGTGCTCGACCAGTCGAGGTTACGCAGATTGGTTCCCGAATTTGATATGGACTGCGGATTTTGGTGTCGCCTTTCGCAAGGGTGCGAAAGGGAAGTTGCCTAAACTATAAATAGGAGTCCCTAGGGCTTTTTTAGGGTTAAGAAAAATATTGGAAAATACTTCTAAGGTGTGGGCAATGGATTTTCTCTGTACTTTCAAGGGAGAGGTTAGTTTATTGCCTTGTAATCTTTGTTCTTCATAGTGGAAGTTTGCATCCGTGGTTTTTTACCCTAGATTGGGGTTTTTCCACGTATATCTTGTCTTGTGGTTTGTTTTGGATTGCTTTGATTTGTTTCTAGTTTATATTTGTTTCTGTTTATCGTTTGTGGGTGAGGCCTGAGATTGGATCTAGGCTCACTGTATTGTTGGCGTGCTACGCAACATGATGCACTGTACACAACAGTCTCACTCGATGTACTGAGGCCCCACATCGCTCGAACGTATGGTTGCTACAACGCGCATACTCGTTCCCATGATGTTTGAAATTCTATTTGGGCATTCAAACGCGTGCTCTAATCCATGCATATTCTGACATTGGCTTCTACGTTACTCTTAGGTCAAGAACTCAAAACCTCGACCTGCGGATAAATTCAGAGATCGGCACTAGCTTGGTCTCTGAATGTCCACCGTGATCTATGGGTTTTTCACCATTCATCTATTTTTTTCATATCATTTTAAGGTATAAGCCCAAAATTAAGGCGGATCCAATGCTCAAGTGGACCACACTATAGAAACAGAAGTGACAATGACATCTACCGTTGAAACCTTGATAATACCCGCCATGTTGTTTACATGGCTCACTTGAATATTGAACATTGAATCTATAACATTTTTGAGCTTTATCCTAAATGATACGGAAAAATGTATTAATGGATTACGGTGCAGATAGAACCTATACATCATGCTGACCCCTCAGAGACCCAGCCTACAGGCATTCTGTATATCCATTTTATCAAGCCCCCCCCCCCCAAAAAAAAAAAAAAAAAAAAAAAACATCTCTGGAGCTCAAGTGGACCATGCTACCGAATCAATGTGAATAAAATGTCTACCATTCAAATTTTCTTTGGGTTAATGGAAGTTTTTGATAAAGCTGATATTTTTGCTTTCCTTTCATCCATGTATGTGTGATCTTATGAAAAGGTTGTTGGATGACAAATAAACATTACTATGGGTGTGGTTCACTTAAGCTTTGTACATTTTTCAATTTTAGGCTCAACTCCTGAAATGAGTTGGAAAAATGATTGAATGACATGGACAAATCACATACATTCACCGTGGGTCGAGAAGAGCTTACTTAGTATGATAAAAGGTATTGAGTAACCAAGTAGTCAATTCGATTTTGTGGCATTGGGCCACCTAGACAACCCAATTGCTCACTCTACCCTGTATATTAATTTCAAGACAGATTTTATGGGCAACTCATGCAAATATCTGATCAGTAATCCAAGTAGCTTACCCATCTGATCATTAGCCTTTAATTTTGAAGGGTCCAAATCATTTACACGAAAATAGGTCCACTCAACAATTTGATTAATCTATGTACTTTTGCCAATCATATATGGGTTGCTTATGGTTCTAAAGAATCACTATGAGCTCATCATAGGTTGCTTATGAATATAAAGAATCACTTTTTTCCAACAATCCAAACCATCCCATCTATGGAAAAAAAAAAAAAGAAAAAAAGAAGAAGAAGGGTGGTTACCAAAATAATGATAAATTAATCAGGGATGATTTGGATCAGCCGATCAGTGTGATTTTTGTATATTAGCCTACAAAATGCAGTTTTGACTTAAAATAGACAGCTCAGATTGACGGATTCGACTAAGTGACAGATGCAACTAGGAGCACTGTAGCCTACAGTGCTCTGAGAGAACTAGAGGATTCCTCATAAATAGTATGCTTCTGACCGCATATATTCTGTCTTGCGTGCGTTGTGAAGAGCCTGTTCGGCTCCTCTCTCATATAACTCTTTGCTAAATAAAGACCCTTGGGTGAGTGACTCAGTTGCGTTGGAGCGAATCACATGGAGTTGCCCAAGTCTTTGAGCTGACTCAGCTGGTCCTATTGAGTCTCGACCTAGTTAGTCTTGCGAGTGACTTTCCAAGGGACTCATTTTGAAACATTGGCAAGTTGACTCGGTTGAGTTTGGAGTGCAGTTGTGTTTTAGAACTATGTTTTTTGGGGGAGATTTGGGTTTGCTCAATTGCCCTTGTTAAGTGGAAGTATGACGCAGGGGGGGACGTGAGGTCGAGCACCGTCTTCCTCAAGAGGATAAATATTCCGAATCCACGAAACTTCTCTGGACTCCTCACAGAGACTTCTCGAATCCACGAGAAAAGAGAGCAGAAAAATAGAAATAAATTCTAAATAAATTCGAAATAGATTAATCATTCCATAAAAATGAGTTCACAACCCTTTAAATAAGGGTACTAAGCAATGGGAAAGAAATTAGAATCAAACTACAACTAGGACTCCTAGAATTCGCGACTTACTATAAATAGTAAACTTACTATTTATAGACGGTCGTGATGTCTACTAGTGCGCAAGGTTTTCGGCCAAAAATAGTAAGTGTCCTATTTGGCTTCGCCAACCTGTTCTCCTAATTATTCTAAGCTCTTTTCACGTTGGGCGCAACTCCTAAAGCCCGACGGATAAAGAGTTATAAGCAAACTAAAACTTACTATTTATAGTAAAAACGAAATTGAAACAGGGAAACGACCGTGAAATCAGGGGTTTCTCGCAATTCCGAGCGTCGCAACCCGGCATAGCGGGGTTGGTTGGCTAAAGTAGCTCGTTCTACCCCAAAATCATATATTTTTCGTCCGCTAACTCATCCCGGATTGCGAGATACGCCTGATTTAAGGTCTGATGGTCCAGATCACTTCTATCGCCGACTGGGCCTTTTCTGATCCATCTTTGCCATGTAATTGTCTGCGACCCGCTCTACATCAAAGTAATTAGCATGGGAAATAATCTGGCAGAAAATAAACAATAAAATGTTACTTTACAATTATACATGAGGAAGATAGTAATTACACAATTGATTTTTGAGAGTATTGTTGGGTCGAAGTGTGCACTAGGCCTCTTTCTTCTAATAGTTGGCGTTCCTCTGGTGAGTTGAACAGGTGCAAAAAGCTCCAACATACTATCCCTTGCAATATTCTTATCAAGTGGGCCACACATGATAATCGGTTTAGATATGACTGTTATATTAATTAGATCAAGCAATTCGGTGGATCCTACTATAGTTGTGATAATTGCAAATATGTTTGGGGCGGCATAGTTGAACTGTTGACTATGTACTTAGTTATTAAGTCAGATATAGAAACTTACGGTGTGAATACCGTAGACGAGAAAAGTGTGATAAGTAAAGTTCTCTAACCTTCTTTCTTATAAGTAGATATCTTGGTCTCCTTATCTATATATAAGAGAAAACCATAATCTCATTGAGAGGTTCTTCTAAGAGTGTAAGGTATAGAAGACTTAACATCCATCGGCTATGACACGGTGCTGAAAATATTTTCCTAATTAGGTATACCTTTAAAATTATAGTATTGAATCTCTATCATTGATGCATGCATGATCCATCAAATCTGCAATATAGAAAAAAACATCCCCATTATGCAAATGCCTTAGTTGATAGTTCACAATAACATATATAGATAGAGGCAAACCTCGGCATCAACCCTTCACACTTAAAATCCCAACACCAATTTGAAGTGGATGATTTTTTTCCTAACACATGAATATTATTATGCATCTCAAGGTTTCAATGGTGAGATTCTCCATCCCACTCTTTTCTTATAGTACAACCCATTTGGGTTTTCAATCTATTAAAATTTTGGGCATTCGTCCTAAAATGAATGCTTATCATTGCTTGCGGTGTCAATAGAATTGACTGATACTATTGATATCGTATGCACCCGATACTAAACACAGGAAAATCTTAATATCAATGATAATATCGCATGTATATTGTTCAATATGTCATTGATCCATCTATACACTGCGGAATATCACATTGTTCCTTTACAAATATTTCCTGATATTGTCAAAACAAAAATGAAAAAGATCCTCTAAAGATTCATAGTTTCTCCTCTTTTGTTTTTTCGTTTTCCTTAAATCCCATTCTGGCAGTATTTAGACAACTCTTGGGTTGTTTGGACAGAAAGGAAGATTTGGATGGAAAAATCACAATTGAAGAGAGGAAACGGCTCAGAACCCATTCCATAAAATTTTTGCTTAATTAAATCAGTTACTAAATCATGATTATGCATGATTTACATTAAAAAATATGGATTTGAAGCACCGATTTTATAATTCGAAGAAATTTAAAAAATTAAAGAAAATTTGATAGTTTTTCATTTTTTATTCATTTAAATTGCAAATAAGGTCTCTAAAAGTCAATGGACACTACTCATAGGCTAATACACAGGTTGGAGACAGCTTTTTGAATTTTTTTAAAGAATATTCTTTTTAAAAATAGCAAAAAATATTTAAAATATCATTTTCTAAAAATAGCCGATTTAGTTTTGCTTCTCTTCTGCCTTTGGATATATTATTTATGTACTTGTATTTTATGATTTATGAATTATATAAACTCTTTTCTCTTATATTAAATACATAGCTTTTGTCAGACCACACACATAATTTAGGACCATGCATATACAATAAAAACTTATTACAAGGACTTTAATTTTCTAATATTTTGAGTTCTAAATGTGTAATCTAATCTCTTTTAACAATTTCTTAAACTACATTGAAAATTTTCATAATTATCCCTATATTTCCTTTTAGCCAATGATACAGTCCCTAATACATGCGATATATTTTTGTTCTCGAAAGAGAGTATTTCCATCCTGATCTCAGATTATTTCGAAGCATACTTGGATGGGCTGACCTTTTGGGACTTTTAGGTAGTCTCGAGAGCAGATCAAGCCCAATTATTTACTGGGTGCAGAGATAAGACCTTGGTTCCATCCATGGACCTTGAGGCTCGACCCAAATGTTTCCAAAGGCCCAAAAGTGGGGCGTACTTGGGTAGATCTGTTCACGGGGCACGGTCCGAGGTCGGGCTTGGCGTTAACCATGGCCCGGATTTTGAACTGTTCAGGCCGGCCCTGATGGACCCGGGTCAAATTTTAGATTTTGCCTGTCCTGAGCCCATCCGATTGACAGCCCATAGATGAGGGCCAAGCTATCAACGGTTTGGATGACTGAACCATGCACCCAAACTGTATGTCCTGAGCTCATTCGATTGACAGCCTAGTCATGGTTGGGCCACTTTATAGTTCTTCCTTATCTCTTAATCTCTGCCGTACATGACTAGATTCATCGGCAGCAGGAGTGGAGAAAAATAAAACATCCCCCCTACAGTAGGGGTGGCAATGGACCAGACGACTCGGTCCGAGCTTCATATCTAAGTCTTTCGTGGGTTCTGGTTAGTGACGAATGGCCCGACCCATCGGAAGCAGATTGCGTGGTGTGCTACACCCCACCAACCTCAGTGTTGTATTGACGTCACCAAGTTCTGTTGTCCCACCATGATGTATGTGCTATATCCACACCATCCATCCATTTGACAGATCCAAAACTCAAGGGAGAACAATAATTCATACCGTTGAAAACTTCATAGGCCGCACCATGATGTTTATTTGTCATCCAACCTATTCATAAGGTCACAGAGTCTTAGATGAAGGGTAAAAGGGTAAAAGTAAATATCAGATTGATCCAATACTTCTTTAACCTTCGGGAACTTTTCAATGGTAGATGTTCAATCCCCCCTGCTTTCTATGGTGTGGTCCATTTGAGATTGGTATACTTCTCTTTTTTTGGCCTAATCCTGAAAACGATCTCAACAAATGGATGGACCGTGTGGATATAACACTTACATCATGGTGGGTCCCACATAATAACTTGGTGACGTCAAAACAGGGCACAGGTGGGTGGTGTGTGGCACACCACGCAATCGGCTTCCCGGCCCATCGCATTAGTGCGGTCCAATCATCAAGGATGCCACCAACGTAGGAATGGATGATTCCAAGACTCTTGGCTCTGAGAGTGATTCCGAATCAGCGCGCACACCTTGGTACGGACGGTCTTGGAAGGATCTCTGTGGGACCTACCTTGATATACGTATTTTATCCACGCCGTCCATCCATTTTGAAAGATCATTTTAGAATATGAGTCCAAAAAGTAGGAAGATAGAAGACTCAAGTGCACCACACCACAGTAAACATTGAGGATTAAACGCCTACAGTTGAAAACCTCCTGAGAGCCACAGAAGATTTGGATCAAGATGATATTTATAATTTCCCTTCATCCAGGTCTGTGTGACGTTATGAACAGGTTGGATGGAAAATAAACATCACGGTGGGCCTTAGGAAGATTTCAACGGTGGGCATCATTGTCGACACTGTTTCCTGTGGTGTGGTCCACTCAAGACTTTGATCTACCTCATTTTTGGGCTCATATGCTAATATGATCTTTAAAAATAGATGGACTGTGTGGATAAAACACATACATTAAGGTGGGCCCAAAGATCCTATGCCAGACCTAGCTGGTTCCTGGTGGGAGCAGTACCCTATCTACGCCCTGTATTGTAAAGGCACTTTTTAATGATCAAAATCATTTTTATGTGATGGAACCTGACATGGACGGATTCCATCATCCTATTTCACTCCCCACTTCTATTTATTATTTATTTTTAGTTACAGACCCTGGGCTCAGCCCATTCCCACCAACTCAGGGACAGGGTCCAGTAGTCAGCCACCGGGGCCCACATTCTAAGTGGTCCATTGATCGGAACCATTCAAGCTCAGGACTTCATGTTATACGGGTGAACGAAAAAAACTTACATGGCTGCTTGCTTCCATCACTGTCTACAATGAAAAGAAAATTTTCAATGGCCCATGTTCAACTATAAAAATCAAAGGTTAGGATCATCGGTGAAAGGAGATTAGGGAATAATAGCTTATTTATGATAGCAAGGAGAATATAGACGGTTAAAAACATTGGGATGATCTCAACATGCAGCCCCAGTGGGTGTGACACAGGATCCTGAGTTTCAATAGAGGCAAACAGCTTAGTCTCCTTATACTTGGACACCTGACATGATTCTGACCGTTCATCTGTTTATTTCTAGTGTGGATGGGCCATGCACCAGAAAACGTAACTTTCAGAGGATCCTAACAACTGATCGAAGAACTTCTGCCCGTTGATGGTTGACCATGGGCTTGGTTATTTATTTATTTATTTATTTATTTATTTTTCAGCGGTCTATTTATAATATAAAAGAAAAGAAAATGTCCAACGAGTAGCTAAACTCACGTGAGAGGTACGATTTTTTGTGTACTCGCAATTCAAGGTAGGGGCCAAAAGCTGAACGGTGTGGATCATGCGAATACGACGCATCTGTGAATATGATAATGCTTGTAGCTAACTTCGAAGGATTTTAGAGTCCTGATGCATGAGAATGGGGCTAATGTTATGTCATCGTGATGTACTATCTGGACTAATGGGGTCAGTAATTTGGAGATCTAAACCGTTGATTTGAATGGACCTATCAGGGATGAGGGACCCACTAAAAATATCTCAGATTTATATTTCTGTAACCTTTCCTTCTGTAGCTTACCAATAGAAGTTAAAGAAAAAAAAAGCTCAGCGCAGTGTTACATTAAATATTTTATTTTTTTAAAAAAAAAAAAAAAGAAAAAGAAAAAAAAAGGCAAGAAATTGGATTGCTAAGATCTTAGTTGTACATCTGCAGTGGGCATCATAGGATTAACGGTCCGGATAAATGAAATGGATGCTACGTGATATCATTCTGCTACATATGTACAATCACGTCTTAAATATACATGTTCTCTTGTTATGGCCCACCCGAAAATTTGGAACGGCTTGAAACTTTCTGTGCGTCAATTCATCCTGGTGGGGCAGACCTGGTGAATGGGTTGGATGACATATACACAACACAGTGGAACCCAAATTCCATCTAGAAGTTTCTATGGTGGGTGACCCCTCTCGTGTCCCTCGTTGCTTTTTCTGGTGTGGCCCACCTGAGTATGGATCAAGACAGATTTTGGGATCTAGACTTAAAATCGAGGGGTTCATCTAACGGACGGGTTTGATTGCATTCAAATATCACGGTGGGCCCCACATAGCTTTAACCTATGTGTATGGTATCGTTCCCCTAAATGCCAAGAAATTAATGAAGGAGATCATCCTTTGAGCATGATTATTGTTCGATAGGCTCATCCCCAATAAAACTCAGAAAATGGACGGTTCCGATTTGCTGACCTTCTCTACAGGTGGGCCCTGTTGGGGTGTTGGGGTCTTTTTTGTCTTCACATGGTCGGAATCTCAACTCTGATTCGCCTGAATTTCATTTTCCGGCTCGAAGAATATCCACATTTTGGTCAAAAGGAGTCTATTTTTGGACTATATGCAGCCCTAGGGCTGGTTTTGCCTCCCTCACGACTCAGAATCCAGCGTGTTTATCCACCTAGTGGGGCCCACAAGCTCAGACGGTTCATGATCATAACTCTCCATATTTTTTCTACCACTACAGATGAGCTACTGGCCAGTAATAACGGGTCAGAGAAGATCCCAATCTTCGACTTTTAAAGTTGAAATAGGGCCATTGAATTTTTTTAAATTGTTCTAAAGTAATTTATAGATAGTGACGGTCAAAATGATATTTTCACTTTGATTTTCGTATAGTCGTTATTATAGCGTAGAATCCATAGATCGGACGGTTACGATTATGTAAGAGCTAAGAATGTGGGCCCCACTGGACAGCAATACAGGCTGTAATGTAAGTCGCGACGGAGGAAGAGCGGAATCTTTATCAAATAACACTATTGGACAAGCGTCCCCATTGAGTCGCTATCATCTAGAAGAGGCCACTTTTGATTCTTGAGTAATCGTTCAGCTATTATTGACCGTTCATCGAGTGGGCCTTACCATAGATGCACCGAGGTAGAAAACATACACACCACACATGTAATTATGGCTGTCGATTTATGATCTTAAAACAGAGGGTTGACATAAATTTTTGAAAAGCAAAGACTTCACTATCTGCTGACGCACCGTTTGATTTACATGACCATTGTATCCCTGCATTCCACACTTCGGTTCCATTCAGATATAACTAACTAATAATAATATTATAAGTGAGGTGTAGGTAGTCAATATGTTTTTGGACCGTTTATTTTAGACCCTTGATCGTTGGCCATTTGTTTGTCCAAATTGGACTGTTTGACTGTTATTTATTTATACCGTCAATTGGATGTCCACCAATCAGATAGTTAGGACATCTGGTCGGTGTAACTTTAGCTTGTGGCCCCATCTAAAGGGGTCTGATGATTAGACGGCTTAGTTTTGTTACATGCATGCCCACATGTGAAATTGGTAAGCGCATCCTTATCTGCCATTCTTAGTGGAGGGAGCGGATTAGGCGTTAGCCTGACCGTGTGGGACCCACCTTGATGAATTTGTTATATATAGAGACCGTCCATCCAATTTTTCAACTCATTTTAGGATTTGACCCAAAAACTCGAGTAGATCCGATTCTCAGGTGAACCACACTATTGGTGGTGAATAGAGGTGGGCATGGGATGATTCGATCTAGCTAACTCGACTCATTCGACTCAGTCTGATCTGACTCGACCCGAACCGAATGGGTGAGTCGGTCCGAACTGAGTAAGCTTCATCCAATCCGAACTCAATTTGAGTACAGTTTGAGTTACCCAGTAACTCGACCCGAAACTCGATTTGGTTAGACTTGACTCGATCTGAAACCCGACTCGACCCAACTCTCTAACCCTACCCTCACCCGATCCCAACTTCTCTCTCTCCCTCCCTCATTCTCCTCCTCTTCCAAACCCAGCAACCACCCACCATCCTCCTCCTCCTCCTCCTCCTCCTCCTCTCTCTCTCTCTCTCTCTCTCTCTCTCTCTCCCTCTCTCCCCCCCCTTCCTCTTCCAAGCCTGACCCTACTACCATCACCCTCCTCCTCCTCTCCACTCCCTCCCTCTCTCCCTCATCTCTCAATCTAACTTGATGCCAACTCGAACCGACTCGGTACTTCTGACCGGATTGAACTCGGTCTGGATCAGTCCAGGCCAGACCGAACTCGGATTGAGTCCGGCATGCCGAACTTGGTATCGAGTCGGATCGAGTTTGGGTCAGGCCTATTTCAAAACCAGATCGAGTCGAGTTAGCCCTAACTTGGTCCGACTCAACTCGATGCTCGGCTCTAGTGGTGAATGACCCTTAAAAATGTTTATGGGCTACAAAAGTTTTTGATCAAGTTGATCTTTACTTTTTTATTTCATACAAGTGCGCTCGTCAATAGGTTAGATGATAAATAAGCATTACAGTGGGTCTTTGGAAGTTTTTAATGATGAACATTTAATTATCACTATTTCCTATACTATGGTCTATCTAAGATTTCGATTTGCTTAATTTTTAGGACTGCATCTCATAATGTACGGAAAAAACAAATAGACAGTGTGGATATACAACACATCATGAAGGTGGGCCTCATGGTAAGGGTAACGCCTAATCCACTCTTCTTACTTCACTATCAACATGGTGTTTTAGAATTCAGCCAAGAGATTATTATAAAGAATTGAACAAATTAAGCCTTGCCGTATATTTCATATTAAACTTGTTCTATTTCATTTTCTAAAAATATAAAAGCCCTAACAAAGATGTATACATAAAAACAATGAGAGGTAAATTAAGCTTTAATAAAGAAAATATATAATTTATTAAATTAAAAGGGCACGCATCCTTGCAACAGTTTTGTTATATCATTTGAGTTCATGAATTTAACCCCTGGTTTTTTTTTTTTTTTTATAATAATAATAAAAAAAATCCACTCACCTTGGAGCTTATCCGATTGCTCCCGGGTTGTAAAACACTAATAAAGGCAATCATTGTACAAAACTACAAAAAGGATTTGCAATGGCATTGCCACCACAGTCGTGGATTATCAGAGTGGGCATTTTGGTCATTTCACATACATTTCGTTGTTGTGGAGTGCACATGATGCAGTCCCACATTCATATTTCCCAGGCATGCATATGTCCACCCTTTCTATATTTTTATCATTGGTTTGTCCTTTACCTCCTCTCGTGGGCATCTCTCGATTCTTCATACGTAACTTTCACAATACAAAATGTGCATTTTGAAATGTTTTTGTCACATTCATGATGATGATAGTGATTCTTCGCCAAAATCCAACCGTTGGATAGTCTTCAATCTCCAGACACATTTCAACCATTTGGGTCCTTTTCTTGTTATAAAATGCAGGCTGCAGAGTCCAAACCTATCTCATAACCTTAATCCTCTATCTATTTTGTTAAAAGAAAGCTCTTATCCAAGCCTTTTGAGATGTACAATCCGTGGATGGAGAAGTTGATATCATTTGCTAGCAATTACTATGATCTTTTAGCTGTCCTTTTGTTTTCCATTGGAATTTCTTTCTTGATTCCAAAGGCATGGAGGAATTTCACATGTACGGGAGGCGACATCCCAGGTAGGATCGGGTTGCCTTATATCGGTGAGACCCTCTCTTTTCTCCGGGCCACCAATAGCACCAAAGGCTGCTACGATTTTGTTAGACTACGGCGTCTATGGTTAGTATTTTTATCTCGTCATTAGTGTTAATTTTGATTTTGTTAGACTATATCTTGTATAGTTAATATGATTCAATAAAAATATACTATGTGCGCTTGTTATATGTGAAACTTATATTAAAAAAGATAAAATTAATAATTTTACATAGACTTATGCATAAGCATGCTTGCATGTGTTAGGCATGGCCGCGCGTCCAACACAAGCTACAATAGAATTCACACTACTTTGATCATGGTGTGTAATCTAATTCTTATATCATAATTAATATGTGCAATCGGTGTTTATGGTGTGATTAGGCATGGGAATTGGTTTAAGACACGGATTTTCGGGAAGACCCACATCTTTGTTCCAAGCCCAGAGGGTGCCAAAAAGATATTTTCCAACGATTTCGTGTTGTTTAACAAGGGGTATGTGAAATCAATGGGTGATGCCGTTGGGAAGAACAGTTTGCTGTGTGTTCCTCAGGAGAGTCACAAGCGGATCCGGCGTCTCTTATCAGATCCATTTTCCATGAATTCTCTATCTAAGTTCGTTAGGAAATTCGACAAAATGGTTTTTGAGAGGCTCAGAAAAGCAGAGGAGAGTGGGAAGAGTTTTCGGGTACTTGATTTTAGCATGAAGGTAAACCTTTTCCTTGCTTTTCTTTTTTTTTTTGATCCTCTTTTAAATTTCGATCCAGTTGTGGGCCCCACCGTGGATGGATCATGGCTCAAAAGTCACTTGTCTAAAGCTGATGGATGAAATCAGATGTTTAAGGTTGTCGAATCATTTTATTTTCAGCCTATTCTCCATCTACAGTGGATTCTATATTCATCAGGTGGGCCACACCATTGGGATGTTTGGGATGTCCAATGAATTGGGTGTTTTTCTGCAACACAAACCTTTTCAATGGTTTGGATACTGTGATGATGTGCCATCTTCACCATATGGATTAGATGGACAGTAACTTCAAGGCCTATTAAGGTCTACATGATTAATTACAACCATCTGAGGTTGACCTATTACTACTCTTTTCCACAATCATTTCAGCCAAAATTTAAAAGAAGAAAGAGAGTAAGAGAGATGATTGAGCCATCTTCACCATATGGATTGGATTTTATTATGATTAAAAATTTTAAAAACAAAAAAAAAAAAAAAAAAAAAAAAAAAAAAAACAACCTTCTGATATATTTGATAAACTCCCAAACAAGACCACCTGTTCACATCGATTCACGCTCCCAAATGACCCTTTATGCTGTGCACGGTGCACCAAAATCTCACCGTTCAATAGTAATGTGCAGAATCCGAATACACATCTGCGTGGAATTTAGTGCACGAGGCATCCATGAGTCCCCATCCTATCAACGGTTAGGATCACTGGGACAAACTAAAAACTAATAATATGTACAATTTCTTGGGTGGACCATTATACAATACCTCTTATATATTCCATTGACGGATTCCTATGAGGGATTATCGATAATCATGAATTTTATAATACTCCATATTATATAGTCCACGCGCGTATAGCTTAACCCATCCATATGCAAGCGCACTGCTAATATTACACGTGTGCTAGATCCAAACCTTCCATCAGGTGGCCCACACTTAATAGATCTTTGATCGAATAATCAGGCCATTTCAATGGTCAAAGATTATCCATAGTGTACAAACAAAGTAATGGCAGCCCGAAGATGTTTTAACCGTCCATTTGTTTTGGGAAATGGCCCAGCCGTGACCCTGGGACCCATCTTGATGTATGTTATGTATATCCACGCTGTCCATACGGTTTGCCAGCTCATCTCAGGCATGAGCCCAAAAATGAACCAGATCCAAATCTAAGGTGAGCACACCACCAGAAACGTGGCGATTGAATGCCCACCATTAAAAACTTCCTGGTCCCACCGTATTTTTTATTTGCCATCCGACCGTTGATAAGGTCACACAGACCTGGATGATGGGAAGCACAGGTATCAGCTTGATCCAAAACCTTTTTTAAATGGTAGCATTCAATCACCACTGTTTCTTATGGCGTGTTCTACCTTAGATATAGATCAACTTCATTTTTAGGCTAATCCCCTAAAATGAGGTTAAAAAACGGATGGACGGCGTGGATATACAATACATATACATCAAGATGGGCTCCACTGTCACGGCATCGCTGTATCCGCGTTTATGCCTCTTTGCGCTTCAGAATCTGGATCCGTCGCCGTGCCACTCTATTCTGATTGGTCCGATCATTAGAACCGTCTATCTTGCGTGGCATCTAAGAAACCTACGCCGAAAGGATGATTTCGACCACCACTATCTATAGAAGAAATTAGAACAATGAAATCTAAAAATCAAAGGCTAGGATCATAACTGAAGCCAGATTATGAAATAATATATTATTTATGTTAGTAAGGTGACAAGTGAAGTGACGATTTCAATATTTTACCATCTTAAAATGTGGGACCCAGTAGATGACGACAAACGGTTGAGCCTGAGTCGCGACAGAGAAAACGGAATAACCTGTCGGCAGACACGACGTTGGATGATCCAATTGAAGGATTTTATAGGGACCTCCGGCTAGGTTTTATAGGAATGGAATCTTGTATAGTACCTGTTCTACGCAGCCGGAAAAATACCCAAGATCCGTAGGGCCACAGTGTTGTGCATGTAAAATCCACTCCGTTCATCAGGTGGGCCCCTTAATATCAGTTCCTGATGGTAAAAATTAGCTAGATCAACGAGTCATATGGGCCACACCAAAGACAGCAATTGGAGGGGACGCCAACCATGGATTTTTTCAGCGGATCGCATCATGGTTGCACATTCCATCTAACCCGTTCATTGGAATTGGATGAATAGACTCTTCAAAAATCATGCTGATCCATATGTTACGCGGGCCACAGGGCTGGAATGTAGTGTTTTTAATCGTGAGTTTACATCGATCCGCTAGTTTGGCCGACCGGATGTTTGGATTTGGATGATTTTTGGTTTCTGCGGTGGAAATGAGAAGGCGCACCTGATGGACGGATTGGATGTCCCATTAAGAACAATATTCAAAAAGCTTTGGCGTTTTACCCGCCTCCAGCAACATGTAGGGCAGGATTCTTTTCCGGTTTTATCGGAGTGGCAATCTTTCAATAAAAAGAAAAACTTTTAATCACAAACAACATGATTGAGCTCACCTACATGATGTCCAGATGACCATTCATTAAGTGGACCCTACTGCAATTGGAAGTGGATTGGCTGATGTACCCAACACCGGCTATATAGCTAGTGTATTGTCAGCAAGTTCTGTGGGCCTGATCATGAGGTATGTGTTATATTCAAACCATCCATTTATCTGGTGAGCTCGTGTTAAGGATTGAGACAAAAAATAAGACAAATATAACTATCGAGTGGACCACACTGAAAAAAGCTAGTGGGGGATTGAACGTCTACCATTGAAACCCTTCTTGAAGTCACATAAGTTTTGGATCAATATGAAATTTGTTTTTGCTCTTCATTCAGGTCTTCGTGACCTTATGAACAGATTGGATGGAAATAAACATTATGGTGGGCCCTACGAATTGTTTGACGGTAAAAATAATTATCTCTGCTGCTATTTGTGGTGTGGTCCAGATGATCTTTCGATATCAATGTTCTCAAATCGCATATGCGATCATGTGCGATCGCATATGCCTATGCACATATGCGATCGCATATTTTTTTATTTTTATTTTTTGAAAAATTAAAAAATATATATGCATTAGAGAAAAATTCAAAAAATTATAAAAAAATTATAAGAAACTGAGGAGAACTTTTCTAATTTAATAGATAACTAATTTTACATATTTAAAATACATTTGAAAAAGATAAAACCAATTAAACAATGAATTAAACATCAAGTCATCCACATTTAACAATATAGTTGGCAAGAAGTAACAACAAAATCAACAAGCTATTTATTTATTATGGTAGAAAATCAACAAGCTTTCTTTCTTGAAACTTAATAGTGCTTGAATCTTGATCTTTCAACTTCCAATAGAGAGAGAATGTAAGAGAGAGAGAGAGAGAGAGAGAGAGATTAAGATCACTTGGAAGTAGGAAATACAAGAGAGAGGGAGATTAAAACAACTTGTAATTAAGAAATGTAAGAGATAAATAGAATATGAGAGTTTTAGGGTGAGAATATTGCAAATGGAGGAGATTTGAAAGTCTTTTTATAGACAAAATATTATTTTTTACAAAAATAAAAAATAAAAAAAATTCAATGTGTCATGGCCAATATGCGTTCGCATATGCTGTATGCGATCACATACATCGCATATGCGATCGCATATTTTCGCATATGCAATATATGCGATCGCATATGTGCCAGATCGCATATGCGATCTGCATATGGATATGCGCATATGCAATCGCACATGACAACAATGTTCGATATGATTCATCTTTTGGATAATGCTTTAAAATGATCTCTAAAAATAGATGAACGGTGTAGATATAATCAATACATCACTATGGGGCCTATGTAACTTTGATCTCCTTTAAACCTTTCGTACAACTCGGAGGTCGAGGAGCGTCAGTGCTTGTCTTCGCACGACACGTACCTACAGCAGCTATATAGTTACTGTGTGGTACACCAGCCAATCCGCTTCCACTGCAATTTCGGTGCCCAAATCCGGAAAATATCCCCCAATAATCTTGGCCATCGATTAGGGGTCATGAATGGACGGTTTCAATATAAAGAAGAGAGAACCATGATTATCCTTACCAACAGAACTGGTGCCCTTTTTGGGGGCATGGCGAATCTGTGATGAAGCTGAAGGATCCAAAACATGATGAGATCATCATGTGGGCCCCACTGGATGAAGGATCCAGTAGAATTCCCCCCTGCTTTATTATGGTTTTGATGTACCATGGCTCACGTTGGACCCCACATCATCGCTGTGGAATATTGGATAAAAGTCCACCGTGGATTGCACAAGTCTCAAATCCAGCTTGATTGCATGATCACAGCCATCCAAATACTAAAAAGGACCTACAAAATTGAAGGTCATGATGATGCAGTCGGTAATTTGAGTCATGCACAATCTATGGTGAGTTCATTGTACATCCAACGGTCTTCCTTGATGCCCCCACATGATTGGAGTATAGCTCCCGATTACAAATATCATCCCGGCGCACGTTAGCAACCATGAACTAGAAAGATCTTGCTTGCGCAGGTAGCGTTCGATGCCATGTGCGATATGCTGATGAGCGTGACGGACGCCTCCCTCTTAGAAGAGATACAGAAGCACTGCGACGACATTTCAAACGCCATGTTGTCTTTACCAGTCATGATCCCCGGAACTAGATACTACAAGGGCATTAAGGTAATTTTCTAAGGCCGTTCATTTGGTGGGCCACACTATTCTAGATCTTCTGGTTAAAAGATGAGGTGGTTTCACTCCTCAGGTGGCCCACACTTGTACAAGAAAAATGGCTGGCTAAAACTATATTTTGCTAGCCATTCGTTGTGGCCCACTTCAGGGGTTGAACGGTCTGATTTCTTTGCCAGAGGATCTAAACAGAGTGGTCCACCTTATGGAAAGCTCCGATCTCACATGCAAGCATGTCAATCAGCCACTCCAATGCAAATTGGAGAAATGCTATATGTCACGAGTTTTGAAGAAGTTCGATGAATGGCTATCAGGACAGTTGATCTAGAGCATCATATATGGATGGGGATTGCTAATGATATATCCATGCAGTGGCCCACCAAATGGACAGTCCTGATCACCGAACACAATTGCAACGAATACCCTTCATAGAATGTACCTCACTGTACCATTATTCAAGCACGGAATGACAGTGCATGGTCTGCATAATCTACATATTCTACACGACTAGGGTTGGCAATCGGTCCAGCAGGGTGGGTAAAACACAAGCTCAAAGTGATGGAGCACCGCAAATCAATATCCCATGCCCTACATTTCTTGGGTTAAGACCTCGGTCGAACCCCCGTCGCGGGCCCCACTTCATATGGGTTCTGCTTCACAAGAGTTACCTGTCTTATACAGGTGGGGCCCACCTCACACGGCCGCCCATCCCAAGTCTGCCTCTACATCCCATAAGCTACTCCACTCGAGCCTGGTGTGAAAATGCTCCTACATTAATTGCCCAATTCATATCAAGGAATGTGAGGCCAAATGCATGTCCAGCCTGGCCTATTAGTGAATATATGCCGTACATAATGCATAATAACTATGCCTAAACCTATCTTCTATTGGTTTGTTTTGGGTTTTGGGCTGGGTCGGCCGGTTCATCTAGCCCGACCCATTGATAAACTATTGGACAGGTGCAGTTAGACACGGTCCAACGAAGCCAACCCATTTTCTAGCCTGCATATTGATAACCTATATGGGCAGGTCCAGTCAGTTAGGGTTCAACCCAAGCCCAGCCTGCTTACTTTAATGGGCCACATTTTTAGCCCGGATAACTTATATGGGTGGGTATGCTCAGGTAGGGGTCATCCCAGCCCAACCTGTTTACTTAAATAGGCCACATTTAATAGCCTGAGCCTGACCTGCTACTCATTTAGCTTGGCAGTATGGCTAGTTGACCAACGGGCTGACTCAACCCATTGCCACTCTTAAACAGACCTGATTACTCTCCTTTGGAAGTCATTTATCTGAATTCAGAGTATTAATAAAATCAAAATCACAGGGGCGGGAGAAGCTCATGAAATTATTTCAAGAGATGATCTCACAACGACGGATGGGTGAGGACGTTTGTGAAGATTTCCTCCAAACAATGCTACGGAGGGATTCATTGCCAGATGAAGAGAAGTTAAACAACTCCGAGATCATGGATAACCTATTGACGCTGATAATCGCAGGCCAAACCACAACTGCGGCGGCCATGATGTGGAGTGTCAAGTTCTTGGATGAGCACAAACCTGCCCAAGAGAGATTGAGGGTGAGCAGTTCTAACTCCTTTGTTAATGGCTGGATGTGGCCCATGAGAACTGTCTCTAGTAACTGTGGAAATCGACATTTAACAAAAAAAATTTATAAGGAATTCGAGCCCTGTATAATTTTTTTCTTATACACGAGGACTGAGTTCTTGGAATTTTTCCAAGGTTTTCCACCTACCTAAGCAGCCCATGTATGATTTCATTTTTCTTTCTTTAAATTACAGGAAGAGCAACTGTCGATAGTTAAGAGTAAGCCTGAAGGAGCATCACTTACCCTAGAAGATCTTAACACCATGTCTTATGGCTCAAAGGTAGAAAATCTAAAGCCTTCATCCACATCATTTCAGGGAGAATCCAAGCTGTGAAACCACCCAGCACAGGCTACTTATCCTGTGCCTGATCCAAATGGCCAAAATGTCCATGAATTTCCATCCATCGGAATGGCAAATTGGGGTTGCTGTGGTGGTGAAATAGTGTCAGTCTTCAACACCACCATGATATCAGGGTCTCCTTTCTTCTTTCTTTTCTAACGATTACTCACATCTAAGTTAAAGAGATGCTGATTTATTTATTTTTTGGTAGGTTGTGAAAGAAACATTAAGGATGTCGAACGTTTTATTGTGGTTCCCACGAGTCGTGCTCAAGGACTGCGTTATCGAAGGTAAATTTTGCTCTCTAGCTCCCACTTGCATACCCACATGCACTGTATCTGTAAATGTCCACAAGTGGCCCCACATTGCAGAATGCATGCTGATAAACCATTTGAATGAATGAATTCGCATGCCTCTCTCCCCTCAAGAAAGTTCTAAATATAAACACCTAAAATTGATTTTTATTATAAATTATTGGGTTCATTTGATTTTCACTATTCTAATTGTTCTCTGCAATTTAAAAAAGGTGGTTGGTTAACTATGTGTGTGATCTTGGCAGGTCATGAAATCAAGAAGGGATGGCATGTTAACATCGACGCAACGCATGTACACTACGACCCATCTTTATACAAGAACCCAATGGAATTTAATCCTTCAAGATTTGATGTAAGTGTAATGGTTTGTTGTTTCTTCACATTTTCACAATTTTATTGAGGAATGGGATAACACCTGCAACACATTTAAGTTGGTCACTTGGCAGCATAAATTTTCGTCATTTAGGAAGATTATCAACTCAAATCATGTTTGAGACACCTTAAAATTCTGGATTTCAAATCGAGTTTGGATGAAAATAGAGAAAAAAAAATTATAACCACATAACAAGAAATCCAGAGTTTTGTTTCAATTATGATATTAGTGGGCCACCTTATGTTGGAATTGCCACATTTTTTTTGCCATAGCCATCTTATAATAAACATAGTACAATTATTATCTTACATGTTGGATATGTATATCAAGTTACAATACTTGAAATGATTTTTCTTATTACATTCATTATCCCGTGAATATACAAAAAATAGTTTCAGCAACCACCGAAATCAATATCCAAGCTACAGAACACAACTGGAAATTCCCAAGGTTTGAATTCTAGAAATTGAAGGCCCGGATTTGAAATCCAGGAGAACAGAGGGTTTTCTTCTTCTTCTTCTTCTTCTTCTTCTTCTTCTTCTTCTTTTTTAATACAACCAAAGAACCTTGAATTTGTACAGGAAATGCAAAGGCCATACAGTTACATGCCTTTCGGATCAGGACCAAGGACATGCTTAGGGATTAATATGGCAAAGGTGACAATGTTGGTGTTCCTGCATAGACTGACTAGTGGCTACAAGTGAGTTATAATCTTAGATTATGATTTTTGTTTTTTTGAATTTCTAAATTCTATTAATATTGCATCTTTCTTCGCATGGCCTCAAATTTTCTTTTATTTATATTGTTCTTCCTCCTTTTGTGTAGGTGGAGGGTTGATGATCTAGACCTTAGTCTAGAAAAGAAGGCCCATATTCCTAGGCTTAAAAGTGGCTGCCCTATTACCTTGACACCCATACAAATTGGGGAATCTACAGAAGGCGGGAAGGATTTTCGGGCATAAGAGGCTTTGCTTGAAAGCCTTGAAGGATTTGTAGATAATGACAATGTGTGTGATTTCTCCATGCAATCTAATAATGATAATGGAGAAATGGTTTGAAATGTTTCAGCAAGTTATCGCTAATATAATTTGAGATGAAATGGAATGAGGGATATCCACGCTTTCTTATGAAATCAAACTCCCATCAACTCAAAAGATCTAATTCACCTCCGCATATCCACCTTGATAAAATGATTGAGTAGTTCTAAATTGGCTCACACACTCTTTGTTCAATGGATTCTCCAATCGAAATATGCGATCAGAGGTTAGGAACTTTGGATACAATCTTGCCAGTCCGAAATTTGACTCCTAAATATCATCATTCGACTGAGAGAGACATTCTCAACCATTTTTTTATCATCAGAAGATCCAGAGCTAAAGAAGATGCAAGCATCTTTAACCCATGAAGATTGCAGGCTGCATTTGGATGCTCGATGGGATTGAATTTCAATTATTCAATAAAATAAAGGATCTACTTCAGGTCCAGCCTGAAATGCACAGAATTTGCAATTTGGCCATTACTGTTACTTGACAGCCATTACAACCATTATGTACCTGTTTTTAATACCTTGCTCAGGGAGCCTTGCTACAGTCCAACATTTCCTGCCAGTGGGATTGCAAGGACTGGCTGTACAACCTGCCACATTTTGACGTCTGCCTTTGACCACAAAATGTTGACTGAAAAATTCTGTTTAAGACGGCCTCCGTCAAGAAGGATTTCCCCTAAATATTCTCTGGTTTCACTCCAACCATATATACCAAAGGCAACTTTGGTGACATCTTTCCAAAGGATCCTGCCCACTCAACCCTGAGAAAATACCCTCCCACCGGCACAAAAGCCAGCCACCAAGCCTGGGACAGTCCACACCACCCTGAACTTATAGAAAATCGCAGCCCAGATATTATGCAAGAACTCGCAACAAAGCAAGAGGTGTGGGGAATTTTGCCTAGGCAGCACAACACAAAGCATATCTGTTCGCCATTGCATATCCCCCCCTCTGAAGGCTATCAATAGTAAGAATCCTGTTGAGGCAAAACTCCCAACTGAAAATGTTCTCTTTCAGAGGCAACTCTCTGAGACAGAGAAACGACACCCAATCCACTTTGGGACACCCTTTATCTGAAACAGCCTGGTAGAAAGACTTCACTGAAAAGGCATCTTTCACTTCTAAGCCAAACTCTTCTATCAGGAACTAGTCTTCGAAGGATGTAGACTTTACCCAGGGTTTCTAATAAGGAAGTGACTGCACGTATCTCATCGTCCTTCATATTTCTTCTGAACCCAGAATGCCAAACACAAAACTTGCAATACTGATCCTTCTTGCATTGATGAAATCTGAAACAGATGCTCGGATTGGTCTTTGAGGGAATTCTCAGCGCACCATTTGTCTCTCCAGGAACTAACCCTTTCACCGACTTTCACCCTGGCTCTGATGTACTGCTGAAAGCCACCATACATGATGCAGCTAGGATAACAATATCCAGACAAAGGAACCTTTTTGTCGTTCACTACCCAAACGTCCGTTTGGATGCACTTACTCAAAAGGGGGTTTCCAAGAAAGCGGGTTTCAAGCTGCTTTTCCGGTCGGGCTCAGCAAAAACCAATCAGTGTTCTAGCGCCGATTTTGTCCAGTGAGAGATGAGACGGGTTTTGCAATGTGCATCCAAATGCACAACATCAACTGCTGTTTGGATCAAAACAGCGTATTCCTCAAACACCCTTCAGAGGGTGCGTCCAAACGGGCCCTTAGCTGATAAAACTTCCTGCAGCACCGGAGAATCCCCATTTCGTAGCCTTCACCACCATTTAGTCACCAAGGCAGAGTGGAACCCCTTAAAAGGCATCTTCGATGGAGAGAAGGTTTTCAAATGACTTTTTGAGTCGTAACCCTCTTGAGTGTTGTCAAGGAAAGGAAATCCCTTCCGCCATCCAAAACATTTAAATCTTTAAAGTGCTCTTTACTTCTAGAAATGAATGAAATGTTACTAATCTTTAAAGTGCTCTTTACTTCTAAGACGATTTTCATTTTACTTTTCTTTTTTCTAAGGGTATGTTTGATTTTTTAAAGTAAACGTAATTACACTGTAAATGAGTAATAATTATTTCCAATGGTAATTACAGCATCGTTTCCAAGGATTGATTTGACTCCTACTTTTTTCAACACTAAAATCGAGGATGTTGCCAAATATTTGTAGGGCCCACCGTGATGGATGTGGATTATCCACACCGTCCATCCTTTATGCCAACTGACTTTATGGCATGAGCCAAAAAATGGGCCAGATTTAAAGTTCAAGTGGACCACACCACAGGAAAAGTGAATCGAACACCCACTGTTAAAAACTTATTGGGGCCACTGTTTACTTTGGTGTGGGCCACTTCAATGTTGGATCTGCCTCATTTTTCGGATCATGCCTCAAAATGTCATGGTAAAGAAGATGGATGACACCACAGGAAAAAGGGAATCGAACACCCACCGTTAAAAACTTATTGGGGCCACTGTTTACTTTGGTGTGGGCCACTTCAATGTTGGATCTGCCTCATTTTTCGGATCATGCCTCAAAATGTCATGGTAAAGAAGATGGACGATGCGGATATATCATAAACATCACAGTGGGGCCCACACATTTAAGTTAATCCTTTTGGACCGTTTTCCCAAGCAGAAGTACCTGCCTATTTCCAAATAGGGTGAAATTGTAATAAGTGGGTATTTACAGGGCATTTACAATGAATTTGAAAAATCAAACAGGCCCTAAGCATTTTTATTACTTCAATTCATGTTATACAGCTGCATTTGTGCTACATCACTATAACTGCAAATCACATCAAGCTCAAGCTCAAGGAGTGATAGACATGCATAGGAAGTAAAGAAAATCTAACAAACAATAAAGAAACACGAACAGAAGGTGAATGCATGGATTGCACCTCACTTGATGGAAATCGATTTGTATTGTTTGACTGTGATTGTAATTGCTTGTTCAACTGGCAGCCTCTCCAAGCTAGATGCCCCATAGAACCCATGAACTCCATTTGTCCTCTGCAGTATGAACTCTGCTTCTCCAGGACCAGAGATAGGACCTGCAAATTGTACAAAGAGGTTTTTTATTTTTATTTCTGGCTACGGCAAGCTACTGTTAACAAAAAATCTGCTTGACAAGAATGCGAGGTGATGGGATTTCATTTTTCAATGTTTGAAGGAGGTGTTACACATACTTGGCCAAAGACTTCTTATGGTATGCGTGGATTTTCAGTTTGTAAAAGTGGGCAATGGTTGAGTCATCCAATCCATGTGGATGGCCCATGCTCCGAAAATACCCCTGATAGGCGTGTCCTATCGTGGAATCCCTGGGCCTTTATTTAGTGGAATATGGACCTTTGATGTGTGTTATTTCTTAACAGTCTATTTTTTGGTCGTCCATTGAAAGATAGGAATTTTCCCATTTCCAAGAATTTTGATGCACCGTGTCCATGGAAACGGAAGCACTTTAACCGGATTGAAACAAACAAAAGAAAACGAAAAATCCAAGCAACCACATAGAGAACACACGATTTTTTACATGGAAAACCCTTGCGGGAAAAAACCACGGCACAAAGCGATGATCAATCTACTATTCAGAGAAGATTATAGGGATGGAGAGAACTTACAACAAAAACCCTAGCTCTCTCCTCTCGGAGGCTCTAAAAAAAAACAAAATCGTAACTCTCTTAACCCTAACATAACTAACCCTAAAAGTCACCATTTCAAGAGGTAAATGTCAAAAATACTCCTCCAAGGGTCCACTAACACTTGGGCCTTGTTAACATGTGAAACATGGGTCATATGGGCTCATAAAAGTGAATAAACTCATAGTGATTTTGGTGTCATAATTTTAACAATCTCTACCTTAAAAGCAAAATCACTTCCTTGCCTTGCCAATTTTCTTCTAAGCATCACCATCATCGCTTCGTGCACACTCTGTCTCTATTTCTTTCTTGCCAAGCTTAGAGAAGTCGAGCAAAACTTGAACTTCTTTGCAGGAACAACATTCGTAAGCATGTCTGTAGGATTCTCATTGGTGCAAATCTTCTCAAGAGTAACATCTCATTCTTCTAGCATCTGCCGGATAAAGTGACGATGAACATCAATGTGCTTAGTCCAGGAGTGATATACCAAGTTCTTCGCCAAATTAATCGCGCTCTCGTTCTGCTCCCCCTATGTTAGTTAAGTACTCAACTAGCGATCATCACTTTACTATTCCAAACTCTGTTGAACAATGCACAGGCACGACTTCCTGCTGAAGCCCCAACTCATTCATCATTCCTTTCAACCAAATAGCTTCTTTGAATGCCTTTGTCACTACCGTGTATTCAGCTTTGGTAGTGCAAAGTGCAATCACAGACTGAAGCTTAGACATCCAACTAATAGCTCCACCCGCTCACATAAATGAGTAACTAGAAGTAGACCTTCTATTGTCCATATTCCCTGCATAATCTGAATCAACAAAGCCTATAAGTCTTTCCTCTGAATCTTCAAAACACAAGACGTAGTCCGTCGTTCCTCATATATATTGAAGCAACCTTTTCATCACTTCCCAATGTTGCTTGCTAGGGTTTAACATGTATCTGTTCACAACACCAACTGCATGTGAAATATCTGGTCTTATACAGACCATGACATACATAAGATTGCCAACTGTGCTCGAAAAGGGCACATAGGACATACCATTTTTCTTCATCTGATGTAAGATGGTTTTGAAGAAAGCCAAAAGTGAGCAGCGTAGGGGGTGCTAATCGGTTTTGCCATTTCCAGACCAAACTTAACTAGAACCTTCTCAAGATACTCCTAAGACAACCACAGCTTGCTCTTCTCCTAGTCTATGTATATCAATGCTAAGAATCCTATTTGCAGCCTCCAAATCTTTCATTTCAAATGTCTTAGATAACTAAGCCTTCAATACGCTAATTTCAAACATGGTATGGCTAGCAATAAGGATATCATCAACATATAACACTAGAATGATGAATTCTCTACCACTCGATACTCTAAAATAAACACAATGATCAAATTCACTTTTAGTAAAACTGTGGCTCAACATGAAAGAATCAAACTTCTTATACCACCGCCTAAGCAACTGTTTTAGGCCATATAATGACCTCTTCAACCTGTAAACAATATCATTCTTTCCCTGCATCTCGAACCCTTCTGATTACTTCACATAAATTTGTTCTTCTAATTCCCTACATAAAAACAACATCCAATTGTTCCAATTCCAGATTGTATCGGACAACCACAACTGATGCAAATTTGATAGATACCCGCTTTACCACTGGCATGAAAATCTCACTAAAGTTAACACCTTCTTTCTGAGCATATCCCATCGCTACCAATCTGGCCTTGTACCTTACCACTTTTAGTAAAACTCTGTCTCAACATGAAAGAATCAAACTTCTTATACCACCGCCTAAGCAACTATTTTAGGCCATATAACGACCTCTTCAACCTGTAAACAATATCATTATTTCCCTGCATCTCGAACCCTTCTGGTTACTTCACGTAAATTTGTTCTTCTAATTCCCTATATAAAAACAACATCCAATTGTTCCTCCAGATTGTATCAGACAACCACAGCCCATGCAAACTTGATAGATATCCGCTTTACCACTGGCACGAAAATCTCACTAGAGTTAACACCTTCTTTTTGAGCATATCCCGTCGCTACCAATCTGGCCTTGTACCTTACCAGTTTCTTCTGGAATATCCACTTGCACTCAATCGCCTTCCTCCCAACGGGCAACTCAACTAGCTCATACATTTGATTTTTATACAGAGAATCCATCTCTTTATGCATTACTATCATTCACTTTTTTGCATCTTTATCTTCTAAAGCTTAATGGAAAGTAGATAGATCCCCCTCATCTGTAATGAGAGCAAATGCAACATTAGAATCATTCATGTATCTCAACAGTAACCTGCAATCCCTCAGTGGATTTCTCCTAACAGGTGGCGGCTCCACCTCTTCCTGTACCTCAACCTGCGGCTCAAGTTCCTCAAGTGTCTCACCCTTATCTAATTTCACATCAACAACTGACTTTTCCATTTCATTTTGCTCATCTTTCCGAAATAAGAAACTATCATCAAATTTAACGTCCTGGCTAATAATTATCTTCCGTGAAGCACGGTCTAACAACTTGCAACTTTTCACCCCAGAGGGAGATCTATTCACCAAATAATAAGTCGTAGAAACAACTTCAGCACAAAGTTCTTTGCCCAACTCATAATTGCTCAACATACTCCAAGCCTTTTCGAAAGAGTCTGGTTCATATGTCCTGTCACACCATTCTGCTCTGGTATATGCCTCACTGTGTTGCGCCTGACTATTCCCTCACTCTTACAATAATGATCAAACACATAAGATTTATATTTCAAAAATATAAACCCAAACCTTCCTAGAAAAGTCGCTATAAATGTGACAAAGTAAGACAATTCTCCTATAGAAACAACGGGAGACGACCCCCACACATCAGAATGCACGTAATCAAGTTACCCTTTACTAACATGTTTACCGGTTTTAAAACGCAACCTCGATTGTTTCCCATATATGTAATGCTCACATACATTCAAATCAAAGCTCTTAAAATTAGGAGTTAACTTACGATGAAGAAGAACCTTCATACCCCACTCACTCATGTTGCCTAGTCGTGCATGCTAGAAATGTGCCGACGTGGAATCTGCTACATACATTGCAACTCCACCAGATATAGTATTTTCGATCAACTGGTAAAGATTATCACTTCGTTGTGCTTTCATTACTGTAAGAGCCCTGTTTGAAACCTTCAAGACACCATCATAACCGACGAACTTACAACCAATTACATTTAGAGCTATCAGAGATATTAGATTCTTCTTCAAGTCTGAAATGTGCCTCACAATTGTCAAAGTACGCTCCACCCCATCAAACATCTTGATGTAAACTAAACAAATTAAAATAATCTTGCAAGCATGATCATTGCTCATAAGAACCAACCCACCAATATACTTGTTATATGTGGTAAACCAACTCCAATGAGGACACATATGGTATGATACCCCCGTATCCGAGATCCATTCCTAATAGAAATTCTCAATCTTGGTCATCGAAAATATATCACAACCATTTGAGCCTTCACCAGATTCAATTAAATTAGCTTCATTCAGCGAATCATCCGACTTCTCATCCTTCCGGGTTTTGAAAAACTGACAATCCTTTTTTAAGTGTCCCATCCTCTGATAATTCCAACCCTCCAACTTTATTTTGCCTTTTGATTTGGATCTAGATCGTGGTTTTCCCTTCTTTCACTCAAACAATCTTCCTAAAGCAAACAACACATCCATAGAGGTACCTTCATCGCCGCTCTGCTGTCGCAACTACTTCGACTGAAGAGTTGTGTAACAGTCTCGATGTCCAAAGTATCCCTACCATAGCAAAAAGTATCAACCAGATACTCGAACGACTTGGGGAGAGATGTCAACAAAATTAGGGCTTAGTCCTTCTCGATCTTCACCTCAACACTCGTCAACTTGCAAATCAGTTTCTTGAACGTGTTAATATGTTCAAATAGATCCGACCCTTCTGTCATTTTCAAAGTGTAAAACTGTCCCTTCAAAAATAGACGATTGGTGAGCGATTTCATCATGTAAATACTCTTCAACTTCACCATAAATCTGCAATAGTCGTCTCATCTATGACATCGTAAAGGACTTCATTGAGCAAGCACAATTGAATTGTACTAATTACCCTTTGATCCAGTTCATCCGAATTTTCTTCCTTCACAAATTCCAGATGATGCACTTTCCCAAGGAGTGCATACTGCAACCCTTGCTGAACTAAGAAAGTTGAACTAAGAAAGCTTTCATCTTCAATCTCCATAGTTCAAAGTTATTTTTACCCGTGAATTTCTTTATCTCGAACTTCACATTCGATCCCATTGATGTCATGCCTCAAATCTAAACTAACAAACCAACCTCGCTCTGATACCACTTGTTGGAGAACCGGCCCTGTGGAAGTACCTTAATCTGGATTGAAACAAATAAGAGAAAATAAAAATCCAAGCAACCACACAAAGAACACGATTTTTTACGTGGAAAACCCTTGCAAGAAAAAACCACGGCACAAAGCGACGATCAATCTATTATTCAAAGAAGATTATAGGGATGGAGAGAACTTATAGCAAAAACCTTATCTCTCTCTCTCCTCTTGGAGGCTCTAAAAAAACCAAAATCGTAACTCTCTCTTAACCCTAACATAACTAACCCTAAAAGTCACCATTTCAAGAAGAAAATGTCAAAAATAACCCTCCAATGGTCCACTAACACTTGGGCCTTGTTAGCATGTGAAACATGGGTCATATGGGCTCATAAAAGTGAATAAACCCATAGTGATTTTGGTGTCACAATTTTAACACACCGGAGGCAAATCAGCTCAACAATTTGAATCACTAAACCACAGGCCTCACTTATACAAAGTACAAACTGAAAATCAGATTGCAGAAACTCTTGGGCAAGCACAAGAGGCTTATGTGGTTATTGGCAATCTCTACGGACATTGACAAGAACTACAATCAGATCTAAGAGGCTATTAAATCTTTGGGAGGCTTCTATTTCAACATCAACATATTTATCTATCAAAGGAAAAAAAGATAATAGGGAATGGGTGGTTGAAGCCTAACGGCTCTTTTGCAACTCTTAACTACATGGCAAAGACCAAGGTATTCCAAAACAGTTACGTAATGGCTATTACTTGACGGTAACAGTGGTAATGATTACGTGTTACGGGGTCATAATGACTGTTACGGAAAAAATGACCCGTAACCATCCCATAATGGCCATAACTGCCCTATAACGGTCCATCATGGGGCCAAAATAGGTTTAAGTTTTTGTTTTTTTTATTTAAATGTAATGGCCATTATGGCCTATATGGTAATGGTAATGGCGGTGGCCGTTACAGCCACCATTACCATTATGGAATACCTTGATTATATAAACATGCCATTGAGTTTGCCTGAACTCCATACATATGGAGTTTTTCTTGTATAGTTTGGACTTAAAACCTTGAGATCAGCATGTGAAATTTTTCCCAAGCTTGCACAAGCACTAAGTTTCTCGGGATAATGTGTTATCTACTCCTACACATGTTGGAGAGTTTCACTCGAATTGGAAGCAGACAGCCTCTCTCTTACCTTATTTCTTTTGACCTGAGCCTATCTAATTTGAAGCAGACAGACTCCTGGTTCTTTCTTTCTTTCTTTTTTTTTTTTTTTTTTGGCAACTATCTTGCACGGATTTGTTTATAACTTCAAAAACCTCACTCCATCGCAAACCTTAGTAGCTCAAAGCATGAGCAAGCTTGAAGTTAGAAGTGTAAATGCCTAAGAAGTAGAAAGAACAGCATTCTAAAGCAGGCTCCTAAACTAAGTCCAGTTCATTCAATCTCTATAATAGTTTTATGCCTCTCCCTCCCTCCCTTGTTTTAGCCATTTTGGAGGACATTGTATCATAGATAATGAATAAAAAGCTAGAGAGAGTATGAGACAAACCTCCATGGCAGAGCACAATAATATTTGGATTGATTCCAAGTGCACCATCTGCAATGGCTTGTACACAAACCACACTGTCCTCCAAAGTGATAGCTGTCTTTGCACCAATCGATCCGGATGTTGTGAGCCCCATATGTGCCACTACAATATCAGCGCCAGCTTTTGCCATGGCAATGGCTTCATCTTGGTTGAAAGCATATGGAGTTGTCAAGAGACCCAACCCATGTGCTTTTCTAATCATCTCCACCTCCAAGCTAAAAGAAAGAAGAAACAAAAAGAGAAAAACCAAGAACATAAGTCCCAATGCAGAAGTCTGTAAAGAACTATAATGCAAATACCAATGGAAGATAGAGCATGTTTGGAAACAGACCTGTATCCCATTCCTGTCTCTTCTAGGTTTTGGCGAAAGTTACCATCAAAGAGCCCAACTGTTGGAAAATTCTGCACTCCACAGAACCCAATTGATTCCAGTTGTTTTAGGAAGTAATCCATTCTACGGAAGGGGTCGGTTGCACACACTCCGGCAAGAACTGGTACATCCTTCACCACCTATATATCTTAAAAGGTCAAGCAAACACGTTTACAATGTCCATAATCCACAGCAATAGAAAGCAATAAATCTTGCTTCCATCCATTGTCTTCCAAAATTCACGGAAAAAAAAATAAAAATAAAAAATCATGAAAACAGTTCACCAAAAAATTTAAGAAATGATAACTTGGTGGGCCAATGTTCTAGTTTTAAAGAGCTTTGTTATAACAAGTCAGGAGCTGAAACTCACAGGCAATACTTCATTAGCCATCTCAAGTACCACCGCATTTGCATCTGCGAAAGGCAGTAAACCGGCCAAGGAACCCCTTCCTGCCATCCGAAAACGTCCCGAGTTGTACAAGACTATAAGATCAACACCGCCCACTTCCTCAAACTTGGCTGATATGCCTGTCCCTGCACCAGCTCCTATTATGGGAATCCCTTTATTTATTTGTTCTTTCAATTTCTGTAGAATTGCATGAGTTCTCTGCAATGTTTCTGCACAGGATGATTCACAATAAGGTGCCATACCATATTCAAAGAATATGAAATAATACCCTTGTTATCTTCAATGTACATAATAAATAGATAAAATTTATCTGCAGCTAACCACTTAAATTTTAAGATTTGGCATCTTGTATTTATATAGCAGATGGAACTGACATGGGTTTCAAAAGAAGAACACACTCCAGTCATATTCTACTGAAACAAGTCTTATTCAAGATATGATCTCAACATCATATATGAATAACAGAATGAATATTTGAACTGAGAGGGAGAAGAAACGTTAATGATAGTAGCTGAAGAAATGAGAAGATATGCGGAATAAAAACTCAGAATCCTGTTGCTCCAATACCATGTAAGTTGTTGAGGGAGTAGAGCAAGACGATATGTTGTATTCTTGAGAGGACAAAAGACAAAAAAATTACTACACAAGTTACACGTGTCAGCAAAGAGGAAGAATGAGAGAAACAGTGGTGATAGCGGCTGAATAAATGAGAAGATATGCGGAATAAAAACTCAGAATCCTGTTGCTCTGATACCGTGTAAGCTGTTGAGAAAGTAGAGCAATATCGAAAGGGAAAGAGAAAGTAAAAGCAAGACATAAGCGGATGGAATGCTAAATTGACATGGGTAGCAAACACATTGCACTTATTTGTTTTGCTACAAAAGAAGTCCTAGAAAATGCCTTTTCTTTGCATTTTTCAGTGTTTGAGTTGCAATTTTCAAAGGCAAACCTCTCTCTCCAATTTGTTATTTAAAACATCACATCATAGGGAAACATCTTTCCCACCAATTGACTTTTTGAAAAAAAAAAAAAGGGTTTTACTCCCTTCTTGAGGAAAGGAAATCGATTTCCTTATCTTTTTATGCTTCTCAAACAGAGAAAATATCACATCAAAAGAAAATTGTTTGCTTTGCTTAGTTTTCCTTCATTTACCCTCAATCCAAACTTGGCCTAAATTCACAATGTTACATATGTTGACTCAAACACCTAGATACTTTAAGTCATAAGAATGGGCTATTATTGTCCACTTTTCAGGACATAAATAGCCCAAAAATCACGTTCAAAACTAAATAAAAGAGTGGGCAACCTGATTACTTTGAGTAGTTTTCAAGCTGATTAATTCAGGACATATTCAAGCTCCTTTTGAAACCCAAATACCAGAGGAGCTTGAATGCATGCATACTGAACATCGTTGCCAATCAAAACACTCGTTTTACATGAGTTTCTTTGCAAGTTACAAACTTATAATTCATGGAACAGATGTCACGACCATCCATTATAGTAGTGTCAGAAACATAAATTCATAAAGAGTCTGTCAGAGATCCCAAAATAACTTAGAATCAAGTTGGGCATTCCAACCATCATAACTAGTGCATTATTGAGGATAATCTTAATGAGTTTCAACACAATACCACCACTGTCATGATTTCAAGCATCAATTCTCTTGGAAAGCTTGTAATTGTTGTTAAAACAAATGATCTTATAAATGAAAACTGAGTTCACCATATGTGAAAGATGAGAAAGACCTGGTCTTGCATTGGGAAAGTCAGTTGGATTGTGCCAAATAGTTCTATAGTCTGTAACATTCCCATGGAGGGTCACATCTTCCTTTTGAAGGTCTTGATTGGGTTCAACAAAAGCATTCTCTTGTGGAGTTGCATTTTCGGTAATCTTGACATTCATCTCAAGGAATGCATCAACCAATGCATCTGCAAATTTGGGATCATTGATATGATAGGGAAGTGTCTTCACCTATTAAAACGAGCAGCATAAAATTTATAAGCTATGCAGTCCAAGATTTTCAGGAGAAAAAGAGAAGAAAAGGAAAGAAAAAAGGGATCTTTACCACAAAATTGCTCAGGAATTTGATTTTTACAAAATAGTGCCTCAAGGAACCTTAATACCCAAGCAGGCTTTTTGAGGGGAGAAATTATGCAAATGCCCTCCAATGATGCACCACACCATGATTGCCACCCGAACAAAAAATATGGCGGATCCAATCATGAGGTGGTCCAAACCATAAAAAATAGTACATACCACTCAAAACCATCCAAATTCAAGTGTGGCGCATCTAATGATTCAATCAGCCAGATTTTTGGTTCGTGCGATCATCATGGTGAAGTGCATATGTTGGACAGGTTGGATGTTATATACATACCACCTGGGCTCAGCAATTTTTGATGATTTTTAAAGAAAAAATAGATAAGAGCATTTAGGAATTTCTTCCCTCGAAAAGCATCTTCCTGAAATTCCTAATTGTCCAGGCATTATTTGGTAAAATGTGAATTCCTGAGGAATTTTGGGGTTTTAAAAAAAGAAAAAGAAAAAAAGGCATGTCCATGAATATCATAAACAGGAAAAGATAGCAAAGAACAGCCTCCAATCAGTACTGAATACCTGCCGATCTTCATTTTTCTTGATAAGCTTCTCTAATTCATTTATAAGAGTACCCGTAGCCTCTGGATCATAAAAAGGCTTCCCTGGTGCATCTAAAGCAGAGACGCCCTTTTGCGGAAGGCAAACACATACTTTTGATGATGATTTGTTGAGTTTCTCCGCTATAAATATAGCAAATTTTTTGTTCTCCTCTACAGTTGTTCGCATGAGTGAAACCTGCAAATGATTGATTTGTAAAATCCACATATATGAAAAGTTCAAAAAATTTTGAGCAGTAAATTTCAGCCACCAAGGGACAGCTAGATATCCAATCAGTCGAATCATTACTACATGACACAAATATGCAATGGCATTCCTGTACAAATGTGTAAACGTGACACAGGAATTTCTAATGCGACTTTCATCTCATTATCATCTAAGCCTTATCCCAACTAATTGGGGTCGACTACATGAATCCTTTTATGCCATTCCACTCTATCAAGGGCCAATGCCATTACTTCAGTTAGGCTGTAGGTCATTGAGGATTTTCTTACTACCTCCACCGATGTCCTTTTGGGCCTTCCACTTGTCAGTTGCCCTTTTAGAGCCTTCAACTTCTGCGAACTCACTCCAACCAGTGCAATTATTGCTTCCTTGGTCTCCATTGCACATAACTAAACCATCTAAATCTACTTTCCCTCATCTTGTTACCTATTGGTGCTACACCTAAAATTCTCGAATGCGTTCATTTCTAATTCGATCCTTCCTTGTCTTGCCACCAATGTTGTCAAAAGCGAGCGCATATGCGATTATGCGATCGAATAGTTTCCATTTTTTTTCCCGATTTTTTTCATTTCAAAAAAAAAAAAAAAAAAAAAAAAAAACAAACAAACAAATTGTGCGATCACTTATACCATTTGACAACATTGTTTGCCACTCATCCATCTTAACATCCTCATTTCAACTACACGTCCTATGGAGATGTTGTTCCTTAACTACCCAACATTTTGTCCCATAAAGCATGGCTGCTTTTATAGCCATCCTATGAAATTTCCCTTTTGTTTAAATGGTACACAACGATCACACAAAACTCCGAAGGCAAATCTCCATATCTTCCACTATGCTTAAATTCTATGGGCGACATCCTCCTCAATCTCTCTACTCATGAATTATCAACCAAAGATAACAAAAGTGTCTTTTTAGCCAACAATCTTTACTAATTCCTTGTTCCCACTTCCATTATTACTAAAATTGCAGTCAATATACTTTGTTTAAGTCTGATGAATTTTAAATCCTTTAGATCCTAAAGCACCTCTCCATAAATCTAGCTTTGTGTTTACACCCTCCCTCGTCTTGTCAATCAAAATTGTCATCTAGAAACAACATACACCATGGGATCTATATCTCCATTATTCTTATAAATAGGTACCACAGTACTTTTCCTCCATTCGTCAGGCATTTTCTTCGATCTTACAACCTTGTTGAACAACTTTGTCAACCAAAATAACCTAGTATACTTCCAAACCTCTATTCATATACGATATACTATCTGCTCCAAGGGCCTTTCCTATTTTCATCTTTCTCAAAGCTTCTTTCACTTAGATATCCTAATCCTACGAAAGTATCTATGGAATTAGACTTTATTTGAGTTTATGGTTCCTTCTATCCCTATGCTCTCAAAGTGATTCTCATTTGAGTTTATGGTTTCATTGATCTCATTGTCGTTGACTACTACCCTCACTTTGTCACTCTTAACGCATCTAACATGATTTAGGTCCCTACGCTCTCATTTTTACAAGTTTGAAGACGTCTTTTTCACCTTCTCTTGTCCCTCATTTATTGTAAAGATCATCATAAGCCTTAAGATTAGCCTTACTACTTTCTTAGCAATCTTTTTGGCATTTCTATCTTGAACACCCCCCTTCCTTTTTTTGTCCCCTTGCAGGCTTTGAAACATGCATATTTCTCATCATAGCTTTTTGTACATCATCATTCCACCACCAAATTTCCTTATATGATGGGCTTTCCCTCTAGATACTCGTAAAACATCTTTTGTTGCTTTCCCAATGCCCTCAGCCATCTCATTCCCATAGCATTTACTTATTCGTTAGCATTCCGCTTTCCTTCTTCCATCAATCTATTTATGAACAACATTATTCTCTCCTTTTAATACTAGATTTTGTACACCAATTAATTTCATTCCCTTTCTTCCATCTCTTAATGTAAATATCTATAATGATTAACCTATGTTACACAGTCAAACTCTCTACAACTATCATTACAGTCCTTGGATATTGATCGTTTTGTCTTTCTACAACAACTTTCTAAGCTGGAAATGGTCAAATCAATGAAACAGACCCCACCTTTAAAAAAAAAAAAAAATTGTTACAAACAATGGGATTCAAAGCAAGAGCACAGGACACAGTGCAAGAAGAGGGGGATCTCTGCACCTGCTCGTTATGTATATGAATTTTTCTGTGGTCATGGGCAGAAGGAATCGTCTGTTTAGCTCCAAAGTTCACCATATCCAAGGCCCCAACACTGAGGACTAATGGGACCCTTTCTATGATCGCATCAAAGCGTGAGCTGTCACAGGCCATGACACCTCCAACTATATGATCAGCAACTTCTGTCGTTGTGATATCCAAAACCCCCTACACAAAACCAAGGCGAAAAAATCGAGTAAGCCAAACCCAAACAAAAAGGATATGCTTAACAGCTTGAATCTCAAAAAAACAAGATGATCAGACAGTGGTAGCCATCCAATCAATGGCCCAAAAAATTATGGTTAATTTTTTCAGAGAGAGAGAGAGAGAGAGAGAGATCCATGTCCAGCAAGGGAAAAAAGAAAAAAGAAAAAAAAAAACTCACAATAATTCAATGGTGGAGTGGAGTTCTCCAATCACTAGGATCTTCTGCCCCCAACCCATCTATGTAGTGGCCCACCAAAACAATGGTATCAAGAGAACTGATCACCTACAGCCGGATGTAGGCTAACTTAATGTACAACCCACTTTTGCAAGCATATTTGATATTTTCAAGGTCAAAATTGGAAACAAAAAATTAGAAGGTAAAAAATGAAAATAAAAATAAAAAGGTTCACACTGTACAGTCAGTTGTAGGTGATCGGTTATCCTGGTATCAATTACTATACCTGTGTCTTGCTTTTACAGTGGAAATGGTACTTCATAGAAGTTCTATGAAGCACCAAATAGAAATAGCATTTCTCATAGATAAAAGATGTATCTCCCCATGGGGTCCACAACTCCCAAGCACACATAAACATTAGATAACAGTAAATACCTGTATGAACCCTTCTCTAACGAGATCTTCCATAGCCCTGCCACCAACACCAGTGGCATGGAAAACAAGTGTCTCATAACCTTCTTTCATCAGTCTTTCTTTCACAGCACTTACACATGGAGTTGTAACTCCAAACATAGTCATACCAACAGTAACCACCTTAGGCTTCTTAGAAGAATCATGTAATCTCAACAATCTTCCAACAACCATCCCAGCGAAAGCAGCCCCAGCATTCGATAAGATGGCCCGGCTTATGCTGTTAATCCCACAAATATCTACCACCGATGGAAACAATATCAAATCAGACGTCCCCACATAAGGCTTAGTTTGACCACTAGCCACGGTGGACACAATGAGCTTGGGGACTTCTATTGGGAGAGATCTTAGAGCGGGAGCAATTAGAGATGTTCCTCCACTGCCACCAATGCCAATAGCTCCACAAAGAATTTCGTCTTTGTAAGCTTTCTGAAGGAAATGTTCGAGCGCTTTACTCATTATTGCAACTGCTTCACCTCTGTCATCTGGAAACATGAATGAGGACAGTCCGTCTGCCTTCAAATGGGAGGAGAGAACCTCCTTTCTTGTTACAAATGTAAAATCTTCCAAGCTCTCCGTTTCCTTCTGACTAGTGGAAACATCGACAATCGTCACTTCTACCTGTAATTGCCACAAATGCTCATGAACAGAAGAACGGAAAAATAAAAACGTTTATGAGTAGTTGAGTACAGCATTTCTCAGTACCCATTAGGGACATGAATATGAAACACGAATGCAGAAATTCATAAGTACCGCCAATTGGATGGTCCAACATTCAACATATAACAACTGTCCTGTACAATGGCTGAAAATGATCAGAATGTTCCAATCAATGGATTTTTCACCAGTTGAATGTGAACCACTGCTGCTTGGATTTTCAATTAATAGGTCCAGATTGATCAACATATTGACTGTTGTTGCAATTTAGGATGTTTGGATGCTTGTAAAATTCAGTAAATCCCGCCAAAAATGTCAAAATCAGTAAAAGTGCTTGAGCCAACTTCAATGCAGGTGATGGAGAGATTGATGTCCAACAGCCATCATGGTGGACCCCACAAATTATGCAGAAGGTTTTAATGGTAGGTGTCCCAATCCAAATTGTTCCCCACAATATGGCCCAACTGATTTTTCAAACAACATGATTTGCTTGAGAAAAGGTTCATATTGGGGACACACAAGATGGTGAGCCCTACACACAGGGGTGTGTGTGTATCGATCATTGCATTTTGGTGAGTATGTAAACTCTTTACCTGTAATATGAATCTCTCCTTTTTTTCAAGGGAAAAAAAAGAAGAGTAAAGCACAAGTTGCAAACACTTTATAACCTTTTTTCCATCGAAACACTACAGGGTTGTTTGGATGCCTGTAAAATCCTCTAGTTGTAAAGCTTTACAAGTGAAGGATTACAAGTAGTGTTTGGATGAAAATAAAAATAAAAATTGAGTGTTCTTCTAAACACTTCGATAGTTAAATACCCTATTTGTTTCCTGACAAAACCCCCATGTTTCAGATTATAGGAAGAGGGACTATACCGGTAGACATATATAGCAAAACATGGTGGTTGATATACATGCTTTTTGCAGGGCCCACCTTGATATGTACAATACATCCAATCCATCGATCATGTGCATCCCTTAATGCTCCCCTAGAGCCCCAAAAGAATAGGTAAATTGATTCATCAAGTGAGGCACACTACCCGGAAAAGTTGGGATAGGGTGCCCACCATTAAAAACCTTCCAGGTTGTGTGTGTGGCCCACTGTGATGGCTGTAGGACATCCAATCCATCCATCATGTGCGTCCATTGATGGTCTCTTAGGGCCCCGAAAAAATCAAGCCCTTCTTGCCTGATTTGAAGATTTTGCTAAGATCCACCGCTCCAAGCTCTTTGTCTGAATACCCACTTTTTACATCAACACTTCACAAGCCATAAGCAGAAAACTGTTAACACTTTCCCACTTAAAAGCCAAACATGACAGTGTTAAGGGGCAGTTAATAAAACTTATTTTCAGCACTTGCCACTGAAAGTCAATATTTTCAGTGATTTTCACTAATTCAGATAGTTTGGCAAATCCAACATATTAAGGGAGCATTTGGATCATAAGTTACTTAAGATAAGCTACTTATGCCTTAAGTAGCTTATCTTGATTTCTACTTATTAAACTGAAGTGATTAAGTAACTTTAAATAAAAAAGCTACTTATAATTGATCATAAACCAAACTTACTTATCTCAAATAAGTTACTTATCTTTTTTCTTTTTCTTTTTGTTTTTTTTTATAGAAGACATGGGGTGTCCCCACCTCTTTTTTGAAGTGAGACCAATCCCTGCGGATACACGCAATCACCCACAACCACGTGTATCGGGTAAAGCCAAGGAGGGGAATCAAACCCTCACCTATAGGGAGCAAAGCTATGGTGAAGACCATTCGCCCAAACCTCGTTGGATAAATAAGTTACTTATCTACTGCTGTAAGTAAAAAAATTTAACTTATTCGGTGGTATCCAAACAGGCCCTACGCGCTTAAATTAATTTTCACTGTCTTTTTTTTAGCTCCCCTCCCTTCACTCCAGGGCTGAATGCTGAAGGTGGTGGCCCATTAAAATTTCTTATTTCACTTTTAACTAAAGCATACCTAAAATTATTTCAAATTTACAATTCAGCACTTAAATTAACTTTCAGAGCTCCTTTTTTTTCAGTTTATCAAACGGCACCAAATCTAAGGTTTTTCCAACTTAAAAGTTTTACAAGCATCCAAACAACCACCTAATCTGAATGTCCCCATTTTTACAGTAGTAGAAAAAACACAACGCAAGAGCTTTAAACACTTTACAAGTTGTAGACATTTTACTGCCTCTTTCTCATCTGTATAGTGTTTGCCATTAAACGATTTTACGGGCATCCACACAACCCCTTATAGGTGAGCTACCATATATTATAATCTACCCGACGTGCACTGGATCCAATCTCTAAAAATTGAAAGTCGCTGGCTGACACGTCCGCCGAGTCAACTCGTCCGATCCCGAGTAATGGGTTTATTTTAATGGCGGAGTAGAAAGGGAAGGAATAAAAAGGACGGTCATGAAAGATCAGATCGAAAGGAAAGAGAGAGAAGTACAGTTTGAATTTTCACAATGACGAAAATGCCCTCGAATAGATTCTTAGTGAGAGAGAGAGAGAGGGGCACGAGCATGGAAAGCATACCTTTAACGGAATAGGACTCGTCTTCGTAAAACGGTCCAGATCTGACCGGACGGAATCGGACAGGTATCGGAGCTCGTCCGATTTCGTATCGGCCGTCCCGATACAGAACACTCGGAATACCTTCTCCCGTTCTGACATTTTCTTTCCGATTTTCGGATTCGGACGCTTGAGGGCGGGCTGGTTTCTCCCGGGAAACGGGGAGAGGATAGCAATGAAGTAGCAGAAAATGCTACTGGACTCGCTCCGACTGCAGTTTGAAAGTGAACTCGCCTCGCACGTGGTATAGTGGCACGAGTGCGAGATCAGAGCCGCTCTTCAGGGCATCCCAAGCAGGCGCCGTAATGTAAAGACAGGCCTCTACGATCACCAGGTGGGCCACACTCATACAAACAAAGGTGAACGGTTAAGAGAAATGACCAGCGATTTTGGATGGCAAGCGGATTGCGTCCTTCCCACGCCCGTCTCCAGCCACGAACGGGCTGATCTGTGTGGGGCTTACCGTCATGTATCTGTTAATCCATGCCATCCATCCCTTTTCTGAGGGTTGGATCATCATATTAAAATAATTATAGTGATGCAATTGACAATCTAATTGTTTTTGTATATCATTAGTGGGCCACGTGTCCAATAGAATAATAGTATGATGACACATGTTACGCATGCAATTCTTGAATAAATTTTAGATGTAATCCAAGCCATCGGACCCTTTTTGAGGGGATTTGAAACCCCTGTATTTCAGACCCCCTGTTTTTATGCTGTCAAACAACCAGCTCAACCCCCTCAAATCCATGTGCCAAACGACCCCTTAAAATAATCTAGGAAAAGCGATGTGCGGTGTGGATTAACAGATATATCACGGTGGGCCCCACACAGATCAGCCCGTTCGCGACTAGAGACGGGCGGGGTAGGACGGAATCCGCTTCCTTTTGGATGCATGTAATCTGGACGGTGTGGATCTCTGGACGAGCCGGTCCGATCTGACCGCGTGTGGATCTCTGGACGAGCCGTTCCGATCTGACCGCGTGTGACTCACGTCACGTCCACGTGTAAGGCGATTGCACTTCCACAAAAGGATTTGGGTCTATGTTTGAATGATCGAAACCGTTTCTAAGATGATATTCACCGTGGATGGGGATACCCAGATTGAAATCTGGACCGTTTACCGTCGTTTCTTGAGCCAAGATTAGGATCTTTTAATCTTGAAGTAGCGGGTATCGGCTGCGTATCTCGTCAACGGTTTGGATCATTAACACGACCCCACCAGATCCAACGGTTTTGAGGGTGCGATTTCGATAGTTTCTTCATCTTCTCCATTTATGTGAAGGACACTAATTGTACGTATGGGATGACATGATTGTTATAGCTTTTATGCTGTGGGGGCCACCAGATCTACGATCATGATTTGTGAATGAGGGGCAATGAAAGAAGACCGGTGGATTCAGCATCGAGCGCAGGGGTGGAGTCTAGATTCAGCATACATGGACCGTTTTCAAATTTCTGGTCATTCATCCACTGTGCAGTTGGCACGTAATAAAGCAATCCGGACCTCCAGTCGTATGTCCCTTTGTATGCGGACAGTGGACCAAAAATACCATTGGTTGGATGATCTCAATCATCAGCTTTTGCCTAACCAATCTCTGTAAATAGAGGTGGGCATTTCATACCCGTTCCGCTGGATCCGACCCGATCAAACCCGATCAGACCCGATTCGAACAGAACCGACGGTCAAGATCGGGCAAGATCGGGTAGCAGAAACCAGATCCGAAATATTTTCGAATCTGTTCCGGATAGACCATGTTCCGACCTGACCCGACCCGGAATCCGACCCGATAGGATCCGACTCGAACAGACCCGACCCGACCCGTGTATATATATATATATATATATATATATATATATATATATATATATATATATATATATATATATAACTTTTATTTTACCGCCTAAGAATTAAGGTTCGACGCCAAAAAATCCCGCTCACTCTACTCTCTATTTCTATTTCTCTCTATCTCCCTATATCCGTTATTCTCTATTCTCTGAGGGATATATGTTAAAATACCCTTTTTTTCACCAAACCTAAAACTGTTTTTACCCTACCCGTTTTTTTTCCCCAAAACTCTCCTGCCCGAGAGAGAGGGAGGGAGAGAGAGAGAGAGAGAGAGAGATGTGTTTGAAGTAGGGAACGGGCATCCTCTTGACAGCCAGACCCAAAGACGAAGCAGCGTCGTCTTGACAGCCAAATCCACTGACGGAAGCGGATGGGCTAGTGTAAAGTTAGTTGCGGCTCTAATAAGAAGGTATGTGTTATATCCAAACCGTCCATCCATTTGACAATATCATATTAAATCACGAGGTATGTGTTATATCCAAACCGTCCAACCATTTGACAATATCATATTAAGGGTTAGGACAAAAATAAAATAGATCTAACCATTAAGTGGACCACACTACGGAAAGCAGCGGGGCATTGGATGTCTACCATTGAAACTTTTTTTTGGGTTCACAGACGTTTTGGATCAACATGAAATTTGTTTTTCCACTTCATTCAGGTCTTTGTGACCTTAAGAACAGATTGGATTTAAAAGAAACATTATGTGGCCCTACAAATTGTTTAACGGTGAAAATCATCATCTCCGCTGCAATTTATGGTGTGGTCCAGATGATCTTTGGATTTGATTCATTTTTTTGGATAATGCTCTAAAATGATCTCTGAAACTAGATGAACGGTATAGATATGATAAATACATCACTGTTGGGCCATGTAACTTTGATCTCCTTTGGACCGTTCGTACAACTCGGAGCTCAAGGAGCGTCAGTGCTCGTCTTCGCACGACACGTACCTACAGCAGGTACGTATAGCTGGCTTAGCTATATAGGCTATAGCCTCTGTTAAGCTTGCAGTGCACGCTCTTATTATAGTGAGTAAACTAATTTGGGCCCACCGCGAATGCGTGTAGTTCATCCACACCATCCATTCGTTTTGCCAGATAATTTTATGGGTTCAACCCAAAATTGATGGGTATACAAAGCTTAAGTGGACCATACCACTGGAAAAGGTGAAAGTATTGATTTCAACCGTTGAAAATTTTCTAAGGCCCTTAGGGATGTTTATTTGTCATCCAACCTGTTCATAAGATCAGAAAGATATGGGTGAAGGGAAATCACAAATATCAGCTTGATCGAAACCTTCTGTTGTCACCAACAATTTTTTAATGGTATATGTTCAATTCACACTGTTTTTAGTGGTGTGGTCCATTTGAGGTTTGGATATACTCAATTTTTTAGATAATGCCCTAATATTATCTTTCAAAAGAGATGGACGGAGTGGATAAAATGCATGAATGCCACTGGGGCCCACTGAGTTTACTTAGTACGCAATCCGCTGCCCTTGTACCGTTGTACAAAGCTTCTTCAAGAAGCTAATACAAAGCTTCTTCAAGAAGCTACCTTCGTACAAAGCTTCTTCACAAAGCAACCCTTCGTACAGGGAGTCATTTGGTCTACTGAGTAAAGTGTGTGGGGCCCGTTTCAAAATCTTTTTGGTTTATCCACACCGTTCATCAGTTTTTTCAGATCATTATAGGACATTATCTAAAAAATGAATAATATTAAAAGATCATCTCGACCACACCACAAATAGAATTAGAAAATGATTTTCGCCATTAAATAATCCGTGTGGTCTACTGGATAGTTAGATCTGTCTTATTTTTCGTCTCAAGCCTTAATACAAGGTCACAAAATGAATGGACGGTTTGGATATAACACATATCCCATGATTAAATCCACACAACTAACTATTATATATTTAAAACCAAAACTTTGCATGTATTTAAAAAGCAAACTTACGTGCCGTATTAATATATAGTGAAAACATGAGTACGAAAGTGAAAAGCTCTTTCAGAGCTATGTAGGGCCCACCTTGATGTATATGTTTTATCTAAGCCGTTCATCCATTTTGACATATCAATTTAGCCCTTGATAAAAAAAATGACATATATTAAAGGTTGAAGTGGACCACATTATATAAAAAGTTAAATTAAATTTACACATGTCCGAATCGTATCCAACTGGATCCGACTCAGTTTTTCTGTCCGGGTTCGGGTAAGGTGAATCATGTATAGGATCTGTTCGATTCAGGTTACTCGGATTTGATTCCGGATCTGATCGGATTCGGGTCCAAGCACTGCTATTTCGGATCTGATCGGGTTAAACCCAATCCGTTCCGATCAGGACCGATGCCCACCTCTATCTGTAAAGCATCCATTTGATGACTACCAATCAAAGGGCTCCGATCAGTGTTATTTCCGACAGTATGCCAAACTTTTAAATCACCGACCTTTTTCCGCCCCTCCAAAATTACTTTGCCACGCTATTGCCTTTCTATACGGTGCATTTTTGCTTTATTACTACGAATTATAACCGTAGCCATCAGAGAGCATGAAGCAAATATGAAATTCACCGATCTAAACCTATCACTACGGATTACTACCGTACCTATTTCTAGGCTAACATAGAATTTATCGAGAAATTTTCCCCAATAGCTACGGTTATAATCCATAGCCATATATCCATCAGTTTTACCTATGCTTTTACTGGTTTAGCCCAAAATTCAAGCGTATCCAATGACCGGATGATACCACAAGAATTAGTAGAGATAATGATTTCCACCATTGAAACCTTGCTAGGCCACATAATGATGCTTATTTGTCATCCAACTTGTTCATAAGATCATACAAACATGGATGAACTGAAAACACAAATATAAGCTTGATCCAAAACTTCTATGGCGTCCCTATGAGACTTTTAATGGTAGAAGTTCAATTTAACGGTTTCCTGTGGTGTGGTCCATTTGAACATTGTATATGCTTTATTTTTAGGCTAAAGCTTTAAAATTATTTGAAAAAATGGATGGACGGATTAGATAAAATACATAAATCATGGTGTACCTCACAGAGTTTACTCAGTACGCCAAGTGTAGTGAGTTACTTATCACGCAATCCATTTCAAAAAACTCATATAGTACAGTTAACCCCTAGTGCATCTCTAGTTGACCCCTCCCATCTCCGCACACATACTTCATCAAGAGCCCTTTGGATGAATGGTTTAACTCACCATCATCATCTTTTAAAATAGTCAGTCTCTCTCAAATTTATCACTATGGAGGAGAGATAAAGAGCCAAAATCCTTCAAGTAGTTTAAAGAAACACAAGCCATCTACAGAGGACCCAATACTGAAAGGTAATGATGAAGGAAGGAAGGAGGGGAATGAATCTCTTTCTCCTTTCTGGCTCTCTCCTCCGTCCCTTATAAGGAATGTGAGATTACAGGGAGATACTATTTATGGTATTCCATCACTCTACAATTTTCCATATGCTCCTATTGTATTGAAATTTTGTAATTTGTTTCCATCCCATGCACCTATATTCGATTAAATGCTTTAACTACCATGGCTATCTATCAAAGACCCAATGCTCATTAGATCAAGTGGTGAATCCTGTATGTAAATCATTAAATTATCATCAAATATGATTAAAATATTTTTAATGATTAAAATGAAAATTTTAACAGTTAAAAATACTGATAAGACCTTTCAAAAATATTGGACTAGAAAAAACCACTTGATAAACATATAATCTTTTGAGTCGAAGTCATAAGTGAGTTCATAGGAAACCAATGAATTGCTTGTTGACCCATGTAAGTTTTAGTGGACATTAATGGATATTTTCAATTATATTCACTCTTATTGGATGCATGATAACCTTGTGAACTTAAATACACATAATCAAGAGCTTGAGCCTTCACACGTTTTTAAGTTTAAGATTTAATCGATTTCATTGCATACTAAAGTTGATTATAGTCAAAGCATGACAAGCCTATTGATGTAAAGACTTAACCTCAATTCACCAATTCAAGTGCCCAATTGGTCCACCTTATTCATGGTAGATTTTCACTTATATAGGGCAAGGTGAAGGCACGCCGACTCATCATCATGCCCCATGGTGTAGACCGAACCTCACTTGTCATCCGTCCCCTTGTACAAGATAACCGCATACAATATAATAGCAACTTGTTTCTCCTGAAACCAGCAAAGTGATTATCGTACAAGGTACCATTAGTGTTGGGTCTCAAAATCGGTCATGTGAAACACCCGCGAGGGTTGCGGGCATGACAAATTAAACTGATTGAGTTCGATTCAAACATTGACCATCAACCCCCTAGCATTGAGATGAAGTGAGGCTCGGTCATGGCTTGACCATTCATTTATTCAGCCAATTATTGTGTGTTCGTTACTCAGGCGACTGACAGATGTGGGGGCTCTTCCTCTAAATGAGCTCCTTTTTCTTTTCTTTTTTTTTGCATTGGAAACCCAAGGACTTGTGAAGGTGCGACTGTTGTATACTTGAAATGAAAAGAAAAGGAGATAGATGAAGTGCGAATAGGAAATAAGTTACCATTATAAAGGGATCGTTCGCCTATTTAAGAGTAGCAGAGTGCTTTCGAGAGCAGTGTGTGGTCGATCCAACGTATGAGCTTCGATGGATAGGTTTATAAGCTATTGTTTTCCTTCAAATCTAGCACACAGGCATAGGAATAGACTAAATCTAAATCTACACTAAGGGTACATTGTTGTTGAGTAGGAAGAGACTAAACATGAATACATAGTGTTGCGTTGGATTGATAGTTGTGTTTATTGTTGGGTTCAGAGAGAATCCTTCTTAGATTTGCTTCCAATGTTTACAGGCTTTAGGAAAAAAGATAAGAGAATGACCATTCATCCACGCGACTCCATTAGATGCAACCAGCTAGAAAAAAAAGCAGTTGCACTTCATTGACCATGATTTTCGTGTAAGAAAATGTGATTTAAGGTTGATGTGACTTGAGCAACCGTACATAACTACTCAAAAGAAACTAAAATTTCAAAAATACTTAAATACAAGCTAATATCCAAATATTTGGGACATATATCTCAAATATCTTTTATACTCTGTGGTAACATTAATACCATTTACATGATCCAGACAAATTTTGGTTCAAACGGTAAATCGTCTTGTCTCAAATTCATAAGACACCCATATAAATCGCTCTCTTTTAACCATGATCGTGTATGTTTTAAAATACTCCCATACATTAATCATGGCATAATCAGATGGCCAAGTAGAACCATGGTGGTCATGATTTATGTTTGAAAGTAACCTGTTATATTCATATTATCAATGGACAAGGGTTTACGTTGGTTTTCAAGGTGACAACTCCAACACCATCCAAGGGCCTCATAATTTGGACAGTCTAAATTAACATACCTGTTTCTATCTTGCGGTGATGCCATGAAGAGAACCACCACTTATTAAATGGCTAAGGGCCTGTTGGGTGAACGGTCCAGATCATACCTAACGAAATGCATGACTGAGACATGTAAATTATACAATTCATCTTTAATTAATTAAAATGATGTCAAAGTGACTTTTATGATAATCACGGTCAGAACTCCATTATGGGCCCCACCAGAATCAGTATGATCCAAACTGTTCATTGGTGGGCCCGCTGAAGAACGGATATATATGCTCTGAAGAGCTTTGATAAGCCCACAAGCGTGTACAAGACAGATCATGTACACGCCACAAACATCTAAACAGGTTGGATGGCCACCTGATGGATGGCTTGGATTTTACACCGATCTGCCACGCTGGCACCAGTGGTGGTCTGTACATGAGCTGCGGTGTTGGACGTCTGGGCTTATTAAAGCTCTTGGATGAGAATTGTTGTACTTTTGATGATATAAACCAGGCGACTGGAGGTCTTTTGCCTATTGGACATGGACAGTCCTGTTTCTCTTTTCAACCATCCGTCTGAATGGAAAAAGATCTGAATCGTCGGATCCGAGAGCTTTGGCCAATGGTCAATCGATTGTGAAGCCACTGAATGAACCGTGCAAGAAAAAGGTTGTGTATAGTATATTCCCCCTAGAGTGCATGTAGTGGCAGACAAGGTGGATCAGGACCGTCCATCTAGTGGGATCCACCGTTGATGGCCCATGGTTAAAAATTAAGTTGAGTTAGGTTAGGCTACACATCCTTTTGGTGGCCTTCAAATGGACGGTAAAAGATAAAGTTGGTGAAAGGTCGACACACGATGGGTGTGGGGGGTGCATTTCCAGCATTGGATGATATAGCAACGTCACATGTTGGTTACCGGATAAGTAAATGGTACCAACCATTAGAGCTGGGCATTGAGTTGAGTCGGACCGAGTTAGGGTTGACCGGACTCGATTCGGTTTAATTTGAAATAGGCCTTACCTGAACTCGACTCGACTCAGAACCGACTCCCGCATGCTTAAACTGATCCGAGTTCGGTCTGACCTGTTTCAACAACACTTGTGGTCTTTGTATCGATCCCTAGTGGGGGTGGCTAACATGGAGTGTGTGTACTGACATGGGTGTGTACTAATAAAAAGAAAAAAAGAAAAAAAATGGACACCAACCATCCAGCCCATTCATCAGTTGCACTCCGCCAGGAATGAACGGACGCACCCAAACTCATGCTACTCCAAAATTTAGGTGGGCCACAACAAGTAAATATAGGTTTTAGGAGTGATTTGGTTTCTCCCCTAAGATTTTTGGTAGGAATGACTCTTTGAATGTACGGTTCCCATGAGGTATACTAGATGGATGGTTTGGGTTTCACATACATGTCATTGGTGGGCCCACATAGATCGAATGTACCGTAATGACTCATTACCATATGTTAAAACACATGTGATCACACACCATGATCATATAATAACACCCTACATGAAAATTAATTTTAGGACAAGGTAGTTGTAGCACGAGCCAATATGCCATGATTGATTTTGGATGGATAATTGAATTGAATTGCAATAACATGTATCATAACGGGAGGTAATGAAAGCGCAAAGAATGACACACCATGTGATTGGACATGGCCCAAAAATAGGCGAATTGGACACTCGAGTGGGCTACTACATTAAATAATAATAATAATAATAATAATAAAAGTTGAGATGGGAAGTATCCCAATTAAAATCATTCAAATTTCTTTGTGGGGATCCATTGTCTTGTGTATATGCAATCTAAGCTCTCAATTGGATTATTTCAATCCTTTGATAATTTCGCTCTTTTGCTTTGATTATGAGCTGTAATTATATTTTCTTTACTATATCGAAGGATCTAAATATTCAATCTGATAGCCATTTCAGGAATCCCCAATCCAAGAAGAGCCCAAATAGATAAACGATTAGGATCATTAGAACAAACCCAAATCAAGTGGCTAGAATCCCAATGCATCATATTGCATCATAAAATATAAAATCCCAATGTTCCTATCTCTCATCAAATTGAAGCTACAAAAATTAGCCTCATCCAAAATTGAAGCAAGCCACATCACATGAACTTGGAGATTTCAGGCATAAATTTATATTTTACTACTGCTCGGGCCTATATTAGTTTTTTTTTTTTTTTTTTTTTTTTTTAAATATATATCTTGTATGTCCAATTAATATAAGCATTCTTCTCTAAGAGAGACAATCGATTTTATATATACAACATGGTGGGCCCTACACAATTTGGGTGTTGTTGGAGGGTAGTTTGGTCATTAACGAAAACATCAACTTAATTAAACTAACAAACACCCCCACACGCTCACGTGGTAGTGAGATTTCACCACCTATGGGTACTTGAACCCTTGACCAGGTGTTGAAACTCCTTAGAGTTCATCACCGGAGCAAGAGTAAAAACCCTTTACTCGAACCCTTTACTGAGATGTAAACATGATAATGATTAAGTAGTAGTTTATGAAAATCCTAATCAAAACCCATATTATGTTTTGTTTGGTAAAGTCATGATACATGTTAATCAAAATTTTATACTGAAAATAAATATAAAATGGAAAATGGAAAATCATCTTTAATGGGGCCGGGTCTCATAATATGGAGCATTGGATATGGGTGTCATAAGGCCCAATGTGGACACCCATTTGCTCACAAACGGGGCATGTTCGGGGCACATAAATTTCGGCCTTTTGTTCTGCCTTCTTGTCGTCGGCTTTCTTCTCGTCTTGTTTCTTTTGACCACCACCTGCATCCTGTTTTGGGGGAGCAGGTGGTGGACCAATGCTTACGACTTCGGCAAATTTGCCGGTTTTCCTTGCACGACTAATGACTTGAAATGGGTCTGCATCCCCAGTGACAGTTAAAGTTCCCTTAGCTGCATCCAACTCGATTTTATCTACACCTGTCAAATAAGTAGTGTGAAATTAGAGACTTGGACGTTATTTTCACGTATGGTGACGCATAAAATAAATTATAATTGTAAAAAGTAGGTATCTTTTGATGAAGAAAGAAATCTTTTTAATTGATTATAATCCCTGGATATTATTATTTTGAATGCCTAATCACATGTCATATTTTACCCTTAACAATTCTTATTATATAAAATAGAGATATGCATTAAAAAATCTTATGGAAGACTTAACATTTTTAAAAATAATTAAAAATATAGATTTTTTAAATGTAATTAAAAAAGCTATTGAATTAATTGCACAAGTGGATTCAAGAGGAATTCAAGCTAAAATATAGGGTGTTTAAAATGAAATTGCTTGAAGCAAGTGCATCAGAAATGAAATTGCAAAATGTTTGAGATAGGACGACGGTTCATCATCCACACCGATCTTGAGGTGGGTCCGGTAGATGATGGCTCAATATTCAAAATAAGCGTGGATTGGATGATCATAATCATCTTCTTGGTGGGACCTTTCCTGGTCAACCCTGAATACCACCATATTCATTATTATACCCTCTATTTATAATCTGAATTGGATGGTTAAGATCATTTGATCAGTGCGATCTTCCTATTACAGTGAATCTATGGTGGACCCACCCAAGGAATGGTCTGGGTCATGGGCTGCTGGTCCATGAGGAGCATCTTAAAAAATGGAATTAAAAAGCAAAATGGCAGAATAATATAGGAACCAAGTAATCAAAATAACTACATAAAAGATTTCATCTTTTACATAATTACGAAATAAAAGATTTTTTTATTTTTAGGATCTAACCGTTTTTTTTTTCCCCCCTTAATCAATCAAAGATTTTTTGTGTGGGTCCCACGAATCAGCAGCCAATGTTGTCACTTACTTTCGTAGGTATCAAAAGAAAAAATGGCACGTACGTGTGAGGGCACAAAACCATTGATTCACTTAACGTGGATGGGCCATACACCCAATCTCATCTGATTGGACAATCCCAACCTTTCAGCCAGAGGGTTTTTTTTTTTTTTTTTTATTAAATAAATCTATTCACCTTCCTCAAAATTCCTCCGAACAAATGGATTGGATTATCCAATCCATGAGATTCTTGATCACTAGTCCATCTAAGGTGGGGCCCCGTCTGGTGATCGGCTTTGATCTCATACATACACGGCACTGGATATTAATATTCGATTACCGTGCGTTTGGTTCCACTAAATTTCATGAATTATCATGAAATCAGTATATCTCCACGATATTCATGAAATTTGGTGCAACCAAACACACCCTTAGAGAGAGGGAAAAAGAAAAGAAAAAGACCTAGGTATGAAAAGCTCTTCTTACCTTGTAGACCTGAAACTGCCCTTAGTATCTTCTTCTTGCATTTTTGGCATGAAATATCAACCTTGAGGACAGTCCTTTGCACCATGGAAGAATTTTTCTTTTCTCTTCAATCCTAAAGCAAATGACCATTGATCATTGTAAGGTGATTAGTTAAATGCCACCAGCAGCTTCCTTTAAAGGATCTTTGGGTAGTTCACCTTCCTCAGCAATTTGTTAAAAGATGTTGTTCAACGAGGAAGCTGGCATCTATCATTTGTCAGCGTCCCTTTTCATTTTTCTATGGGAATTGGATCATTATCTCATATTATATCAATATATATGACCAATGTTTGTATGGACTTTATCGGTAAACTCTATTTTAAATGATTTTTGTTGGTTATTCTTATGCAAAGGTGTTTGTTGAAATGGAATCCAACATGACCCGGCATGTTGATTCGACGGTGCAACCATGGCGTGACATTTGTCGTCATCTAAATTTTGAACATATGCTACCATGATTAAAAGAGTTGTCCAATCTCGAGTCGAGTTGGGACCCGCAAGAGTCCGATGTGAATTGGCTCAACTTGGCTGAATAGGGGGTGAGTCGTGGTTAGGGTTCATTGGCTTTTTGGTTGGGCAGGTATTTAGGCTAGGTTTGGACACATCTCTTAGGCCCACAAATTTTTTTCTCAACATGGGCTGATCTTGGGCTGGGTTTGGACAACATGAAACCTGTCTCAGCTCAGCCCATCGACAATCCTAATTACATAGTAGAATAAAATTTTATTTTGGGTTGTTCTCATATTTTGGTTGCAATGTTGAATATTATGGTTAAGAGGGAACATTATCGAACCAACCGAAAGAATAATAATAATAATCTTCGAGTCGCATCTCAAGAGCAGAGTTAGGAGCCCAAGCTCTACTTTCAAGGTGTGACAGACTTTCATGGTGTCAAACCAAACCAGGTCGAATCAAGTCGAGTCATCAAGTCGCATTAGACTTGTCCATTTCTTAAAAGCATTGGTGCACACCATCCAAGGTGTTGTCGATGTATTAAATCTGTAAATCAATAGGTCTATCGATGCCATTGACAGACTGCTTGGTGCCATTGTGCAAAGTTTAATGCCATCGAGTAAAGTTCGATGCCATTGGAAAAATCCATGTTTTCTTGCTTGGAATGTTTTGATGTTTTCGCGATGCCACCGAAGTCCCATTGAACGTGTCATCGAACATGAGTACAAAAGTATGCAGAGCTGCGTAAGTATGAGATTTGTTTCCTATTTCGATTGTGATTCTCATAGAGGATATATATATGGGTGTAATCGGGAATATGGTGTATTTCAGAGCTTTCTAATTTGTTCCAAAAGATTTTAAGGGCTCGTAAGTGTGATTTGAGGCTTGTTCGAATCAAGTAATTTTATCTCTTGTAATTTTCTGCTTTCATAGTACATTACTATTGCTTTATGCTGTGCTTTTTTCCCTCAAGAGTTTTTTTATGTTAAATTCGGTTTGTTTGTAATTGGACTTAATTGTACGATCAGAGTAATTTGCTTTATTCATCTATGTGTGCTTCCGCAATTCCCTAACACAAGCTACCAATGAGTCCATTATTACCATGGTTGCAACTGGGCCTGGTGAAGGCCCAGTCAAGCAGCTAGTGAAGGACTTCACCAGGCCCAGATGGGCCCACTAGCTATCGACAAGGTCCAGTGACAGATGGTCCGTTCGGCCCACAAGTGTTAAAATAATTTGGGCTATGCTGCTTATAAGAAGACTTCACCAACTTGTTGCATTCTCAAGCATACCAAACCCCAGGTCCATTTGGATGGCTAAACCACTGTCCAAAATTGGCCGGACCCAGTTACAACCCCACCAGTGATGATCGTTCAAGAAACAAGGACTAATGTAAAGGTTCTTTCCAGCCTTACATTAGGTAGAAGGGTCCCACCAACTCTTATTTAGGAGTATCCCTTTCTTTGTTTACTTCTGTTAGGTGAACCGTTGCGCTTAGGTCTTGTGGACCACATGTTTGAAACCGTAGGCTAGGACATAAGCATTTGGGGTTGTACACGTACAAGGTCCAGATTTCGAACTGACCCAGCTGGGCGAATTCAAAATTTTGATTTTTCTTGGTCCAGGCCCAGCTCATCGACGGCCTTAAAAGTATTTTAGACTACTTTCCTTAATTGCATCAGCAGATTGACATTATACAGTAATTCAACAAAAAAACAACTTCTAGAAGATGGGAATTTTCACATCTACTTTCATTTTCTTTGAAAGGAATTTACTTATTTACCAGGCTTGTTTGGGTTTTCCAGAGATTGAGATTTGAATGGATTGAACATCCAGATTACTTAGCTGACCAGGCATAGCTAGACTAAGTATATGACCATTCACTCTGTAATTGAGTGGCACATGGAGTGATGTGCATGAGATCTAACCGTCCATCAGGTTGGCTTCTTCATGTGCACCTTGAAAACAAAAAATCAGGCCGTTCCAAATCTTAGGTAGGCCACGCTGTAGGGAAGAGTTTTTATGGAATGCGAAGCATTAGTTGAGTGTGGGGCCCACGGTGGTGGTTATATGTGCCATCCAACCTGTTCGTCTAATGCGAATTAGCAGGATAAATGGACATTCCAAAAATCAAGTTATTCCGAAGCTAAGGTGGGCCACATCACATGAATTCATTGCTTCCTATGGTGGGTCCCACCTGAGTTTTGGATCAGTGTGATGAGGCCCAACATTAGGTGGCTCACTTAATAGACGGTGTGGATCTCATGTACCCGAAGTCGTTCACTTCATGAAAGCATAGGCATGCGCAAACACCTTTTGTATCTATTTACTTCTCTTTTTTACTGGACTAACCTAACTGTACATAGGCATAAAAAGGAAGGTCTGGTGCTAACTTAGCCTAATTGGGAGACATGTATCAGATCCATCCCGTTCATCAGGTGTGCCGCCAAATTTTCACCATGGATCCTAAAAATCAGTCTAATCCAAACTTAGGTGGATCACACGGTCAAACAATTACATTTGCATTTTTTGGACAATAAAAAATGGTCCATACAACTGCAGCTTTTCATTCAATCCAAACACAATAACGAGCATAAAAATGTCTAAGGTTTCGTTTGATCACACCAAATATCATAAAAATTCTTATATTTTGCACCAAATTAGAACTGATTAACCATGAAATATCATGATATTTGGTGCAACCAAACGCAGCATTATGGATGTGAACATATCAGACTTAAAAAGTGGAATCAAATGGGGGAGGGAGGCATCAATATTTCAATGCCTCATCTCATTGCTTACGTAACAAAGATAAAATATAATATAAGAACTGATCACCTACAATTACAAACATTCCATCTCTCCTGCCATCATACCACTTGTGTAGGACATCCAGTGCCATGAAAGTGGTAGGCCCACCATCAAGATCGTCTTAAAGAAAAATCAGGCCGGTCTGATCATCAGGTGGGTGGGACACACCGTTGGAATCAATGAACAACCGATGGACTGACCCAACATATTGGTCGGACCCACCTAGCGAATGGATCATACTGATTTTCGAAGAGGGTATCTTTAATGGTGGGGCTTACCTTTTTCATGGTACTGATGTCTTGTATAAGTGGCATGCTCTTAGTTTTCTCCCAGCACGTTTCAAAGAGGGAGAATACGGTGCTGGTGTACTTTACGCACTACAGAACGTTTGTATATTGTCATTTCCGCTTTTAAGCTTCTTGGGATTAGGTGGGAATTAAGTGGTATGGAATCTGAATTTTGAAACGATGGGTACGATTTGATTAATCTTGGAAATTGTCATTTCCGGTTCATAAGGATTTAATGGTTGGATCAGTCAATTTTCGGGCATCCAACCTTCAAAATCGGCTGGGCCCACTGTGAATGTATGTGATTTATCCACACCGTCCATCCATTTTTCCTGTTAATTTTAGGGGTTGATTCCAAAATAAAAGTAAATCCAAAGCTCAAGTGGACCATTCCACAGTAAACAGTGCGGAATAACGATTTCCACCGTTGAAACCTTCCTAGGGCCCACAGTAATGTTTATTTGTCATCCTACTTATTCATAAGATCACAAAGACATGGATGAAGAGAAACCACAAACATCATTTTGATCCAAAACTTCTGTAGCCAAAAAGAATTTTTCAATGGTAGAGGTTCAATCACACTGTTTCCTGTGGTGTGGTCCACTCGAGCTTTGGATATGCTTCCGTTTTGGGCTCAAGCTTTAAAATTATCTGTTAACATGTATGAACGGAGTGGATAAAAATAAATAAATAACAGTGGACCCCACAGTTTACGCAGTAAGCTAATGGTACTGAGTTACTCAGCTTCCCAACCTTCGTTTGAAGAGCTCCCGTGGGATATATGCCTGCCCAAACAACCGCACGGGATGGACGGATGGGATATGACGATCCTATCACTCCTAATACCGTGGGATTCACCCGGCCAAACAGGCCCTTGTGAACAGGTTGGATGCCATATGCATGCGGGCCCACCGCCCCAACCCCTCCATCTGCTGATTACTTTTTGAAGGCGCGCGCGAGAAACAAACAAGCCAACCGCCCTAAACCCTAAACCCCACCGGCTTTTTTATGAATACCAGCTTCAACTTTCTAAATTGACCAGCCGTCGTATTTTGCTTCTTTGATTTGGAAGACTGACCATTTACTTTTCACCCATTATTTCGGTGACCATAAAATCAGATGGTAAAGATCAGATTGTTTAATCTGTGTGATATTCAGGCTATGCTTCATTGCAAGGAGGGCCATTAATTTGACGGTCTTGATTGGTACGCATTATGCATTCGAGCATGGTTCGGTTGATGGGATAAACCGATATTCAACGGTCATTGTTCAGCCAGGAAGGCATAAAAACTGATGGTTAGGATTGCCCGGTAAGTGTGGAATTGAATCATGGGCCATATTGGCATGATGATGCAACCCGACTCAATTGTTTGATATTCTTATATGAGCTTTCCCAAGTTAGGTAATGCACATGCCACCACATAAGCCAGCATAGTAGTCGTGTGCTTTATCCAAGCCATCCATCAGAAGGGCACCACTACATAGATTACCTATCCCAAGAATGAGGTCGGTACGTTAGTTAGGTGGGTCACAATTAACTAAACAAATGTATGGCTTTTAAAAAATCAGCTGAAATTTTCTAACCCGTCCAACTTATTTCTAATATTATGGCACGCTGCACACCGACTGCATGGACCACCTTTGTCATTGGACACTAACATCTCCATGGTGAGGTCCACCTGATGGATGACGTGGCATTAGTCTACTCGTATAAACATGTGGGTTGAGCATAGCTCTTCTTATTGATGTGTGTCTAGAATACATGACTTCAGAAGTGGTATCAAACCAACTCAGATAGAGGAGGTTGCATTGTCATTGGAAGGCGGATTGCAAGTTCATGTAATCGGAAGCTGCGTGGGACCCGCAGAGATGCCCGTGACAAATCCACTCCGTCCATCAATGTTGCAAGACCAAAATAGGATGGAAATCTACAAATCCATTTATATAATCCTTAATTTGGCATAGATTATGGGGCATTTTGGCTGCACTAAACTCCATGAAATTTCATGAAGTGTGATGCAATCAAACATACCCTGCACTGTTTGGTTTCCAATTACAATGGTAAATGGCTGTAAACTGATAATGATTATTTACTCATGTATTTGTGTGGTGACATCACTTGCATTTCATTGCAATGATGATTTTGTTAAATTGTTAGTTCCACCCAGAAATTACCCTGACATCACTTGCATTTCATTGCAATGATGATTTTGTTACATTGATTGTCACACTGAGAAATCATCCTAAAAATAATAGTTTTATAATGTGAAAAATGTAATGCCTACAATTTACTTTACCAACTTTCTTCACAAGTGTATTTGACTCTCGACTTACAGGCCATAATTCTCATTGGATGAAATAAACCACCCGAGAAATCCCCAAGCAGAGAAAATGGCTGAGAATGAAATTTGTCACTATGCAACTTCGTCTTGCATGGGAGACAATTCAAGGACAAAAAAAAAATACAAGGACTTCGAAAAAGAGAGACAAAAGCCACAAACATTCACATCTCTAGGAACCATCCAAGCCACTCAAAAAAAAAAAAAAAAGAGAGACCAAAAGGAAGGATATGAAGTAGAACCATCTAGGCACTTTAACACGTTGAGATATGAATACACTAGGCGGCACCAAAAAATCATTTTGGAATCATGCCTTGAAGGGGTTTTATAAGATTATAAGGGTCTGTTGAGCGCATCACGGCTATGTCATTATACATTCAAACACTTGCCCTGGATTGACTTCCATATCATAATTTCTCTAGTAAATAACTAAAGAAATAAATATATGGGAGACAGACTTCCATATCATAATTTCTCTAGTAAATAACTAAAGAAATAAATATATGGGAGACAGGAAAGAAAGGAAGTAATCCAAAATATAAATACCCATCACTCAAAGGTTCACTATTTACTTGACTGTTGGTGGGTCTATTTTTATGTGTTTTCCAGAAAGAGGAATCAATGATTATTCATTCGCTGGAACCATAAGTAAAGATCCTGGTAGATAGGGATCCCATAAGATTGCGTTTCATTTTTATGGAACCTGATCTTAGGAAAATCTCACCATCTGTTAAGGAAATTTGATCTAATCAGTTATAAAGATAATGCAACCACTTCAATTCAAGAAAAATGTTGAAGAATAAATGAAAAAAAAAAAAAAAAAGTTCTAAAACTTGGTGATTTTTTTTTTTTTTTTAAAGCAACTGAAATATATTAAGAGAAGAAAAAAGAGGAGAAGACAAAAGAAGCTGCTGAGATAGCAGAGAAACAAAAAGAGAAAAAAGGAAACTAAGAGCCTAAAAAAAGAAAATCACAGCCAGAGAGAGAGGGAACATTCGAAGCCCATTCGATAACAAGATTTTTGGCTTTAGAAGCCACAGTCGAAACCGAAGCCTGAGCATTGTTGAAGCAACGCTGATTTCTCAAAACTTGGTGATTGTCTCAAAACTCGGGTGAGTCGACTCGACTGGCAAGATTTCAAGCTGATTCTGACCTGGCCCGACTAGACATCGACTCGAGTCAAAATTTTGAACTATTATGAAAAGGATCTCAGGACAAATCTCAATATACAAAATTTAAAAAAAAAAAAAAAATTTAAAAAAAAAACAAACAAACAAACAAACAAAAAACAAAAGTTCACCATGGAATGTATTTCGGTACCTTGGTTTCATATCTTATAAACCAAAGAAAAATACAATTGTGTTTTAAAAAAATAAAAAATTGGTTGCTTATCTTTGAGTTCTTATGACTGTTTTTCAAGAAAATGATATATACACCCAATGTTTCTTATGCCTGGAGAACTGATCACTTGCAAGCAATACTATACGAAGGCATTCGTGAGGTCCATTTAGGGTGGGTCCTACCATGCTGTGTTTCTCACAAATGAGCTGACCATTGAATGCGTCAACCCATTTTAGGTCCAGGATCCAAAAATCAGCCTGATCCGTAATTCAGGTGGGCCACACCATAGGGAAACAGTGAACAAGGGAACATCCACCCTTCCAACTGTTTCCCTTGGTGTGGCCCACCTGAATCACAGATAGGGCTGATTTTTTTTCGGGCCCTAGGCCTAAAATTGGGTGATGCATCCGATGGTCAGATTTCATGTGAGAAGCACATCAAAGTGGGGCCCACCCCAGGCAGACCACACGAATGCGTTCGTGTGGTGGTACCGCTCGCAGGCGAGCATTTCATGTTATGCTTTTCCCCCCTAGGTAGTATAGCAGTACAGGCTTTATGAATAAAAAACAATGTAGGGTGTAACTAGCACTTCCATTCTTTTCTTTTCTTTTCTTTTTTCTTTTTTTTTTGTTGTTATAATTATTATACATGCATTCCTTTTTATTTTTATTAGTGACAGAGTAAGTAGTAGAAGTAGATGCTGATCAGAAGGAACTTGATTGAACCACCTATGATTTCTCATTGCCGTTTAATGTGAGTTTTCATGTGAATTCTTTTAGATATCTTTGTTTGCAACAGAAAAAAAAAAAAAAAATCAAAATAAAATCAAAATAAAATCAAAATTAAACAAAATTAAAAAAAAATCACAAACAAAAACTTAAGGATTCTATAATGTAGATAGATCTAGAATATTTATCCCAATTAAATTATTCCTTGTGTCTATATGTAGTTTACCATAAACTGAGCACACAAATGTGCCTCTGACAGGTTCGTCAACATAGAAATTGAAGTTCATGGATTCAATACCTCAAATGCTCATGGGATTGCATGGGCTACAGTCCGTGTTCTTCATCTGCATGTAGCGATTCACAATCTTCTGGTCCAATTCATAGTAGTAAACCATCCTTTTCAAAGGTTTCATATCCAGGTCAATGAAATATGCCTACAAGAAGCACAGAATGAGATCAGTTTTTCTTTTTCTTTTTTAATTTGATTGGTCCAGCTTCTGAAAATCTTGACTAGCTAGTAAAGAGAAAGGGCAGGAAAAGGGACAGCAAAATCCTATTGTTTTCTTGCATTTGCAATTAACAAATATGAAGGAATTATAGTTACTGATATGCAGGATTGCATAGATTTAGACAGAGGCTCTGATAGGCCCCATCGTGGAAGGAATTGCCCCAAAAATCTCCCAGTTTAGAAGATGCCAACTGCGCGATGTTTGGCCTCCTTTCAGTTAGACATTGATCTTGCACTACTCTTTGAGTCTTATTTGAGAGTACTGTACAAGGATTGGAACCTTCCACCTGGGGAGATTGTGCAGCATGCCCCATCCATCAGATAAACAGCGGATCCATGAATTATAGGCCCTACATGTATTGAATCCTGTGCCTCAACAAGCTTTTATGTTGGTTAACCGAAATAAATCCTCACAAAAGGTAAGCATGTCCATCTCCTTTCTTTTTTCTTCTTCTTATTTTGGTAGATTGACTCGGTTCAGCGGCCAAAAACAGTACAGGCAAAGCCTGGGGGTTGGTCCCAGGATTCATTTGTCTTTCTAACCCATTTTGAAATGGTTGAAGGCATCCAAAAGTGAATCATAAACTATATACATGAATCAACATTCGAAAACTCACTGGTGATCTTGCAATTCGGCCAACCTGACTCAGTTCAGATGGGCTATGTTGACCCAAAGTCCAAATTCTAAAATTACAAATAAATCAACCGTGTCAATAGAGTTGACCTTGAGTTTTCCCCTTGACGTAGCTAAGTTGACATAGGAAATCCGGGAACTCAATTTATGAGCTAGGAATGAGTTTTTGAACATTGATCTCATCAAGAGACTAAAAGGCAAATAACCATATGGCAGGGTAATGAAAGATAGAAAAGCAATTAATCACAATAAATTGTGAAGAAAATAATTCAGTAGTAGTCTGATATCTAAAAGCTTTAAAATCATCAGAATATTAATGCTACAAACATATATATAGCGACATGTACATAAATACATATGTAGCTGGGCCCATGCACGCCAGGGTGAGTTTGCATCAAGAAACAGAGTCTTTGAGACTAGGAAGGGATGCATACCTTATAATCAAAGTTTTGGTTAGTCGATTCTAGGAATACAGAGCTATTCTCAGAAGTTGAATCCCCATCTTTTGTAGGTCTAAAGCTAATCATCAGGCTACAATCTTTGGCAGTTGCGGCTATCAAGTACTCCCTCACAATTTTCAGGCTTTCTTCCAACGAAAGAGAATGCAGGAATGAATATCGACGCAAGATTTCATCATTGCCCAAATTCTTGCATGCCATGCAAGGCTGAGAAATGATATCGTAATATGAATGAATTGCCCCTTCTATGTCAAAGGAATCAAACTTCTGAACCTCCAAAAGCTGGCTTAGTACCCCTGATTGGAAAATCGCTTCTCCAACAAGCTCTAGAAAGCTTGCTAACCGTAGGCCATGGCCTGCTTGGATCACACCCTTGAGCAAATCTTCAAATGCCTCAGTTGTTTCACGAGTGTCGCTGACTGCAGCATCATCCATGCCACCTCCCAAGCCACCATAAATGAGTGACCGATTAAAAAATATACGAAAATTATTCTGTGGAGTCACAAAAAGTGCTCTGGTAGCCTGAATTATTCTTTCTCTGGATCCAGAAAACAGATCCAGTGGGTCATATTCACTTAGCCGAGATATCTGAGATACAAGACAAAACATGAATATAATCACATAAGAGCACATTTAAAAATCAGGGTATAGAACCACTGAAAATGCAATAAAAGTGGCAGCATTTTTTTTTTCCCCCTCAATGTCCAAAAATCTGGGCTGGACTTGAAATCAACCTTCCTATTCCAAATCTGGCTCCACTGAGGGAATGAAAAACTCAATGGTTTTTTTTTTTTTTTTTTAATTTTTAAATTTTAAGATGCGAAAATATATTGAAAAAAAGAGGAGGTACAAAAGAACCTGCTGAGATAGCAGGAAAGAAAGAAGAAAAAGGGAAAAAAAAAAAAAAAAAAAAAAAACGAAAAGAAAAACAGAACTATAACCCAAGGAAGAGGAAATCAAAGCCCGCAAGAGAAGGCACATTCGAAGCCCATTCGATAAGCAGATTCTTAGCTTTCAATCCTACAGCCTGGGTGGAAGCGTGAAGATTGTTGAAGCATCTGTCATTTCGCTCTTTCCAGATGGCCCACCAGATGGCGACGATCGCCATTTTCCACACCTTGGATTTCACTTTCCCCATCTTAAACCCATGCCAGTAAACAAGGAGCGGGGACGCAGAGTTGGGAATACATCCCACAGCATTGAATCGGGATATAAAGTCCTGGCGGATCTCAGTAGCGAACGGGCAATGAATAAGAAGGTGATCGACTGATTCAGCGTTGTTCATACAGCAGAGGCAGATGTTGGGAAGCTGTAAGCCCTTCTTCATAAGATTATCGACGGTGAGAATCCGATTTCTGAAGGCCAGCCAGGCGAAGCAAATGTATTTAGGAGGGGTAGAGTATTTCCAGATGAAGTGGGCAGACTGCGAGCCAGGATGGTGGGACTGGGTGAGATGGACACACAGAGATCGAACGGAGAAATTGAAAGATTTGTCCAAAGGCCAGATGATCTTGTCAGCTTCTGAGGTGGACGGCACCGCCCTTGAGAGGAGGGAGAGAAGGAGAGCATACTGATTTGCTTCGCAGTCCCGCAAGTTCCTGCGGCATCTGATATCCCAAACAGTGCCCGAATCTGAGGAAGAGAAAAAACCATCGATATGACTGTTGTGATGGACAGCAATATGAAAAATTGAAGGGAAAGAGTCCCGCAAGCATCTGTCCCAAATCCAATGGTCTTCCCAAAAACGGATCGACGATCCGTTTCCCAACTGAAAGGAAATGTTTTCGGTTATCAATTTCTTGTACCGCAGAATGCCTCTCCATATGAAAGAGGCTCTATAAGCTGTGGAGTCCTTAGTCCACCAGCCACCCGGGGTAGAGCCATATTTGCCTTTGATGATGATATTCCAAAACGCTTCTGGTTCCGATCCCAGTCTCCAGGTCCACTTCCCAAGCAGGGCCTGATTCATAGATTTCAGATTTAGGACGTTTGCATCTCCACTTTTGAAATGACTACACACTTCTTTCCAATCCATTAGATGAAATTTTTTCTGGTTTTCCTTGCCACTCCACAAGAAATCCCTCCTTAGATTGTCAATCCTACATCTCACCACAGATGGGCATAAGAGAAGGGAGAAGAAGTATATAGGAATGTTTGACATAGCAGCCTTGATAAGAGTAAGCCTTCCCCCCATAGATAAGTATTTACACTTCCAGCGCGCCAGCATCCGCTGAAATTTTTCAATCACCCTGTTCCACATGGAATTCGGAGGAGGGCCGATAGCTAACGGCAGACCCACGAAGAAAGTTGGAAAAGAGGAAGTGGAATAACCCAAAGTGTGAGCATAAGAATTGATGTCCGAGTCAGGAATGTTGATCCCCATCACTTTGGATTTGGCCATGTTAACACGCAGCCCAGAAACCACCTCGAAGCATCTGAAGGTGATATGAAGATTGTAAATAGTGTTAGAATCTGCTTCGCACATAATCAGAGTGTCGTCAACGAACTGAGTATGCGTGATCGGGATGTCAATCCAGGCATGGAAATACCAGAGAACAATCCAGCGTTTTGGCCCACGAGCATCATCTGAGAAAGCGCTTCAGCTATAATAAGAAAAAGGAGAGGAGATAACGGGTCGCCTTGACGAATACCCCTGGTACTAGAGAAGAAACCTTTCGGGGCACCATTGAGGAGGACCGAGAAATGAGAGGATTGGACACAGGCCTTCATCCAAGACCTCCATTTCGCTCCGAAGCCCATACGGGTAAGCATATATTGGAGGAAATTCCAGTCGACGTGGTCGTAGGCTTTCTCAATGTCAAGCTTGCAGAAAACAGCTTTAGTACCGACCTTGTGGCAAGAGTGAAGAATTTCATTGGTAATAAGGGCACCGTCCACTATCTGACGACCTTTGATGAAGGCGTTTTGATGCTTTGAAATGATCCTGTCCATAACCGAAGCCAGCCGAGTTGAGAGGACTTTAGCTAGGATTTTGTAGGGGGCCCCAATCAGGCTGATAGGCCTGTAGTCTGAGAAGGAATTAGCTCCATAGGATTTGGGAATGAGGGCTATGAAAGTGGCGCCGATGCCTTTGGAGAGACTACCCCTGTCATGAAATTCATGCAAGAAATTCATGATATCAGGTTGAAGAAGCTCCCAAAACGATTTGAAGAAGCACATAGGAAATCCATCCAGACCCGGGGCCTTGTCACCATCCATGTCGTCTATGGCCGCTTTAACCTCCTCAACCGAGAAGGCCGCTTCAAGGGGATCAGCTTCAGAAGGGAGGAGCGATCGGAAATGAATCTCATCCAAACGAGGCCTGCTCCAACCTTCAGATGAGAGAAGGGATCGGAAGTGGGAGACAGCCGCATCTTCAATCTCCGATTTGTCCTCAATCTGATGGCCATCCACCGAAATATTAAGGATTGCTTTTGCACGGGCACGCATATTGGCGATATTGTAGAAGAATTTAGTGTTTTTATCGCCTTCAGCGATCCATTTAGCCCTCGATTTCACCCTCCAAGAATTTTCATCTTCGAGAACTCTGGAAGAGATGGATTGGATAAGCTGGATCCGACGGGATAGGATCTCGTGAGGGGTATCATTGATGTCCACACGAGAATCTATCTGTAGAAGTTCAGTCATCATAGCCTCAGTTTCAACTTCTCTTCCTGAGTTCGGTCTTCTTCCAATCTTTTAAATTATCTTTGAGCTGACGAAGCTTGCATAAAAGTCTATGACCAGCGAAACCGTCGGTGGTGAAAGAGGACCACCAATCCACAATCTTCTGATGAAAGCCCTCAATTTGCAGCTAGGCAGGATTGAATTTGAAAGGTTTGGGGCCCCAGTCGGCATTGATTTCCGAGAGGAAGATGGGGCAGTGATCCGAGGTCATTCTAAGGAGGGCCGACTGGACCGAAGAAGGAAAATGATCGAGCCAATCGACGGAGATGAGGAATCTGTCTAACCTGGACTGGATTTGAGTTCTGCGGCCGTTGGACCAGGTGAAGTGCGCGCCAGAAAGAGGAAGATCTACCAGCTCCTGAGCTTGGATCCAGTCGGAAAAGGCTTGCATGGTGAGGGATGATCTCCTGGAACGGGAGTGCTCCTGAGGGAAACGGATGACATTGAAGTCACCCACAAAGCAGCAGGGCCCAGAAAAAGACTGTCGTATAGCAGTCAGTTCCTCCCATAAGGTGGACCTGAGAGAATCGTCGTTAGGACCATACACAGAAATAACGATTCCACGAAAAGAAGAAAACTTTTCTTGGAGGATGACAGCCTTTGAGAAATTCCCTGTCATGGAGAGCTGAAGGTCCCACTTGGAAGCTTTCCAGGCAATTAGGATACCCCCCGAGGATCCAGAAGCATCCAACAACACGAAGTGGGCATCCTAGGCTCCCCAAATCGAGTTGAGCAAGCGCTGTGAAAAGGCCTGGATTTTCGTTTCCTGAAGGCAAATGATGTCTGGGTTCTTCCTAGAGATCGAACTCCTGATTAGGCTCCTCTTATGTTTGGAGCCTAAACCCCTCACGTTCCATGAGAGAACTATCATTTGGGCACTGATCTACCCTAATGATCCTTTCTTCCGCATCTATGCGATGATGCAGAAGCGACAGCAGTCAAGTCTTGAAGGTGGAGGAGTTCCCTGTTGCTCGAGGGTTGAGGAGCATGCTTGACGGGTGTTCTTGGCGGTGGCGGAGGGCGTCCTCTGTCCTCGATAAATTGGAAAAGTTCTATATAATCTTCAACTCTGTTACCGAAAGATAGGCCCAACGATCTTCCTACGTTCCCCACAGCATCTCTAATCCATTTCTTGTCATGGATTTCCTTGTACCGTTGATCTTTGTTGTTCCCGTCCGAGGGTGTCGGAGAATGAGTGCCGGAGACCATCTGAAGAGGTTCAGCTGATAGGACTTCCGGCGAGATTTCATCTTAAAAGAGCGTAAGTGGTCCGAAATCAGTCCAGTCTTTGCACGAGGAATTGATGGGCGATGAGGGAACGGATGGTACGGAGTGGAAATCGAAAGAGGGGTTATCTGAGGAGTCGATAGGGGAATTAGATGGGTGGTGTGAGAGGATTTGGATGGGGGCTCTGTCGGGTCTTAGACTGGGGTGTGAGGCATAAGGTGGGTTATTGGGGACCGGTTCGGATATTTTAAGAGTACCCCATTTGGGTGGTGGGAGATGGATATGGGTCGGGGCGGGACCCGCATCGAATGGCCCAATAACTTTCGGAACCGAGAGTCCGTTGGGCTCAACAAACTTGTGTCGCGCATGCGAGGAGTTGCCATCTAGGAGGAAAAGACCTTTTGACTGAAGAGGGGGAGGTACGCCACGTGTCTGCATGAGGGCTAACTGTTGAGAGAGGTGGTCCGCGTCTCGAGGGGCTGGCGTACAACCATGGACACGTGGGGAGAGGTTGGTGGGCGCAGATCTTTTTGCGCCGACTTCAGAGATTTTGGCAGCCGAAACAGAAACGAAAATAAGCGGGGTCCCGCCACGTGTAATATGAAAAGGCGTTACGCTGCCTTTCTATACCATCGTTGGAGACAAGGTGACGTTGCACAAATCCGATGGTCCGCTGGATAACGAAAAATGTGCTCCATCATCCTGCGATGAAGGTTGCAAATGAAGCAGAGGTTGGGCAGGCGATATCTTAGCCCGCCAAACATCTCCCCATCTTGGTTGCGGCGATGTCAGAATCTTTTTGAACTGGGAGGAGGATGGTGGTTGTCGATTTTGACAGAGATATGTTCCGGTAAAGGAAGGCCTTTCCTCCTTCTCACCCGAGCTCGGATGACACCCAGCTCCACTCCTAGGCGGGTTTTCGGATCGATTTCCAGGAGGAAACCCACCTTCGATGCTGCTTTAATGAGAAATTCATCGTACCAGCACTCCAAAGGGACGTCCCAAATAAGAATCCAGATGTTCTCTTTACCAAAGCTGGAGAAGTCTTCCCATGGCAGAACTTTCGAGATCGGACCCTCCATAGTTAATCGATCTGCGATAGAAAGGATGTCCGGGTTGCTGGCAGGCCATATTTTAACCCATAAAGCATTATGGCCCACCGGTTTGAATTCCGATAGTCCCATGTGGATCCCAGTGCAGTGGATAATCCACGCTTGAACGTCAGGAATAGACGCACCATCGGTGGTGAGGAGCACCACCGACCTAGCTAGGTCAGCTCACTGCTTATCGAATATCACCTGATCAACAGTAATGGGGCTATCGGACTGCTCATCCCCACAACCAACGTGAGCGACTTTCGTTGAATCATCCGACTTGATAGAGACCGATGAGGGAGGCGTAGGATTGCGAGGAAGGGCTTCTTTGAAGGAGCATTCTTTGGGTTGGGAAGCCTTCGCGGGAACCCTGGCCTTTGGGGGTGGAGGTCCGGAGGGTCCCTGATAAGAGTGTGACTGAGAGTGTGGAACGGATAGGGAGTCAGGACCATATCTAGCTCTCTGGACTAACATCCTTTTCCCGTCGTAGGAAAAACCATGCAGCGTGGCCACCGCCCTGGCCAGCTCTGCGTCGCTGCCCATGCGAATAAGAGCGAAACCCCGGTACGCTCCTGATTCCTTGTCCCTGGGCATGACAACCTCCATAACCACTCCCGCACTGCCGAAAACCCTCTCCAAGTTGAGAGGGAGCCAGCCATGGGGGTAGCCTCTGACGAACAGGGTTGGGTAGGAAGCATATTTCGATAGACCATCAGTATTCATTCGTTTGGACTTGTTCCTGCGTTGAACTGTCTTCCATTCGTAAATGCCATCATACTCAAAACGACCAGTAGACATTCCTTTTCCCTTTGCGTCAACAGAAAACGTAGAATGAAAAACCATGGATTGAGAGAGAGGTTTACGCTTTCATCCAACAGTACCTTTCCATTTCCCTTTGCGTCAACAGAAAACGTAGAAAAACTCAATGGTTTTAAGAATTGATTATCGACCCATCCACTTTTTTTTTTCTTTTTCTTTTTCTTTTTTTTTTTTTTGAAAGTAACGAAGAAGATATATTAAAAAAGAGGGGGAGAATACAAACAGAAAAGAAGGGGAGAAAACAAGCAGAAAAGACTGCTGAGATAGCAGCCCGACTTCGGACTACACCCCCAGGAAAGCTAGATCAAAGTCTTTTAAACCCAAAACATTGTACACCCATTCAACCATCAATTTTTTAGCAAAGGATCCCACTTCTTTAGCAGAAGATTGAACGTCGTTGAAACATCTATCATTCCTTTCCTTCCAGACAGCCCACCAGATTGCGATAATGGCCATTCTCCATATTCTTGTTTGCACTTTTCCCAGCTGAACACCCTGCCAGGCTGCTAGAGAGGAGGCTGCAGACTTAGGGAAACAGCCTACGAATTTAAATCTGGTCCAGAAGTCCCGCCAAATCTGAGATATGAAGGGGCAATGGACTAGAAGATGATCGACAGACTCCTCACTTCTCATACAGCAAAGGCAAACATTAACAAGCTGCATCCCGCGCTTTCTGAGGTTATCGATGGTCAGAATCCGATTCATTGCTGCTAGCCAACCAAAGCATATGTATTTTGGGGGAGCTGAGTATTTCCAAATAAAAGGACAGGGTTGCCCTGAAGCGGGAGCAGAGGGAAGAAGCACCAAATATAGGGATCTGACAGAAAAAATACCAGACTTGTGGCACTGCCATTTCAGGGAATCAGGCGAGGAAGGGTATAGTTGAACTGAAGAGAGACAATGGAGAAGCTGCACGTATTCATCGACCTCGCGATCCAGGAGGTTTCTTTCGCAATTGATTTCCCAGACGCTGGTATTTCCCCCTTGAGATAGATGCGCAGCCACAGATCCGTCTTTGTTAGCAGCAATACGAAAGATCCTTGGAAATCTACTTTTCAGGGTACTGTCACCCAACCACTGATCTTCCCAAAATCTGATTCTCGACCCATTACCCAGGACAAAGCCAATATTAGGGCGGACAGCTGAATTGTGTCGAAAAATTCCTTTCCAAACATACGAGGCCCTATGAATAGAAGAATCATTAATCCACCAGCCACCAGGAGAATAACCATATTTTCCTTTGATTAAAATATTCCACAGAGCTTCAGGTTCATTGCCCAGACGCCAAATCCACTTGCCCAACAGAGCAGAATTCATAAGTTTCAAGTCTTTGATGTTAGCTCCGCCCTTTCTAAAGTGACTACAGACTTCCTTCCAGTCCATAAGAAGGAATTTTTTGTGATTATCCTTACCGCGCCAAAGAAAATTACGTCTTAACACATCGATGTTTTTCAGCACAGAAGACGGACATCTAAACAGGGACATAAAGTAGAGAGGAAGGTTGGACAGCGCAACCTTGATGAGGGTGATCCTGCCTCCAAGCGAAAGATATCGGCATTGCCAGGTGGTGAGTTTCTTTTGGAATCTGGTAATAATTTTGTCCCACATCACTCTCGGGGGAGGACCAACTGAGAGGGGAAGGCCAACAAACTAAGTCGGGAAAGACGCGGAGGAACAGCCCAAAATATCAGAATATGCTAAAAGCTCCCGGTCCGACACATGCACTCCATAAAGAATAGATTTAGACATATTGATTTTCAAACCTGACGTCATCTCGAAGCATCTTAGAGTCGTGTGGAGATTAGAAACAGAATCATCATCTACCCCGATCATGATGAGAGTGTCATCAGCAAATTGGATGTGGGATAAAGGGGGAAGAGCCTCCGTGACAGAAATACCCCTAAACAGCCCAGCGTTCTGCCCACTGAGAATCATCTGAGAGAGAGCCTCACCAATTAGAAGGAACAAAAGGGGAGAAAGGGGATCACCTTGCCATAAACCTCTCGAACCTTGGAAAAAACCTTTGGGAGTGCCATTTAGGAGGATGGAGAAGTGCGCCGACTGAATGCAGGCCCCTATCCATCTATGCCATTTGTCTCCAAAGCCCATTCGAAGAAGCATATACTGCAGAAAATCCCAATCGACATGGTCGTATGCCTTTTCGATATCCAGTTTGTAGAAGACGGTTTTCCTTCCTGATCTGTGACTGGAGTGAAACATTCGTTGGCGATGAGGGCTCCGTCTATTATTTGTCTCCCTTTGATAAAAGCGTTTTGATGCGTGGAAATAAGGCCCCCCATCACCGCTGAAAGACGGGACGACAAGATTCTAGCCGGGATTTTATAAGGCCCACCAATGAGGCTGATGGGCCTATAGTCAGAGAGCGAGGAAGCACCAGAAGATTTAGGAATCATAGTGATAAAAGAAGCACAGAATCCCTCTTTCGTGGAACTCATTTAGAAAAGCCATAAAATCTGCTTGAAGGATATCCCAGTATACCTGGAAAAAAGACATTGTGAAACCGTCCGGGCCTGGAGATTTGTCTCCCACCATAGCAAAGATCGTTGCTTTGGCTTCCTCGACAAAGAAAGGAGCCTCCAGCAAGTCCGCCTCTGACCTTTGAATAGTAGAGAAGGCTATTTCGTCAAGCCGAGGGCGAGACCACCCTTCTGATGAAAGAATAGAACTAAAGTGATCGATCGTGCAAGCCACTATCTCCTCTTTATCGTCAATCTGTCTTCCGCCCACCGTGATACTCCTGATAGCTTTGCTACGAGCTCTCATATTGGCTATATTGTGAAAGTATTTGGTGTTTCTATCTCCTTCTTTCAGCCACATCACTCTAGACTTGGCCTTCCAGGAAATCTCATCTTCCAGGGATCTGTTAGACAACATCTAGATGATCTGAATCCATCTAGTCAATGTTTCGAGCGGGATCTCCTCACCATTGATTAACGCATCAATTTGTTGCAGCTCGGCCAAAAGAGACGCAATTTCCTTTTCTCTTTTCTTGAGATCATTAGACTTCCAATCCTTTATTTTAGCTTTGAGCTTTCTAAGCTTACACATAAGGCGGTGCCCGGTGTAGCCTTCAACCTGGAAAGAATGCCACCACTCCGCTATTTTGTCACTAAAACCTTCGACTCTAAACCAGGCTGGGTCGAATTTAAATGGTTTGGGACCCAGTTAATTTCCTCCATAGAGAGCAAAATCGGGCAATGATCTGAAGTAGTTCTGGGAAGGGCGACCTGATGAACCGATGGAAAAGCCTCGATCCACCCCGCCAAGAGAAGAAATCTGTCCAGATGCGACTGGATAGGACTTCTTCGGCAGTTGGACTAAGTGAAAGAGGCGCCTGTCAAGGGAAGGTCGATCAACTCCTGCGATTGGATCCAATCTGAGAATTGGTGCATGGCAGAGGAAGATCTTCTGAGACGAGAGTGATCTTCCGGAAAACGGGTCACATTGAAATCTCCAACAAAACAACACGGACCTGAGAAAGACTACCGAGTCTCAGTCAGTTCAGTCCAGAAGGAGGGCCTAAGGGCATCATCGAGAGGACCATAGACAGCAATAATTTTACAAGTGAAAAAGGAAAACTTATCTTGAAGCGTGAATGAAACCGAGTGGTTACCCAAAGCAGAGGATAGCAAAGCCCATCTTGAGTATTTCTAGGCAACCATAATACCACCCGACGAGATAACAACATCCTTTGAAGCCCACTGAATATCGTTAGCTCTCCATATCGACGCCACGAGCCTGTCGGAGAAGTGGGGAACTTTAATTTCCTGAAAGCAGACAACATCAGGATTCTTTCTGCTGATGGAATCTCTGATCAACCCCCTCTTTTGCTTGGAGCCCAACCCTCTAACATTCCAAGAGATAACATTCATTGGAGAACGATGCTGCCCCGAGTGCCCTCGCGTCCTCGACGACCCACCGTTGTAGACGCTACTTCCGGAGTCGGTTGAAGGTGATATAGCTCCCTGCTGGACGATCGTTTAGCTGTTCTGGATGGCGTGCTCGAAGGAGGGAGAGGTCTACCCCGATTTTTGATGAATTGAAATAGACTGATATAATCTTCTGGCCTATTTCCGAAAGATAAACCGAGGGATCATCCGACATGCCCAACCGCGTCGTGGATCCATTTTTTCTCCTGGATTTCTTCAAAAACTTCCTCCCTACTCTTCCCATCAGGATAGTTCACCGACTTGGTGGATGAGAGACAGGTTTCCTGCTGAAGCGTAGGACAATTAGGATAAGCCTGCAAGGGTTCTGCGTCGAGCACCACGCTAGGAGAGCATTCCTGGAACAGGGTAAGGGGGCCCAAATCGGACCAGTCCCTATTGGGGGTAAGGGGATCGGGATCAGACACTGGGGTGGACAGGTAACTCTCAGAAATCTCTGAATCAGCCCCTTCAGAAGAGACATCGCCCCATTTGTCGGGAGGGGGGACGCGGCTGGAAGAACTCTGGATGGAAAGAAGGGCAGGGGAAAGAAAAAGGTTAGGATTGGAGGGAACAAAGTTTGAAATTTTAATCGGGCCCTCCCGACGTGGAGATAACTTGAAGCAAATCGAACCCGGACCCGGAACGTCGGACCCGAATCCTAGAAGCGTCAAAGGCCCCGAAAGAGAGACACTTTCTGCCACGTGGGTGGCTGGGACCAATCCAAGGCCAGACGGCACGTGAGAAGGAGCAGCAGTCACTCCTTCCGCATTTAAGCAGCGAGATGGGCTATGCGTACGTGGCTTCTCCGGAGATATTCGAAGCTCTGATCGGATCTGTTTTTGAGATTTGGAAGCAGCAACAGGGGCACGTGTCGCGTTCTCCATCGCATAGGAGCCCGAGGCAGAGACTCGAGTAAGGTCCTCTGACAGATGAAGCGCTGTAGCACCTGAGGAACAGCCACCTGTCTCAGCTGGGCAGTGACTGAGAGGACTTTAATGACCCTGAACTCTCTTTCCCGCCTCTTGCTCATACAGTAGTCCGTGGGGGACCGGCAGAGGAACTCCTTCCCCCAACGAATCCCTCGTCTGGGTAGCAACTCGCCGATTGTCTTAAATTCCAGATTTCACCCCACCGTGGGTGGACAGCACCAAGAATCTCTTGCTGAACTGGTAACAGAATAGCATGGTTGTCAACCTGCACCCTCACGGCATCAGGAAGAGGGAATCCTTTCTTCCTCCTGATCCTAGCTCTGATGACCCCCACCTCAATGCCGAGTTTTGTCTTGGAATCCATTTCCAGCAGAAAACCCAGAGATGAGGCCGCGGCTATTAAGAACTCATCATACCAACATTCCAAAGGGATGTCCCAGATGAGGACCCATATATTTTCTTTACCAAAAATGGAGTACTCTTCCCAAGTCAGTACTTTAGCCACTGGACTCACCGCAGACAGGAATTCCTCCTTGGAAACCTTTTCTGGATGAAGACTGGTACCCGTCCCAGGAATTTCTTTTTTTAAATTTTAAATCCGCACTCATCCATTTTATCGTAAAACAACAATTTGAATTTAGGATTCGCACTCAGCCACAAAACCCATCCACTTTATTGTAAAACCACAGTTTGAGTTTGGACTCTTGAGAGAGGGAGGGAGAGGGGTGTGCAAACTCAACATATGCATGGACTACCCAATGACTTGACCAACTTGACTTGGACAGGTCATCTATGTGGAGGGCCCACCTATGATGCATGGCTCAGTATCCTATATGGCATGCATGGAGGTGCAAGTATCCTATATGGCATGCATGGAGGTGCAAGTATCCTATATGGCATGCATGGAGGTGCATGAGGAGAGGAACATGCAAGATTAGCAAAGCACTTGAACTTAACACTCGGAGCCTGGCCAAACCAGACTGATTGCCAAGTTCTAAAGTGGTCCAACAAAGTCTTTGAAGAAAGCTTTCAATAATTTAGGTGGTATATGGCAGTTCCACCTAATAAGACCACGCACAGATTAGATGTTTATCATGCTTATCATGCTTGAGATAATTAAAAAAGAACAATTAAAAGTTAAAATTGTCACAAAAAAAAACAGGTAAATGCATGATGTCAGCAAAGCCGATAAAAGAATGGCTGGCGTGCAACTAGTGAAAGCTGAAATGAAACAGATTAACGATTAAAACAAGTAAAAAACAGCAAACTCCCATGACTGCTGCAGCCTGAGAAGCCATTCAAACCTCTGAAAGCAGAAGGTAACGCTGGTATTATTAAAATATATATATGTGTGTGACAGGACGTGTGATTGTAAAATCTAATAAGTTAAATATATTCTGGATTTTTGCCAACCTTTCAAATTTTTGGTTGAAAAATAACAGATCAAAGGCTGGATGGAGGTACTACCTCTTTCTGATGAAGTTTCAGGACCTGGTGCATCTTATAACGAGTAATACTCTTCTTAATAGCATTTTTTTCGTCTATGAATCTTGAAGATGGAAGAAACCCACATTTGGGCTGCTCTCTTGCGATAAACATGGAAAAATATTAGTATTATGTCAAGAATAGTATGATAAATTGTGTGTGCAAATGAAAAAGGAAATGACGATTGTAGAGACTAGAGAAGCACCTTAATTTCTACTGCTATGCAGAGGTCTTCTTTAAGACTACCTGCAATTAAGAAATTATAATAAAAACATGTCCTTTCGGAACATCACAGGCTCAATGTACCAGAAACAACACCATTTCCTTGACTGAACAACCAATCTCTATCATTTGCAATAGAAATTCCAATATCGTTTGCCATCTTTAGTTTCCGGAAATCTCATTGAACAAATTGCATCGATCCCACAACACATTGTTGTCCAAGTAACAGAGGGTTCATGCACCTTTCTAGAACTTGAACTTGAGGATTTAAAAACTTATGACATTCTAGTGACCAACTGTCATTATAATGACAGTTATGAAGTAGAAAAATGGAAAATGAAAAAAGTTCAGCTGACAGGAATAGAAGGATTGTTTTAATGAGAAACAGCATTATATACCATAAAACTCTGTTATTTGAAAAAATAATAATAATAATAATTTTAAAAGGAAAGAAAATTTCCTGTGCAGACAACAGCCTTTCTTCTGTTATATAATGGCTGATTCTTTAGAAAATAATGGTTGTTACTTTGAAATGGGCCATTATTTAAAAAGCATTTTCCATAACGTAGAATGACCATTCCCATTATAATGGGAATTATGATGTTACTTGAACCCTGCCTTTAGTAAATCATACTGATCTATTAAAGTCTTCCAAGCTTACATCTGATATTAACTAAGTTTTTTTTTACCAATCAATGATTTATTTTTTTTGTTTTTTTGTTTTGTTTTTTTTTTTTTTTTTTTTTTTTTTTTTTTGTTTAAAGAGAAAAACTGATACTGTTTTCAAGTCAATACAGCTGTTGGGGCATTCAAGGCTTCAGGTTTCATTTCCTTTTTTTATCGATATCAAAGATTTCAATATCCTTGACAACATACTGCGCAAAATTTAATAAAAAACAACAGACTTCTTCCCTAACTTGATCATCTTAAATTCCTACAGTTGATAAGGTTGAGCTGAATTTCATACATTCATTGATGCAAAACAACAGAAAACCCAATGTATAACTTCTCCCAGTAGTCATACTTTAAAAACTCAATCTCTCTGATAAACAAAATCATTTTGAAATAAAGGTTGTGTTTGGATGCTCAACTGAAGTGCAATGTTTAAATAGCTAATAGCATGTAGAGTAGCATGCACACATCTAAAGCGCAACATATAAGCTACATATCATATGGTGTAAGCTGCACATTACTTCTAGATTTTTAATTAAGGTTACGCTTGGTTGTACCAAATATCACAATCAATGGAATTTCATGATATTTGATGCAACCAAGGTACATCCTAAAATAATAGGAAAAGTGGGCAAAGATAGAGTATAAAGATTTTCAAAAAATGGCAACAAAACTTTTTTAATACTGTTACTTATTTTACTAAAATAATTGAAACATTAATTAGTTTTAATGTTTAGTGAAAAATAACTTGTAGTTTAAGCTAGTTAGCATGTAGTGTATGTTAGTTAGTGTGTAGCATACACTACATGTGACTTAAGCTATTTTAATCAGCTATGCAGTGGGAAGGCTAAGCTACGTTATGTGGCGTAAGCTATTTAAAACACTGCTGAAGTACAACTGGTTACATAGGAAATGACCAAAATGGGGGTGGCTCCATTTAATTGCACAACAAAAACCAAACCCTTAATTGCAACTGTTTGACCCCACTCGGACTTGAAAGTACACTAATTGGAATACGGGGGCTAGCCCTGATTTGGTCATTTGGCCTTTTAACTCGAATGAACATCCAAACACAAACTGTTATCAAATCAAAGTGAAAATGATGAGGAAACAATGGTAAAAAATCATGACGAAACTAATAAATACATTTATCAAGATTACAATCATTAACCTTTCTCCCAGTGATTTGGGATTGCTTTTAACTGGTAGATCGTCCGAAGTTCTACGGTTGGCTCCTACCAGATAGGCAGACATCAACCTATCTCTTTTGCTGGTCTCTTGGAACCAGTGATGGCAGAGGCTCATATTTGACCCCATTCACATGCTGCACATGGCAAACATAGAAAGCAAAGCTCTCCAATATCCACTCCCCACAGATTACTGGTCTGAAATTTCTCTGATTTTTGTTTAGCATGTATAAAAGATTAGAAACTTGATGAGACAACAACATGAAAGAAAACTCACCAACACCATGAATTAAATATGTCGATCAAGATTTTATTTTATTTTTTTCTTCTGAATTTCATCATATTTCTGTATTTATGATTACTATACCCCTCTTTAATGATTCCCAAATAGGTGAATGGATACCCTACTAAACTAGCATGCAATCAAATTTTATAAAGTTGTTTCATCAAAATATAAATGTCTTAAGTAATGAAAAGTGAATACACTATACTGAGAATCATAAAATGAGCTTTGGCTTACTCATTTAAGGGTTAGTCTTTACCGTGGTGAAAAACTGAATGATCAGAGATAAGAAGTGCAGAATCACAGAGGGTGTTAACCTTGGCAGCATCAACACGCCAAGCAGGGCGTTGACTGAGAACATTCTTTTCTATGGACTCCAGGAATTCCTCAGACACAAGGACGCGAATCTGCCATATCCGGAGGAAGTTGAATTTTAAAAATTAAAAAAAATTAATAACTTTTTTCTTTTTTTAAAATGCTGAAATGTTGTCAAGGTCATGATACCATAGATCAAGGAAAAGTAACCTACAAAGGAGTAACCCTGCCAAACTAGTCTGAGAGTATGTTAGGATTGAAAAGGCTTCCCCTTTCTTTCCTTTCTCAAATAAGTCGGATACACATTACTGACAAACAAGCACTATAACCAATAAAACACTTTCCAAAAACAAATTCATAGGGAAAATTATTTCGACAATACACGGGCCCCTGATTTCAATAAATATACCCTGTTTCTCTACTTCCGCTATGGGATTAGTACTAAAATGTGTATCATTCTAATACCAAAAAGTATCATTAACATTGGATCATGTTAGTTCCCAAATACAAAAGCTCAATGCTACCCAGTTATTGTGTCCTCAAGAAGGAATCCGATTCTTTACAGAGATGAACTAAGACACTTCCACAATTTTTTGATTTAAAAAAAAAAAAAAAAAAGTAGAAAAAGAAGAAGATGCTTCCACAAGTCAGCTCCACTAAAACAAGAGCCCCTTCTTTTTTTTTCTTTTTTTTGAAAGATAAAAAAGCCCCTTCACCTTTCAAAAGCCCCTTCACTTTTAAAAAATTCTAAACCAGGCACAGATCATACATGGTAATTAGGTAAAAAAACAATGTTATATCTGAAAATTCAAACGCCTTTATACCATAAAGTATCGACTACAATAACATAATAAAGCTACGCGACCCACATTTCAACTAGAAAATCAAACTAAGTTAGCAATCATATCATGTTGCATCCAACAAGAACGCACCCCAGCATCGACGTGTTCAGAGCCTAACAAGGGGCTCATCACGTGAAGCGCAAAAAGTTGCCCCAGACTTTCCTTCGACAAACAAGTCACCAGTTCTTGTGTATCATTCCACAGTAGACATTCGTGCCTGGACAAGATGGATTTGCTAGTTGTATGTTGAGATTCACTTCTTGGAACTTTTTGCACACGCAACACTTTTCCAACCTATGACCAATGAGAAAAATGTGGCAAATTAACACACACACACACACACACGTATTAAAGAAGAATAAACTCGAACCAATACTGGAATGCAGCATATTCCAAAAATCATCACACACTAAATGAATGAAAATGAATGATAATTGAGTTAAAATAAATTGAATCTGGATGAAATAACAGTAGATAGACTCTCACAAAACTGATATCATGTAAGGCAGGTAGCTCATAGTACCCCAAAATTGTAGTTAATGGGACCTTCTAGGGCCACCTGCAGGGTGCACTGTGGTCAGATAATAGATGGATAAAAGTAAAAAAGGCCAGTGGCTCAATGAGCAAAAGTCGGATGATTAGGATCAGCTCATTTGTGCAGTTTCTGCACATTGTGCCATCCATCATGGAGCCCACGGGACACATGGTCTGATCACTTTGCAAGGGCCCAATGTACAGATGAGACCGCACACAACCAAATGGAACTGTCTTTCCTATGTTGGTTTAAACATTTTCATTCAGGAAACAAAGGGTTGTAAGGAATCAAATAGATAAACATAAGGGGAAAGTTTAGGTAGCACCCTGCACCACTATCTCATGTGGCTCACATGGTGGGCACACTAAGGATGGACCATTCCAAAACAAAAATGATCACATACAGTCTCGTGTTTCTTTCCAACCAGTCATGCATATAGGACAACCGAGTATGAAAAAGATGGCCATGCCGTGAAGATAACCGGCAATTAGAATCAGGCTGATCCACTCATTATGTGGGCCACACCTCTATGTTGAGCCAGACCATCAGCTATCTTTTGCTTTTGATGGTGTGGTCCATGTGATGAGTGTGCCAGCCTGATTTCTGCTCCAAAATCTTCTTGGCGTTGCATTGCCTGGATGTCTTACACAAGTGATATATTGGCAGGAAAGATGGGGCTGTTTGTGAAAATTCACATACAGTGCTTGTATGGGACCATTTCTCATTTGAAAATGTAGCTACGGGAAGATCCTAGTTGGGGCTGTTTGTGAAAGTTCACATACAATGCCTATATGTGATCATTTCTTACTCCAAAATTGCAGTTACAGGAAGGTCCTCGTGGGGGCCTGTGAATGAACAATGGGGGCCATGGCCCACTTTCATCGGGCAAAAATCCATATTGATTGCCTAGTTAGTATTATCACATCAGCATGATTTTTTTAGGGCTGATATGCCATGGAGGTCCCCACCAAATGAGTTTTTTTTTTTTTTTTTGGTAGGGGGGGAGGCTTTTAGACTACAATTAGCATAACTTCTGCTAACATATCCAACTGTAGATACAGCATTCATGCATGTCAATCAAAACTCTCCAAATCATGGATCGAATTGCTGACAGAGCATTGCAAGAAAATCACAATGATCAGACAATCCTATTGGTGGCCATGAAATTAACAGTTCAGCTAGCACTCGGAATTCGAGGGGAAAATCAGATGGTTAATATCGCGCCCGACCAGTGTTATCTTCAGACAATGCTCCACACTTAATTATACCCTGGATTGACATGCATGTATGCCACCTTCAATGGAAGATTTTCCGCCGCACACCACAACAGAAGAAGAGGCAAAGAAGCAGATAAGATTTCATGGATAGAACAGGCATACGAAAGCAGGCGAAGATCCACAGTAACCTAAGACGAGATTTACAGCTCCCTCTCCTCTGTAATTCCAGTCAGATGCGTCTTTTCCTTCTAATATCAAAGTCATCCTCTTTACTCTTTCCACCTGCAGTTTTCGTCAGAAAAAAAAAATATATATATATATCCCCAAAATAAGTATTGAGAGAGAGAGAGAGGGAGAGAGACCAAGCCCCCACAAGTGAGATTGAAGGTTTTCTTGAAAGCACACATACTTAGCAATCAATACATCCATAACATTTTTTGAATTATCTATTTTTCTCGTACATGTATGACCCTCCTGATAGATGGACCATCCTAAAAATGGCAGTCAAAACCACCTAAATGGCCCGGATCTCATAAAAATGTGACAAGTTTGAACATGTGCCAGAAGGAAACCCCTTATCACACATGAGCAAGTACTGTCGAGCTCGTGTGGGACCAAGATCAATAGATGGACCATCCTGAAAATGGCAGTCAAAACCACCTAAATGGCCCGGATCTCATAAAAATGTGACAAGTTTGAACGCGTGCCAGAAGGAAACCCCTTATCACACATGAGCAAGTACTGTCGAGCTCATGTGGGACCAAGATCAGTGCTTGCATTGATCAGTGGGCCTCAAAAATAATTCTTCCCTTCAGCTTTGCAACCAAAGTTGGGATTCCCTCTAATACATTACAGGGGAATTACATGACATACATGATCCAGGCCCACCTCTTTTCACAATATATGTGAGTTTTCAGTTCTGATAAGTGGGGCCAGGTCCAGTAGTCCAAAACATCGGTCAGCTGCACCCCACTTAGGATCAACTGCTCACAAAAGATCTCCCCTATAGTAAAATCTTAACCTTTGAATTTGTGGCCTGCATATAGAATGCTAGGAAGAGGCTACAACAAAGGTCCACATTAACAGGAAAAAGAAGTCCCAAGATTGATTATCAGGATCTTTCAATCTTGAAAACTTTTCTTACGTACTCCATCAATGGTGGGACTCAATGCTGTAGCTGATTGCTATTCAGTTATGAATGGTAAGAAAGCTTGGAATCTGTTGTGCAGAAGAAATCTCCAAGACTGCGAGGTTGCTGATTTCGTGCAACTGCTTGGCTATATTTATAAATCTGATCCAAATCAGTTGAGCGATGATAGAATCATATGGAGATTGGAAAAGTCTTCCATCTTTTCAGTTAAATCATTATACAATCTGATTCATTCCAATCATAGTTTTTCAGAAGATCACCTTTATCATCATGTTTGGAAATATTCAGCCCCTCCGAAGGTTGTGTGGCTTTTGGGTGGCCGGTCAGAAAAAAGATATTCTGACGACGGATAATCTGAGGAAAAGAGGGATGGTCTTAACAAATATCTGCTTATGTTGCATGGGGGATGAAGAATCAGTTGATCATCTTCTCGTTCATTGTCCTTACATTGCTAGTATTTGGGCAGATTTTGTTTCTTGCTTCAGGATTAATTGGTGTATTTCGGAATTAGCGGACCTTCTTCTCAAAGCTTGGCATGGGATCAGAATAGGAAAGAAAAAGATTCAAGTTTGGAGAACGGCGATCCTTGCAATTTGGTGGTCTGCGTGGGAAGAAAGAAACGGCAGATGTTTTAAGGATGTTTCTAATTCTATAGTTTTTGTTGCTTTTAAAGCAAAGCGTTAGTTGTTAGAATGGGCTGTTCAAGTAGATGTTTCAAAAGATTTTGATTTTCTTTTTCTTGGAGTTTAGTTTGTTTCCGCTTTCTCAGCGGAAAGCTGCTCCAGCTTTTGTTTTTTCATTCTCCTTTTAATATATAAATTGTTATCTTTTAAAAAAAAAAATGGACCATGGGTCCCACCTGTCAAAATTGAAAACCTGTGCATACTATGCAAGATACCAGGTGTGTAGTTCAGAAAAATGGGGAGAGAGAAATCTGGAAAATGAAACTCACAGGAATGGCATCAAAGCCGTCGAGGGAAAGAGATTGAACGAGACACTTTTCCCACACGACACATGCTCAAAATCTGGAAAGATTTCATTCTAGAAAATTAATCATTTACGTTTTTTTTATGGAGAGAGATGACTAAAGAATCTATAGATAGAGAGCAGGCACGAGGATCACGAGTGGACTAATATAACCCTGGATCATCATCTACCAAACCTTGCGGTAAACTACTTGATTATGGCCTAAGCTTTGTGGTGAATTGAGGTGAATCAGTGAGTATTTGGGAAGACGAATGGGCAGGAGAATGTCCAATCATTAATGTTCCCAGGATGGGTCTAGAATATAAATCTTAGAAGAAACCTCGAGGACAAAGATGAGGATTTTCAGGAGCTGATTCATCTGTTCAAAGACACATACCTCGGCCATCACGGTGAAGACATTAGAATATGGAAGAGGGAACTATGAAGAATGTTATCAACGAACCCCTTTTTTCCGCAATCTTCACACCCACATTATGACAATAATGCAGAGGCATTTTCACATCAGGCACTAGAGGGGTAGCCTGTGGGATGCAGAGGCGCACTCGAGGTGGGTGGCTCGTGTGAGGCAGGCCCCACCCGTGTGAGACCGGTGGCTCTTGTGAGGCGGTACCCATGTGAAGTGGGGCCCACGAGGGGGGGTTCGTCCGAGGTCCTAACCCATGGGATGTGGGGCCTAGGCTATAAGATAAAAGGATTAATTCGCCATGCTCTATTAGTTCGAGCTTTTAGAGCAAGTGGTTAATTGTCCTGCATCAAAGTGGTATCAGAGAGGGAGGTCTCGTGTTCGGGACTCCTCATCGGGGGTGATTAATGCAGGGGCATTTTCACACCGGGTTCAAGTGGGGTGGACAAGCTCAAATGAATGAAAATTTTAAAAAATAATTTTAATCTGGATTTTAACCACTGATCAATCTGGATTTTTTTTAAATATATTTTTTATATTTTTAATTAATTTATTTTGAAAAATAAAAAACAAAACTGCTATCAATCTATAGATCAGCCTCTAACATGTGCATTGTCATTTTTCATATCCTAATTGCAATTTAAAATGATGGGAATGTTGGCGGATAGCAGAGTGATTGGTAGACAATGACACTGACAGACAAGGATGGTGTGATCTAAGGTTGTAGCCGATCTCGAACTGGGGAGATGAGATGGGCCGTTTAAGTCCCTGTTTAAAGACTGAAAAGGAGGATGCCATGTGTATTGAGTTATCCTAGTGGAAAAAAACAAAACAAAACAAAAGACAAAAGAGATAGGAGAACAAGGAACATATTATTTTGGGTTTCTTATGGAGACTTGTAAGAGAGATTGTTCGTGAAAAAATGAGGGAGGGGGATCTGGGGCCTTTTATAGCCAAAGGGGAAGGGTTTGGTTGGATATAAAATATTTGCGGAGATGCAAAGAGAGGTTCTGGGTAAATTCGGGTAGAATTTCGGGTGAGATTCGGGGTCATTTGGATTTTTTCTTTCTATTGATGGGATTTTGGATGATTTAGGGGCTAGGGTTAGGGAAGAATATAATTAGGATAAGAGAGGAAAGGAGAGAAAGAGACGTGAGGGGCACGTGATTTGCCTCTACTTTAAATATTTACAACTCCTAGCTCCACATAATGCCATCACTTCTCATTCTTTCCTTTCTTTTTCTTTCTTTCTTTTTTTTTTTTTTTTTAAAAAAAAAAAAAAAAAAAAAAATCCTTTTATCCAAACCCCCTTTTCTAACATTTTATTTTCCTTATTTCTCATTCATTTTCACCCTTCATTGCCTATATTCTTGGTTACCCCATGGTCCACCATGGTGCAACCAAGAGAGGTGATCGGTTGGTGGTCATTCCGCTCCACTAACTTATTCTTAAAATGCAAAATCAAGTTCAACCAAGTGAGGTGAAATCAACTTCAACCAAGTGAGGCGATCAGTTGCTCTCTCTCTCTCTCTCTCTCTCTCTCTCTCTCTCTCTCCTCTCTCTCTCTCTCTCTCTCTGGCCCTTAAATCCTCCGAAATCCCAGCAAATGAAAGAAACATCCTTCAAAATCCCCAAATCTCACCCAACCCAAAATTCTACTTAAATCTACCCAAAATCCCCTCTTTGAATCCCCGCCAATCTCCTAGATCCAATTAAACCCTTCCCCTTTGACTTTAAAAAAAAAAAACCATGTATATGTGTGTGTGTGTGTGTGTAGAGAGAGAGAGAGAGGCATGCTCTCCTACGCACGTGCGCACCTTTCCACACATGTCATGGGTGTCGAATCCGAACGGTCCATAAGATGCGGAATCCCATGAAACCTTAGGGGGTGAATTTTCACCCTGATCTAAGATTCTGATGGGCCATAGTAAAGAGAAATTCAAATAAAGGGAAGAAATTGTTTGCATTTTTATGGCCCACCAAAGTTTTGGTTCAAAGTAAAAATTGGTACCAGGGGGTTTCATGAGGTTCTACTTCATGTGGACTGTTCAGATTTTCGAGAATCATCAGATATGATGAGTTCTCAAAAAAGTTCGTAGGTAGTCCGTGCAAACTGGTTCGTAGGTGAGCGTTCCGCTATATATATAATATATATAATATATATATTATATATATATATATATATATAATTTTAGACTTGTTATCTTGCCCTAGTTATAATTCACCAAACCTGATTCTCTTTTATTTTCTTAAGTGGCTGATTTGATTGGATCCCACAATACAGTAAACTAGTGTTTTGCTGACATTGTCATATTCTTAGAATTGCAAGCTCATAACTAGTCATTCACCCTTGCAAGTTTCCAAATAGTGGTCTTCAATTCCATTCTATTATATATATATATAACCAAGGATAACTCGTTTTGGGACTATTTAGTCTTCAAGCCCTATGAAGATTCGGGAAAATTGTTCATGTCGAGGAAAACCCACCAGTCCTTAAGGAACACCCAAGATAGATACTATACCACTAAATTAAATGCCCAATGGCCCAGCCCAAATTACATCAACACCCTAGAACATGCTCTGACATATAATTAGAATTAACGGTAGGTTAATAAATCAAAACCAATCCAAGCTAGGCATTTCATCATACACCTAAATGGCAAAAACTGAGAGATGAAGCTACAGACTGAGCCTGTTTGTCTTACCCATTTTCCTGGTAATGTAAAGTAACTGTGTCATGATAACTGTTTTACCACTGCCTAAACAAACAAAGGAATGGTCGGTCAAATGCAGATGTATTCAGCAGACAAGTAACTTTTCATAACTATACATTTCCTTTACAAACAGGCCATAAAAAAGACCCTTCTTAAGAAACAAGAAAATTCAATATATAGCTGAATCAGTTCTTTCTAAGGCAGAGAGAATTTCTACAACCCAACAGTTTAGAAAGAATCAACGTAGAGAGAGAGAGAGAGAGAGAGAGAGAGAGAGAGAGAGAGGTTACCAGCAGGAAAATGGAGATCGCAGAAAATGTGAGAGTGACCGAACCGGAAGAATGTAAAGCCAACTCTCAAAAGTACAAGTGGTAGGGCATTGAATCAATGGGATCCATCCATCTAGTTTCCCCTGCTTTGGATGGATAATGCTTCCAGTTATTCGTGGAATTAAAAGAGACTTTATGCCGATAGCTGTGCTGGACCGACACATTCATCGAGGAGTGTCTGCAGAAGCGGATGAGGTGTCACCGAGTCACAATTCAGCGGGTGTTACCTTACCGTGGGGCCCACCTTAATGATTTCTTGTACGCCGTCCATCCGTTTTTCCAGCCCAGTTTATAGGACGTTTTCATAAAAAATAATAATAATAATAAACAAATCCAAATCTCAGGAAAGAGTAGTGATCGAACGCCCACCTTAAAAAAATCAAAAAAAAAAAACCATTGCAAACAGGCCCTGTAACTTTTACGGCTCTGGAAGTTTTGGATGAAACTTAGTGCCTGTTTGGGAGCGTGGATTTGGAACCCGGAGTTGCATCCTGCCGGTGTGTTTGGCACCTTGGAGTGTGAATCAACTTTAATCCAAAAGTGTCTGTGCATGGTAGAGGTGCACATTTAACTGGTAGAACTGTGGAACTGAACCGGAACCGACCAAATGGTCCGGTTTGGTCCGGTTCTAGAGTGCACCGGTTCCAAAAATTAAAGAACCGGTGACATCGGTTCGATTCTCGGTTTAGGGGTATGTAGAACCGAACCGAACCGTGAGCCAATCCGTAGAACCAAACCGTGGATCCGATTTGTAGAACCGAACCGTGGAACCGAACCTCGAACCGAACCGATGTATTTTTGCACACCTTATAATTATTTTCTTTAGAACAATTATTTTCGTAAATGTATTTTTGCACACCTTATACAATATCTAAACTATTCATCAAATGGACCACAACATGGATGGACATGGGCTTGCAATTGGGCTGGATTATAAAAAGCCCAGAACCGTGGAACCGATCCGAAACCGAACCGGTTTTAACGGTTCGGTTCCGGTTCGTTTCTAAGGTGCCAATGGTCCGGTTCCAGTTTCGAATTTCTTAGAACCGTTAGGAACATTTCAATTCCGGTTTCACCCCAGAACCGGACCAAACCGAACCGTGTGCACCTCTAGTGCATGGTATATTCACAAGGGTTTGAATTTAATTACTAAATCAACTTTAATATCTCTAATTAGTGTGATAAGTAATTTTTGACACAATGATTGTGATAAGCCCGCTGAAATATATGTTTTGCCTGAAAATGATGAAATTCCAAGTCTTGGATGGATCGCAAGCACAAGATCATGTCTGAATGACTAACCAATGATTATTAATAGTTGATTAACATGGACAATGTTTGGATGGTGCTGATTTACATGGACAATGTTTGGACGATCCTAATCATCATTAGTGGACCATGTGCCCAATAGAATGATAGTATAGTGACACACATGTTATACATGCAACTATTAAAATGGTTTTAGGTGTAATCCAAGCTCTCGCCCTGGATTGCAAACCCCATCAAAAAGGAGATTTGAAACCCTCAATTACTTTATACTGCAAACAACCAATGGATTTGAAATTCCCTCCAATCCACGGTGCCAAACAACCCCTCATATTTGTATTTGCCCTTTTATCTCGCGTGTGTGACAGTAGACCACAAACAAACATCAATGTAGACCTCGGGAAGAAAACATCTTTCAACAGTAGTCTTTTGGGGGCTGTTAGTGTGGTGTGGTCCACTTGAGCTTCAGATCTACCTTTTTTTTAAGCTCATGTTATAATGTTTCGGTAGACGGACATACAGTGTGGATAGGTCACATATATCACTTTAAGGCCTATAAAATTTAGCCGGCTTTTTAGGATTATTTTTATACGGAAAAATTCCCACCAATTCCTATCTATTTTCATGTGTTATGACTAGGGTTGAAAGTCGGCCAGGTTCAACCTGACGACCCATGACTGACCTGACATTGGGTTGGGCTCAGGTAGGATGTACTGGGTTTAGTTTTGGGCTTGGGCTATACAAACACCAACCAAATAAAACTTGGGTTGGGTTCAGGTTGAGGTCTCGAGTTGCCTAACCCAACTTGAAACTGATTGATATATAAGTTACTTATAAATTATAATTGAGCGCGGATCATTGCGTTGAAGGCACAAGAAGTTTTAGTGCTGTCATTTCTGATGACTCAAGCTAACAAGATATGCCAATTTCTCTCCCAAATAGATTACGTGCTACATAATAGTCTTTTAAATGAATAGTTGTCTTATATTTTAGCTTGTTTGTTTATAAAAAAAAATGAAGTTTTTTGTGATAAATCACTACATATATGATTAATAAAATTACATATACAAAAAATAAAACATATATTGAAAATATAATAGACTATAAAGTAACAACGAAAATATTAGCATGTATCAACCCAACGAACCCAACTAACCTGACCGAGCCCACTTAAGTTGGGGTTGGGTTAAAAATTTCTAACCCAAGATTGGATTGGATTGAGTTAGGGTTGAGGTATAGGAACCTTGGGTTGGACTAGGGTTGAGCACCAACCCAACCCACCCGGCTTTCAGCCCTAGTTAAGACTTCCCTAATTGATATATATCTTTCTGCTAGTGTACTGTGGAGAGATGCTCTTTCCTGCAGGCCCTATGGTATTGAGCCAATTGAAACTCGGGCAGCTTGTGATAATTGAGAGCATCACTTGGCTGCGTGGGACGCTGTCGGTTGGGCACACCTCAATACATGTATTGCAGATTCATGTCATCTGTTTGGGTAGATTATTTTTTAGAATTCTTCAAAAAACTGAAGTAGATATAAATTTCAAGTAAACCTCACCATTAAAAATGCAGATTATTTTCAGGAATTCTAAAATAATAATAATAATAATATTTTAAAAAAAAAAAAAAAACAGATACAAATTTCATGTGGACATCACCATTAAAAACTTCCTATGGTGATAAGGTCACAAACACCCAGATGATAAGAGCTTGATCCAAAAAATTGGTGGCACATAAAAGGTTTTTTTATGATCAATAATCATTGTTTCATGCAGTGTGTTCTACCTGAATTTAGTACCTGCTATAATTTTTGGATCAAGCCCTAAAATAAGCTACCAAAATAGATAGACACCCTAGATGTACAATTCATACTCCAAGGTGGACCCTAGGGTCAGGGTCCCACCCACATTGCTGGTTCCAGGTCGCACCCAAGTCTCAATGAATAATTGAACGGTCATAATTACAGAACCATGTACTCTGTCCGGTAGTGACCCCTCAGTACCGAGTTTGGTTGTGGTCGGTACTGTAAAAGCAGTAAAGCGCTGTAGGCCCACCATGATGTATGTGTTTTACCCGTTCACCGTACATCCATTTAAACAGCTCACCTTAGAAGCCGTAAACTGAACTGTCCAAGCCTCCGATTCTTGGACTCTTGTATATTGAAAGAGTACAATTGGATATTTTCATTTTAACCGTCCAACAAATTATTCACTAATCTGATAATGAAACATTCAAATAAACATGATTTTCGGCTCATGATACATCTAATTTCCTGCATATCAACTATCCAACTCTGCCCGTGCATCAAACTTTTTCCCATTTCAACCATGGACACTGATTGCGTACTGAATGGGGCCCAAACGTGATGTATGTGTCTTATCCACACTTTTCATCCTTTTTGTCAGATCATGTTAGAACATTAGCTAAAAATTGAAACATATCTACATTTAAAGTGGATCACATCACAAAAAACATCCACCGTTAAAACCTTCATATAGCCCACTGTGATATTTATTTGTCATCCGAAGCTGCTCATAAGATCACACAGACATGGATGAAGAGAAAACACAAATATCAGCTTGATCTAAAACTTTTGTAGCCCCAAGAAGTTTTCAATGGTAGATGTCCAATTCTAACCGTTTCCTGTGGTGTGGTGCACTTAAGCTTTGGATATGCTTTAATTTTGGGCCCGTGCCCTAAAATGATATAAAATAATAGATGGACGGCATAGATAGGACACATAAATCACAGTGGGCCCTACAGAGTTTACTCAGTACGTGGCTTCCTTCCACCCCTCCATATAAAGCATAAACGGTACCACTGATCCTAGTATTTATTTGTAAGCCATTAATCATTAATCAGTAGTTGTTACAATTCAATGCTCTTGACTTTTCAGGTCACGTGTTCCAATATGTTACACGTGTGCAACTTAGTTTTTGGCACCACCGTCGCATGTACGAATTTACCTTCACAAGTGGGGTTTCATCCTCTTTTTTTTATTTTATTATTATTTTTTTTTTTAACACATACACAAACCCCACGCACTCAGGCTGGTGGAATTTCACCACCTATGGGTACTCAACCCTTGAGACTGGGAGTTGAAACTCTGGGAGTCTACCACCCGAGCAAGAGTAACGACCCACGTTTGAGAAATCTCCCAATAGAAATGATATTATCACAAGAATATCACGAGATTTTCTAAAATCTTAGTGGTTTTTAATTTTTTGCAATTTTATCACAAAATTATTGGGATTTTTGCAAAATGAATATTTAAATGTTTAAATTAATTCATTTTTTTACCCTTTTTTTATTAGCTTACAATAAATATTTTTTTAGTATTTTGTTTTCAACAAAATTTCAAATTAAAATCACGTGAAAAATGTCAAAATATGAAAATTTCCAAAGAAATTCCCTTGTTGAGAAATTGATGAGAATGAGATTTGGTACTATCTGTCCATCAATCAAGTGGTTCAAAATATTGCTGGGCTCAACAGAATATACATCAATGATTCGTCCACATGACACATTTTTATACTACATCCACATGATACATTTTGGAGATCCAGTCCCTTCATCAGGTACAATGAAGTTCGAGGATAGCATGCTCATCAAGCTAGCCGCATGTACATGGTGAATTCTTACTCTTAAGCTTTTTGTCCTTACTATGGATTTTTGTATATATATATATATATATATATATATATATATATATATATATATATAGAGAGAGAGAGAGAGAGAGAGAGAGAGAGAGAGAGAGAGAGAGAGAGAGAGAGAGAGAGAGAGAGTCGTGCTCACCTGCGCACCTTTGCACACGTGTCATGGGTGTCTAATCTGAATGGTCCATGTGATGCAGAATCCCATGAAACCCCATGTGACAAATTTTCACCCTGATCTAAAATTCTAGTGAGTCATAGCAAAGAGAAATGCAAATCAATGGAGGAAACTGTTTTCACTTTTCATGGCCCATCAAAATTTTAGATCAAAGTAAAACTTGGGCCCAGGGAGTTTCACGAGGTGCTGCTTCACATGAACGGTTTAGATTTTGGATCCACATCACGTATGATGGGTTCTCAAAAAAGTTAGTGTGCAGGGGAGCATTTCCATATATATACCTTCCCCGAACGTTCCATAAGGTCGAGTTGTATAGGTCCCACGGTGATGCATGTTGAACATCTACCCCATCAGTCAGAAGCGCCATTCCATGGAAGGCCTCGGGCTAAAAAATCAAGTTAATCCATGACTTATGTGCGCCACACCACATATAAAAGTTGAGAGGGGTTATCCTCCCATGAAAACATTCACAATCATTTGTTGGGCCCACTGAGATGTGGTTCACCAATCCAGCCCATCCATTATGTGTGTCACACTTGGATGAGGGGTTAGACCAAGTTTCAGATGCATCCAAATTTTAGGTAGGCCCCACCTAGTACTTTTATATGTTTTAGGCATGTCTTCACATGATTTTAAAAGAGGGCATTCACTTGCTCACAATTGAAATTGTAGGCCAGTGATCACATGCCAAATCAACAAAACATCAAATCAAGGGCATAAGATGGTCTTTAATCTAATCAAATTTTTTTTTTTGCTGGAATAAAATTTGGTATTGTTTAAGACCATACAAAAAATCGCCCTTGGCATTTTTGCTGAGGGCCCACTTGATGATTGAATTAACCATATTTTTTGTGCGTTCAACTTTGAGGGTGGAGTAACCTTGTTGGACAAATTAGATGTCATTCTGTAATAGCCCGGATTTTTCACAACTTGGAATTAGACGTCCTTAGGTGATGGGTCAATCCTAACACCGGTTTAACTTCTCAAACACTCAATTAAAGCCTCAAAATCCCTTTTCAAATCATTTTCTTCACAAATCTCACCTTTCACTGCCTTGTCCTTTAAATCCTTCTAAGTACTTTCACATTAGACACTATCTTAAAGTTTAGGTGATGAAGAACAATACTTAAACTAAACATTGCTACAAAGGTCTAAGTACCACCTCAGACCGAAATCACTCAGGACTAAATCCTTTAGAAATTAGGCGAGATTTAGCTAGTGTAAAACTAGAGTATCTGTGAAATTAGTACCAATCACTTTAAATACGATCTGCAAGACCCAAAACTTGTAAAATCATTGACGTTAGGGTACCCTAAAATCTAGGATCAATCACATTACCCGTCTGCTCTCGGGAGCATCATGAAACTCCGTATCAGATCTGGACCGCACGTCGGAAGTCCGATTAACACGAAGTTAAGGAATTAGGACCGCCTTGCTGGGCTTGACAACCATCTCGGAAATCAAATCCAGATAGTGTCCCAGCGCTATTCGCTTAAGCTCGGAGCGGGGAGTGTGAGAAATGTGAAATTAATTCAAAATAAAATAGAAATTTATGAAATCTAGCACCTCTCGCTTGCGGATTAGTTTTAAGCAACCAGACCGTCAGAATCAGACCAAATTACACCCTCGGATTAGGAGAAATTTCATACATATATCCATGTACTCGGAATCTCCGATCTAGATCTGCTGACCGTTGAACTGAAACTGGTCCGCCATTTGCGATCTGGAATCTCGACCGAAACGAAAACTTAACTAAACGTAGATCTAATGTTGGTGAGCTTAAGTCCGACCTTGGCTCAAGGAGGCCAGCCAGAAGTCCTCCGTTGAGCTGGAATAGGGTCACTTTTGTTATAACCTAAGTATACCTTGACCTGAAGTCTGTTTTGAAGTATTTTTAGGCTATATAAGGACCTTAGAAATCTCTCTCTTACAGCCATACGAATTTGAGAGAAACCCTAGAGAGAGAAGAGAGAAAAAAGAGAGAAGTGGGAGAATCTCCCTGCCATTCTTCACTGCTGTTATCCATGCTCAACCGCATCATTCTCATCGCTTTCCCGGCGATTCCAACTTCGTTTCTAAGTAAGAAACCCTAAACCTAATCTGTTTTGGGGTTGTATAGGTTGTAGGTTATGAAATAGCTAACCTATTTCGCTCTATAGGTTGCCAAACTGTCGTAGACGGAAGCTTAACAAACCTATCGTATTCTTTACGATTCTACGATAAAAGGTGCGGACTTTAGATGTATAGGTTATGATTTTCAACGCTTTCAATGTCAGATAATGATAGATTCATGATCTGCATGCAATTGCACATGTACAAAGTGTTGTCTGATTTCCGTTTCGATTAAAGATGAAGAATATGGAATTTTTCATACTTTAGGTATTTGTAAAAAGTACCATATATGTATAAATTTTGGAAATGTGTTTGCCATGATTATTTGCTGTATTGATAAATGATATATGGATAAAATACTTGTTTGGCGGAAGGACTCGCCCTAATTCATGTTTTTGCTAATATACACTATGTATGTTAAAATAGTGTATTCTAAGTGTTTGTGAAAATGACTGAATGAGTATAGAATTCTCATTCGTGCTCGCCATGACTAATTGTCATGGATATATGATTGTTGTATTGGCGATACCCCTTTGACGAAAGGATTTGCCCTAAATCACGCCACGACAAATATACACTATATATGCTAAAATGTGTGGCTCAAGTGTTTGTGGAAATGACTGAATGAATTTGGAACTTGGATTCCTGCTTGCCATGACTATCCGTCGTGGGTGTATGCGTGTTATGATTGGGGTAACTCCCTAGTGAAAGGATTTGGCCTTATACCTATGTGATCAACATATGTCATGTATGTTGTTGTATGTAGTCTAACTGTTTGTTAAAACGTTTGAATGAGTAGTAGTTAGTAAATTGTAATGTATAAGGGTGTTGAGATATGATTCTCAACTCCTTTAACTAAGTGTATGATTTCCTTGGATAGCTGTGTGATTAAGAATTGAATATGTACAAACTCATGCTTGTGTTGTGCTTCATAACATGCTCAACTGATGGTATGATTTTATCTATGTAATGCATATGTTTAAATTCATGTTTACGTTGTATGATTCATCATGGGTGATGGGGGAGTGGAGCAACGAGTACGTGCAACAGCCCTGACATCCCTAAACGAATAATATCAGACTTTGATTGTATGATTTGAACCTTGATCCATTACTGCTTTAACTATCTGCAATTGAATGTGATTGGGGCTATGATTATAGTCCAGGAAATCGGTAACGGGATTGAATTCGTGACTGGGATTCATTTGCCACGTGAGATGTGTTCGACGAACCCGAGTCGTACTTCGGTTGGCGATAGTGGTTGGCCACACGAAGTGCTTATGCGCTTCATATCGTTCAACTTGTGGTGCGCTCGAACTAGCCGAGCTCGTCAAGTAACTCGATCTGTCTTATGTATGTTCACCATGTTTGGACTCCTCTGCTTGAACCTAGGGTACCAAACTTACCAGTGAAATCCCCTCTAACCATGGTACCTCGATCCGCTAAGACTCATGAGCCGGGCATGGCGGTATGGGACACCGTGGTCGAGCTGTCGGCCTACGCTGGGGCCATGTGCCTCCCCTTAGTGACCATTGAGCAACCAGACTCGTGAGCCGATTATGGTGGTATGTGACACTATATTCGAGTTGTCGGCCTACACTGGCGTAGCCTGGCTGTGGTCCTCAGTCGGGTTGCATCCGGGTCTCATTGTCAATAAGTGGACTGGTTGGGCTTCGAAAATAGACTACCAGTTAGTAGGACGTTAGTGGAGTGACCTCGAGCATACTCTAAAATCTGTGATTGGCTTGAGCCCTTCGCAGTAGCTAGAGCATGAGTTGAGCCGAGTACGGTGAGACCTGTATTCGAGTTGACGGTCAGCGATTGAGCCGAGTACGGTGAAACCTGTATTCGAGCTGACGGCCAGCAATTGAGCCGCATATGGTGAGATCTGTATCCGTGCTGACGGGTGACGAGCCCTTTGTGATGCCTTCACGATGTCTCTCAAACCATAATATCGTATGAGATTATCTAGGAGTGACGACCCTAGAATGGATCATGTTTGGGAATGATACAAGGGAGGTACCTTAGTTTCCCAGTACTGTTGTTTGAAATTGACTAATAACAACTCGGTAATCATGCTCATCATGCATTGCATGTGCCTGGAAGATGTAGAGCACTGAGGAAAGCAAGCATGCCGCGAACGTAAGATGGTGTCGCACGAGGGAGTGGTGGTGAGGGCATACATCATGTCATTTCATACTTGCATTAAATAAGAGTAATTAGAATTGTTTGATTGTACTGCTTTATCATTACTACTTGACTGAATTGATAACATGTTAACCTATGCTTTATTGTTCCACTGAGTTGACCACTTATTCCCACGTTACGGGACGGTGTTTTAAAAACACCCACCGGACCCTGTATCAGATGCAAGTATCACTGGAACACAGAAGACTGAGCCCGACTTCTATGACGATCAGGAGGAGTTCTTCTACATGCAGTTCGCTGGAGGCTTCGCATAGGCTATCCAGTGCTATGGGGCTACAGGGTTGATAATTTCAGTTGTACTATTTTGACATTTTGATTCAGAACCAACATGTATATATACGGTGACTCAGTTAGTGTTCATACTCTGGAGATCAAGAATGTTTTGTTTTATATATATCTATACACACCTTTCAGTTTTCTGCTTACGTTTTATACATGGATCTGGAGTATGAATTACTATTTTGGTAGAATCTCACTCATGTTTATTGTACTAACACAGACAACATTTAATCATCATTATCTATGTTGCATAAGTGATGTTCTGGAACTTGAGAGTTGAGTTACTACTCGACCCTCGATTTTTCAGGATGTTACACATTCACATACCCCATCCATTGTTTGTATGGTGTGGCCCACTTGATGATTGGATTGTGGTGATTTTTGAGTTGGGTGCACATCCTGATGGGCCTCAGGCAACCTTGATTTTGGCGGGGATATGGAGAACAATGAGATATAGCTCTTCAATCCATTGAGGTGATTGGATTGCATTTTTATTTTATTTTTTTAAATGGAAATTGAAGTGCATCTGAAGATGGGAATGCATAGACATGCACATATTTATCAGGTGTGCATTGTCCCATGAATATAATGATATGGTATACATTATTGAATATAAGTAAACAGTTTAAAATAATGTCTTTGTTTTTTTTTTTTTTTTTTTTTTTTTTTTTTTTTTTTTTTTTTTTTTCCATCAGCCCATCTGTTTTGTGAATCCTTGGGCTCCTGATGAATAGAATTGTCTCAGTTTAGAGCATGAACCTTTTTTATTCTTTAAAAAAAAAAAAAAAAGAGGTACCAATGAGCTGCTGCACTATTCCAATAAGGGCATGTTTGGATACCACCAAATAAGTTACTTGTTCTACTTACAGGTGTAGATAAGTGACTTATTTCAGATAAGTAAATTTGGTTTATAATTAGTTATAAGTAACTTTTTTACTTAAAAGCACATTATCACTTCAGTTATTATTATTATTATTATTTTTTAAAAAAAACTTTTCATAAGTTAGCAAAGAGAAACATAAGGAGAGAGGAAAGAGATGAGAAGTGGATATGCATGTTGTTTGCCAAACATAGTTGAGTTACTTGTAGAATAAGTAGCTTGTATTAAGCAACTTAAGATCCAAATGGGCCTTAAGGGTCTGTTTGGCCAGGCGAATCCCATGGGATTAGGAGGGATGGGATGGATTTTAAGGTAATGATGGTGGTGTAAGTGGATTGGTTTAAAATCCATGGGATTGCTATAACCCGGGACAAGTTCACTGGGTCTGTTTGGCACGCGTGGCATATCTCCAGATTTTACCTTCCAATCCATCCAACCAAGGGATGGGATCAATTTTAAGATAATGATGGTGATGTCAGTGGATTGTTTTAAGATCCATGGGATTGCTTATATCCCAGGATAAGTTCACCAAGTCTGTTTGGCTTGTCATGCATATCCTTGGATATCATGATCCCATCCCTCCTAATACCATGGGATCGGTCCGGCCAAACAGGCCCTAAGAGACTGATTTACTATGAAGGAGTAGGCATCATGACTAGTTGTGTTGTCCAATTGGATTCACCTTCAAAAGGGATGCAGAATGCACAAATGCCATTTTGATTTAGACTTCACATTGTGTGTTTGGATGCACTTTTACAAACCTCGTCTTACATCCTATTTGATAAAATAGGTGCTAATAGCCAGCCCTTTCACCAAAAATCCTATTTTGCAAAAGTGAATCCAAACAAGCCTCTATTGGCAGAAAGGGACGTTTCTCTAGCTATGGAAAAAAAAGGTCGATCATGCATGTGGAAGTCATTTATTAGCCTGCATGATCGGGCATCACTTAATTTTGGTAATTCATGTACCAAACATGTGATTTTTGTACCATTACAATCTAAGTTCTGAAACTTTTTCACAAAACATGTGACATTTGATGTAGACATTCCAAATTGGACTTGGCTTCATTGATCTTTGGGTATGTGCATTACGACCACACTATTCATTCATTTTGACAACTCATTTTAATGCATGATTCAAAATGAAGTAGATCCAAATATCAGGTGGACCACACCATGGGAAAACTTATTGGGGCCACCAAAATATTTATTTGTCATCCAACCGGTTGATAAGGTCACAAAGACATCAATTAAAGGACCACACAAAATTAGCTTGATCCAAAACTTTTGTAGCCCACAAGAAGTTTTTAATTGTCAATCACCACGGTTTCCTCTACTATGGTCCACGTGAGATTTGTATCTACTTTATTTTTTAGATCATGCCTTAAAATGAGCTGTCATATTGGATGAACTACAAGGATATAAGGGGTCGTTTGACACATGAATTTGGGGGGTTTCCCCTGTGTTGTTTGGCACCATAAAGTAAATGGGGGTTTTCAAATACAAGGTGAGACTTTGGATTACATTTTAAATCATTCCCATGGCTGCATGTGTAACATGTGTATCACTATACTATTAATCTATTGGACACATGGCCCACTAATGATATCCTAAAATAATTAAATTATCAATTGCATAACTATAATTACTTTAATACAATGATCAACACCGTCCAAACATTGTCCATGTAAATCAATGGTTAAAAATCATTGGTTAGTCACTCAGACGTGATCTTGTGCTTGTGGCCCATCCGAGACTTTTCATCATTTTTTGGCAAAGTATATATTTCAGTGAGCTTATTACCGCCATTGTGTCAAAAATTATATAAGTTCACTAATTAGAGATGTTAAAGTTGATTTAGTAATTAAATTTAAACCCCTACAACTATACTATGAATAATTACTTTTGGATTAAGTTGATTCTCATTCTAGAGTGCCAAACACAACTAGAGGATTTCAAATCCAGGGGGTTTCGAATCCAGGGGTTTCAAATCCACACTCTCAAACAGGCCCTAGGGCACATACATCATGGTGGGCCCAACAAATAGGGATCTAATCCCCAAGTCACCTCCTTCCAATCGATTGACTAATATGGATGGCTCCTACTAGCGAGTGGAGTCCTTTTTGAATTTTAGGGCCCGTTTGGCCAACTGCATTAGGTGGGATTAAGATGGATACAATTGTAAAAGTAACAATAAATGCATGTGTAAAGTATTGTTCCTGGATTATGTGTATTCCATGTTTTCAGTACCATGTTTGGAATATATGCGATTAAAAGTAAATCCCAGGATTTCCTTTCAAATAACACTTGGGTATAGGAAAAATTCATCATTCATGGGATTTGGAATTCTCATCTCACACTTTTAAACACAAGACTCATTTTCCAAAGCCTATAAAATTAATTTTAATCCCATCCCACACTCCTTCCAAACATGTCATTCCTAATCTCAAGGTGGGATTAGCAATGCAATCCCATTTAATACAACTTAATACCACTGTCCAAACACGTCATACTCACTATGGTTGTTCCATTAAATCATATAACTCTACTGGTCGTACTCACTATGGTTGTTCCATTAAATCAAGCTCCAGGCCGTTGGTCAGTTGTGGCCCACTTTAAGCATGCCCTCACTTGATTTTTGGACATATTAGAAAAAGGATGAGGACCAATGGCCTCCACGTCTCTTCCACTTGATTTTGGACCACCCTATAGGAAAGGACGTATTCACTGTGGGACCCACCTGACGAATTGCACAGATGGCCTAACGAATAATTGCCGACAGACACTGCCAATGGCTCCACTACTGGGCCCACTATCATGTATAAGTTTTATCCACACCGTCCATCCATTTTTCAGTTCATTTTGAGCATGAGCCCAAAAATGAAGTAAATCAAAATGTCAAGTGAATCACACCACACCATGGAAAACAGTGGTGATTAAACGCCCTCCACTAAATACTTGTAAGGGCACAAAAGTTTCGGATCCAGCTGATATTTGTGTTTTCCATTCATTCAGGTTTTTGTGATCTAATTAACCGGTTGGATGGCAAATACACATTAGAATGGACATTAGGAAGTTTTTCCAGTTTGTTGTCCACCTTAGATTTGGATCATACCAAAAATAATGAGGCAAAATGAATGGACAGAGTGGATAAAACACATCCATTATTGTGTGGCCCACAGAGCTCCGTCATGTAGCCATGTCAGTACGCAACCCGCCATGCGGATTGTGTAGGAGGAGCTCATCACGCTATAGGATGAATCTTTGGTACCCACCATGATGTAGCACACCATTCATCCGTTTTTTCAGCTTATTTCTGGATTTCCAGCTCATGTTAGGGCATAGCCCAAAATTAAAGTATATCCAAAGTCAAAGTAGGCCACACCACATTAAAACAGCAATGATAATGCTGTCATCTTATAGAATAAGCTTATCATATAACTCTAATGGTCGTACTCACTATGGTTTTTCCATTAAATCAACCAATTCATAAGAGTTGCCCCACCATGAAAGTTAGATACCCCTAAAATAAGGCCAATCCAAGTCACATGTGATTTTAAAAGCTTACGGTAAATGTCCATTTTTATTTTATAAGGTGGCTCACCTAACGGAAGCTTAGGTTAAATGTCCATTTTAATTTTATAAGGTGGCTCACCTAACGAATTTATAGACATGGGATACCCATTATTATGGTGGGGCTCACTTTTTTTTTGGTTAGCTTGTTAGTACACCCTCTGTCGGTTCACACTTCTCTGTTAGTCATATTCCCTACAGGGAATGGACACCAAAACCTCAGTGCTGAAACGAAGTATCTTTCACTCAGTCTACCACTTGAGCTGTAGATCTAGGTGTATGGTGGGGCTCACTTGATCCATGGCTTCGATAGGATGCATACAATGCAATGGACCCATGAGACAATAAAATAAGAGTTAAAAAACAGCCTCTTGTACAAATGTCTGTAGGGGATCTGGGAACAAGATGTTCACTTACTCAAATTCCATGGATCAAAATGAGTTGACTATATGTGAGTAAGTGGCGTGCTATGAGATCAGGACCGTCCATTATGCAATATCCACCTCGTGGATGCCATGTCTTAAAATAGACTAATATAATCATCAAATGGGTCCAATGTGTAAAAAAAAATAAAATTGAATGGTTAGAGAAGTGGAGCAACGATCCAACTTGTATGTACATATGGCTCACTTGATGGTCAGATCCATTTAAAATTTTAAACATGATATCTACCCTTGTTTCTCATTTCCATGTGTGAAGTGAGTATATTAAAATAATAGCAGTTTAGATTTCATCAATAAACGGCTATTTTTTTAGTAGGTGTTTTCTGTTACATATAAAAAAAAAAAAAAAAAAAAAAAAGAGGAGGTTGAATCGTTCTGGATGCGGTTGTGGTCGCATGCGTTGGACGGCATTTGAACTGTGTGAAACTATCATGAAATTTTGTAGAATCATCACCGTGCATCTGGTGCACCCAGCAATGCTAGACCTAGATTCAAAATTTCAGACTGATCTATAACTGAGGTGGGCCACACCAAAGAGCACAATGGAGGACATTAAAGAGGGCGACACCTACGGTAGAGACTTCAATATGGAATATGGTGTCCACCAGGTATTGTATATACCATCTAAAACATTCATCAGCTGCGACCCATCAAGAAGAAGGTATACTCGGATTGCGTGGCATAGGTGCTGTGTGCTCCTGGAGAAGCTATACGGCCTCACCACGATGTATTTTCACGCGTCCATCCATTTTGCCAGCTAAAATGGGCATGAGCCTAAAATTGAGGCAAATCCAAATCTCAGGTGGACCACACCATAAAAAATAGTGTGATTGAACGCCCACTATTAAAAACTCTAGAAAGCTCCAAAAGTCTTGGATGGCTGATATTTGATATATATGCGTTTCCTTAGTTTGGATTTGTGTGACATACTCAACGTATTGTATTGGAAATAAGGGCCTCAGAAGTTTTTAACGGTGGGCATTCAATTATCACTGTTTCCTATGGTATGGTCCACCTGAAATTTCAATCAGCCTTATTTTTGGGTTCATATCTTAAAATGAGCGGGAAAAATTGATGAACGGCGTGGATAAAACACATACATAATGGTAGGGCCCACAAAGCTTTTTCAGTATCGCGCTGTTCCCACCAACGTTGTGTGCTACACTGCGCAATCCGAGTCCGTCGTACGTTGCTCGCTGACGTGAATTTTGCATTACCATCATTTTTGCCGTGTACGTTGAACATGAGCCGACATTATACCACGGTTGCGACTTACACGTGTACATCACTTACACATGGCTAACATGCGTGTCAACACGCGAGCAGAACCTTCCACGTGTGAGGTGAAAAAAGAGGTTGCCGTTATCCTAAGGGCCTGTTTGGGAGCGTGGATTTGGAACCCCTGGATTCGCAACCCCCAAGATTGGAAACCCCTGGATTGGCAATCCTCCCCGGTGTGTTTGTCAACCTGGAGTGTAAATCAACTTTAACTCAAAAATACCTATATATGGTCTATTTTCAGGGGGTTTGAATTTAATTATTAAATCAACTTTAATATCTCCAGTTAGTTGAGGTATATAATTTTTGACATTATAGTTGTGATAAGCCCGCTAAAATATATGCTTTGCTTGAAAATGATGAAATTCCAAGCCTCGGATGGACCTCAAGCACAAGATCATGTCTGAGTGTCTAACCAACAATTTTTAATCATTGATTAATATGAACAATGTTTGGACGGTGCAAGACAATGTTTAGACTGTGCTGATCTACATGAATAATGTTTGGACGGTGCTGATCATCATTAGTGGGCCATGTGCCCAATAAAATGATAGTGTACAGTGACATACACTTACACCCGCAACTATTGAAATAATTTTAGGTGTAATCCAAGCTCTCACCGTGGATTATAAACCCCCTCAAAGAGGGGATTGGAAACCCCCTGGATTGGCAATCCCCAGTTGCTTTTTGCTGCCAAACAACAAAGGGAGTTTGAAACCCCTCTAATCCCCTCCAATCCCCTCCAATCCACGGTGCCAAACGACCCCTAAGGGCGCAGCTTGGGTGGATCTCATGGCTGGTGGATCCCTGTGGGGCCTACCTTGATATATATGTGTCTTACATCCATGCCGTACATCTTTTTTTTTTTATAGATCATTTAAAAAGATGATCCAAAAATGAACCAAATTCAAATATCTGACGGACCACACCACAGGAAACTGCAATGATTGAACGTCCACCATTAAAAACTTCTCATGGGCTATAAAAGTTCTGGTTGTCCAATCACCACCGTTTCCTGTTGTATAGTCCACCTGAGATTTGTATTGCCTTATTTTTGAGCTGTTGTGTTAAAATAAACTAAAAAAAATGAATGCAATGCGTTGATAAAACACATACATAATTGTGGGCCTACATACTGTCCCAGGAAAGACCGTGAGGTCAGCACCCTCTTCCTCAAGAGGATAACTATTCTGAATTCATGAAACTTAAGGAAAGAAAGCAAGAAAATATAAATAAATTCTAATAAAAAATTTTGAAATTGACTGATTAATGAATTAAAATGAGTTCACAACCCTTTAAATAAGGGTACCAAGCAATGAGAAAGAAATCAGAATTAAACTATAACTAAAACTCTTAAAATTCACAACTTACAATTTATAGATGGTCGTGATGTCTACTAGTGCGCAAGGTGTTCGGCCAAAAATAGTGTCCTATTTGGCTTCACCAAACCGTTCTTCTAATTATTTTAAGCTCTTTTCACGTTGGGCGCAACTCCTAAAGCCCAATGGATGAAGAGTTATAATCAAACTAAAACTTACTATTTATAGTAAAATCAGAATTAAAATAAGGAAACGACCATTGATACAGGGGTATTTCGCAAATCCGGCTTGCGCAACCCGGTTGGCTAAAGTAGCTCATTCTACCCCAAAATTATATATTTTACGTCTGATAGCTCATTTTTTATTACAATTTAAGGTCCGATGGTTTGGATCACTTCTGTCGTCGACCTTGTCTTTTCTGATCCATCTTGGCCATGTAACTGTCCGCGACCCGCTCTACATCAGTCTCTTCCACTTCAAAAGAACTCGTCCTCGAGTTCTCGTCTTGCTTTGGTTTATGATACTCGGTCAGGTTCGCAACTTTGAAAGTCCGTGAAATTGCCATGTCATCTGGAAGATCAACAACATAAACATTGTCATTGATCTTTCGAATGATTAGTACCGATCCAATCTTTTTTTCTTCAACTTGTTGTACGTTCCGGTCGGAAATCTTTCTTTGTGCAGATGGACCATTACTTGGTCGCCCACCTCGAACACTTTTTGTCGTCGATGCTTGTCCACTTGTTCCTTGTACTTTTCGTTCAAGGCATGTAGCTTGGTCTGTACCTCCGCATGAATGCCCATGATCCTATCTGCCATATGTTCTACTGCAATGCTCATGCCTGAGAGCTTGGGCAGAGGGACCAAGTCTAGTGTGTGGTGAGGTACTCGTCCATAAATAACCTAGAACGGAGATTTCCTTGTCGAGCGGTTCACCATGTTGTTGAATGCAAACTCCGCTTGAGACAAGGCCAAATCCCACTGCTTCGGTTTTTGTCCTGAAATACATCGAAGGAGGTTTCTCAACGTGCGATTCACAACCTCGGTTTATCCATCAGTTTATGGGTGGAAGGCGCTGCTGAACTGAAGCCGTGTATCGAATCAAGTCTACGAAGTCCACCAAAAGTGACTTATGAACTTCGTGTCACGATTAGAAGTAATAGTCTTGGGAACCCTGTGCAGCCGCACAACTTCTCTAAATAATAGATTCGCTACGTGTGTTGCATCGAGAGTCTTCTTGCATGTAATAAAATGCACCATCTTGGAGAAACGATCTACCACCACGAACACCGAATTCATGTCGCATCGCGTTTGTGGGAGACCAAACACGAAGTCCATAGATAATCCTCTTAAGGGCCGTCAGGCATGGGTAACGGAGTGTCGAGGCCTGTATTATGAGATTGCCCATTAGAGGTCTGACAAATATAACAATGTTGAGCTATCTTTCCCACATCACGTACCAATTGCGACCAGTAATACCGCTCTTTCACAAGAGCTCGCGTCTTGTCTCGCCCAAGGTTTCCACTAAGGTCACCTTCATGTATCTCTTGGATTATCTGTTCCTTTAACGAACTTTTGGGGATGCACAGTCGATTCCCCTTGAAAAGGAACCCGTCTTGCATATGTAAGTCGTCGGGGTGACCTTCTTGGCATCTAACCCATGCATCATTGAAGCCGTCGTTATCGGCATATATGTCATTGAGGCGCTCGAACCCGACAACCTCATTGCTCATAGTGACTAACAAAGTTGCACGGCGACTCAGCGCATTGGTTACTTTGTTATGTTTCCCAGACTTATGTTTTAACACGAACGTGAATTCATACAAAAATGAGATCTATCTAGCATGTACACGGTTAATGTTAGCTTGACTATTAATGAATTTGAGAGCTTGATGGTTCGTGTAAAGTATGAATTCCCTTCGAATCAAATAATGTCGCCAATGTCACAGTGCCTAGACCACCACATATAAATCGATCTCATATGTAGACCACTTCTTGCGTGCATCGCTAAGTTTCTCATTGTAGAAGGTTACCGGCCTACCTTCTTGAGACAAAACTTTCTCAATCCCGACATATGAGGCATCACATTCGACTTCAAACAGTTTGTCAAAGTTGAGAAATACAAAAACCGGAGTCGTTGATAACATACGCTTAATTTCGACAAAGCTCCTGTTGGCTTCGTTAGTCCACTGAAGCTGACATTTCTTCATGCAATCTGTGATTAGTGACATAATGGTACTGAAATTTTTTACGAATCGACAATAGAATATTGTCAGTCCATGAAAACTTCCTACTTCGTAAATATTTGTGGGAACCGGCCACTCTCTGATTGCCTTCACCTTTTCCTCATCCACCAAAATACCCTTGAATGTTACGACAAAACTCAGAAACAACATGCTATCAGTCATGAAGTTGTACTTTTTAAAATTGAGATACAATTTATTTTTAGTGAGCACTTGAAGGACCTTCATGAGGTGTCCCATATGGGTGGTTTCGTCTTGACTGTATATCAAAATATCATCGAAATAAACCACAACGAATTGCCCAATGAAAGGTTTCAGAACTTGGTTCATCAATCTCATGAATGTGCTAGGCGCGTTTGAAAGACAGAAGGACATGATCATCCATTCGTATAATCCTTCTTTGGTCTTAAAGGTCATTTTCCACTCATCACCCGACCGTATTCGAATCTAATGGTAGCCGTTCTTTAAGTTCAATTTAGAGAATATTTTTGCGCCCTTCAACATGTCCAGCATATCGTCCAACCGTGGTATAAGAAACCTGTATTTTATGGTGATTTTGTTGATGGTCCGACTGTTAACACACATGTGCCAACTCCCATATTTCTTTGGAGTTAATAGAGATGGTACGACACATGGGCTCATGCTTTCTCGAATAAGACCTTTATGGATCAGTTCCTCCACTTGCCCCTGCAGAATCTCACACTCATTCGGACTCATCCGATAGTGAGAGCGATTGGGTAAACCGGATCCAGGGACAAAGTCTATATGGCGTTGGATATCCTGCATGGGGGTAACTCATCGGGAAGGTCATTGGGCCAAATTTCTTTGAATTCATATAATAAGGGCCTTAGACTTTCAGGGATGATGGTAGGCTCGAGTTCTTCGCCTTTTACAATTAATGCATAAGCCTGTCCTATTTCTTTGGATTTTTCCACGAAGTCCCTTATGCTTAAGAGAAAACGACCCTCCACTTTAGAAGTTTCAGGTGGTCCCTCTGGATCCATAGGGTCCAATATGGTCTTCCGGCCGTCCTTGACGAAGATATATATGTTATCTTTCCCTTTATGAGTGACATCACGGTCAGATTACTAGGGTCGACCGAGTAGTATGTGACATGCTTCTGTGTCAACTACATCGCATACTACTTCATCCTTATAATGTTTGCCAATTGAAAAGGAGATGATGCACCATTTAGTTACCTTTGTTTCGCTGACCTTCTTGATCCAGCCGATTGTATATGGGGAGGGATGTCGCTCCATTTTTAAATGCAATTTTTCCACCATGACCTTGGAGACGATGTTCTCGTTGCTCCCACTGTCAATGATCACGTCACAAACCTTTCTATTCACCATACACCTAGCTAGTTCGGAAGATGTTATGTCGTTGTGGATGCACTTCTTTTTTTGACGCATATAATATCCATCTCACGACGAACGACTCGCCGCGATCTTGCTGAACCCAACCTGACTCATCTGCCTCGTCCTCGGTGGTGTGCTCCTGTTCTTCAACATCTGAATTTTCATATGTGTTATCAGCACTGCCATCATTGATGGTAAGGTTCACCACTTTTCGCTAAGGACAATTATTTGATAGGTGGCCCGGTTGGCTACAACAATAGCAGTTATTAGGCCTTGACCGAGCATAAGGGTTTGAGATTTTACTTGGACCAGCAGTAATCGATACGTCCCTTTTGGGTCTAGCTTGCTCGCTTCCCTGATCTCGGCTCTCAGACGTAGGAGGTTGAATGCGTGCTCCTACAAGCTCCTTCCCCTTGGGCCGTGGAGCTGACCTACCGCAGCGACTTTATGGTAGGATAGGTTCGTGTGTTAGTACGTTCAAGTTGTGCTTCCGCCCAAGTAGCCAACTTGATCGCATCAATCATCGTCCAGATGGACTGCATCTGGACCTGATCTTGGATCGTCATACGCAATCCACCGTTGAATCGGGCGATTTGCTGTGATTTAGTCTCGACTAAATCATTACGCGTCACTAGACGGTAAAATTCTTTTGCATATTCTCTCACCGACCGACTACCTTGTCGACAATTTTAGTATTGTTGGAATAATACCTAATCGTAGTTGCTAGGGAGGAATCGGGCACGTAGTAGCTGCTTCATTCACTACCATGTGCAGATTGATGCTTTCATCTGTCTAGTTCGTACGAGTTGTAGTTGTTCCAACTAAACTGAAATTCCGCTTTTCAACTTGTAGGTCACAAGCTTGACCTTCTTTGCTTCAGGGGTGTCCATATAGTCGAAGAATCGCTCAACTTTAAAAAGTTAATCGAGGAAATCCTCAATGTGTAGTTGGCCATTGAAGCTATGAATATCAACCTGCATCTTGAATTCTCGATCTGTTCGATCTACTCGGTCGCCGCCTTGTCTAGGGTGTTGAAAGATTATGTTGTCGATTTCCTCCTCACTGGATCTCCCTTCCTCATGAATGACCCTTAGATGCACTGCTGGTACTATCCCGCGATCAGGGCGATTACAAGTTTCAACAATTGGCAGTGGGGGATTACTACCAGGAACACGGAGTTGTCTTAGGGTTTCCGCCAAGAGATCCGCTATGCGGTCGATGGAAGCTTGTACCATTGCATGACTTACCTATTCTCTCGCTGCGCTGCTTCAAAAGCTGCCGCCGTTAAAGGTAAATTCCCTAGAGTACCGCTCATGGGATTGTTGCCCGACCCGTAGTTATAAGCCATTGATTCGAGGAAAAACCTCGCTTTGATACCAAACTGACGCAGGAAGGATGTGAGATCGAACATCGTCTTCCTCGAGAGGATAACTATTCCGAATCCATGGAACTTCTCTGGACTTCTCACAGAGATTTCTCGAATTCACGAGGAAAGAAAGCAAGAAAATAGAAATAAATTCTAATAAATTCAAAATTAATTGATTAATGAATTAAATAGGGTACCAAGCAATGATAAAGAAATCAGAATCAAACTACAACTAAAACTCCTAGAAGAATTCATAACTTACTATAAATAGTAATTAGAATTCGCAACTTACTATAAATAGTATACTTACCATTTATTGACAGTCGTGATGTCTACTAGTGCATGAGGTTTTAATTAGAATTCGCAACTTATTATAAATAGTATACTTACGATTTATTGACAGTCGTGATGTCTACTAGTGCATGAGGTTTTCGGCCAAAAATAATAAGTGTCCTATTTGGCTTCACCCAACCATTCTCCTAATTATTCTAAGATTTTTTCACGTCTTGCGCAACTTTTAAAGCCCAACGGATGAAGAGTTATAATCAAAGTAAAACTTACTATTTATAATAAAAACAAAATTAAAATAGGAAAACGACCATCGATCCAAGGATATTTCGCAAATCCGGCTTGCGCAACCTTAAAATAACTCATTCTACCTTAAAATTATATATTTTATGTCTAATAACTTATTTTGAAATGTGAAATACACCCAATTTAAGGTCCAATGGTCTGGATCACTTCTGCCGTAGTTCGAGACTTTCCTGATCCATCTTGGCCATGTAACTTTTTGTAACCAGCTCTACATCGCATAGCTTTTCAAGTAGCACACGTCACCCACGATCAATTGAGTCATCAATTTTGGATTAGTGTCATTCTTGTATGTACGGTTGAGACACGTGGACATCATCACCAACTAGAATACGGATCCTATGTCTGCGTGACACGTGGAAAATTGTGGTTGTTGTAATTTAATTGGAGGACGGTATCATTTCATTACACACCGTCATTGCTGGCATGGACCAATGACGATACGGAAACCAGAAAAGTCATGGTGGTTGCAATCTAATTGGACGGTATCATTCATTGCAGACTGGCATGGATCCATGATGATACAGGAAATCAGAAAAGTCATGCTTTTGGCAAACAAAGGATCCGGACTCTGCTAGCCAATATCCTTGGGGGCGAACCAAGGATATATGTGTAGGGCCACCGTGATGTATGTGTCTCACATTCATGCTTTCTATTTATTTTTACAGCTCACATTCCTCCTGTCCATTTGATTTGACCGTTCATTTTAAGACATGATCTAAAAATGAAATAGATCCAGATCTCAGTTGGATTAGGTGGAACATACAGTAGGAAATGGTGGTGATTTTTCATTAAAAACTTCTGCGAGTCACAGAAGTTTTGGATCAAGCTAACGTTCATATCGTCCCTTCATCTAGGCTTTATTAATAAGTTGAATGGCAAGTAAACATTCCTGTACTCCCAAGAAGTTTTTAACGGTGGGTACTCAATCACCACTATTATTCCCGTGGATGGTCAACTCAAGATTTAGATCTACTTTATTTTTTGAATCATACCTTAAAATGAGCTATCAAAATAGATAGTCATGTAGATTTAAGACAAATACATTACAGTGGTACTCACAGTTAGGGATCAAGGCACTTGTGGATCCTTTACTTGCCGTAAGCTGGTGTATCTGCTTGTTGCAATGTTATTGACCACGTTATCACTTATGACAATGTCAATGATGATGTGGAGCAGGAAGAATTGCATGTCAATCCGGATCCTTTACTTGCCGTAAGCTGGTGTATCTGCTTGTTGCAATGTGATTGACCACGTTATCACTTATGACAATGTCAATGATGATGTGGACCAATCACATTATAACAAGCAGAGAAAATATTTGCTTGTGACAAGCAAATGACTCGACTCTAAAATTATGGTCTGAATAATCGTTGGTTGTAATTAGATTTGCCTTAAATGATCACCACAAACTGAGTTCGGTGGACTGAATTGTGAAGGTCTTATCAAAACACAAACATATAGCCATAAAATGGAGTCCTTACTCTTGCCTGAGTGGTAAATTCACAAGAGTTTCAATACCAAGTCAAGGGTTCAAATACCCATAGGTGGTGAAACCTAACTACGCGGCTTGTCCGTGGGGTTGGCTGATGAGCACCTCCAAACCCCTTTGTGTTACGAATGTTGATCTCAACATACGTCCCTGCCACTTGAATGTGATTGCCTCACATATGATTCAATTCAAATTAATCAAACTATTAATTGTTGGCTTGGATTGAGGATACTGATGAGTCTTGTAGAAAGTGTGATCAATTTAGATATGTAAAGAGTGGTGCACTTGGACTCTATGTGGAGACTCTCAAGACCCGTTTGGATACCACCAAATGAGTTACTTTTTTTACTTACAACAGTGGATAAGTAACTTATTTCAGATAAATAAGTTTGGTTTATGATTAGTTATAAATAGCTTTTTTATTTGAAGTTAGTTAATCATTTCAGTTAATTTTTTTAAAACTTTTTTTTTTTTTTTACTTTTCATAAGTTGTTGAAGAAAGAATCATGAGTTATCCTCAACTTTTTTACAGTGGGCTCATAGAACTTTTTGTTGAAATGCTTTGTCAACGATGGATGGATGTTCGCATCAACTGTAATGTCATTTTAGACAAAGATAGGAAACTTTTGTATGAAAGTCAAAAGCCCGTGCAACAAAAGGCTTTGTAAGCCACCACGATGTTTGTATAATAACCCCTCGGCTTATCATTTTCAGCCCATTCATAGTAAGACGTGAGCCTAAAAATAAAGATAATCTGAAAGTATTCCATGTGGGTCACACCATAGAGAGGTGGACAAGTCCACCATTGAAAACTTCTTGGGCCTACCAAAGTTTAGTATCAAACTTATATTTGGTTTTGGGATTTTTACAAAACAATCCTTTATTAATATATATGATATTAATATTTCGGTACCTATTTAAATTAACTTTTTATTAAGTTACTTCATTAATCAAGTTAACTGTTGTTAGTTTTCTCTAAATTTCATTAGATTAATTGTGCTTTTTTCATAAATGGCAAAATGTTTGGGCATAAATTTCATCGCTACAAAGGAAGGGCTCTAACAAAAAGACATGTGGGGTTTACCAAGATGTTTGTATTATATCAACCCTATTCATTCAAGTTGACAGCTCATGTCATGAAATGAGGCAAAAGATCATACAAATTCACAACTTAAGTGAGACATTCCACAAAAAACATCTAGACTAAACACACGCCATTGAAAATTTCCTGCGGTCCATTGAAGTTTTGGATTAGCCTTGTATTTGTACCTTTCCTTCATCCTAACTATAATGATCTTAAAATTACCAGGAGATGTTGTTCTCTTTCTAATGAGAACAAAAGATTTGAATTCTCTCTCTAATGACATTTCAGTCTTTGATTCTATCTATAATAGCTCATTTTTGGTATCAACACTAGTAGGATTGTGGAAGGTTTTGATGGTGGGTGTTTCAATTTTCACTGTTTTATATGGTGTAGTCCACTCTTGTTTTATATCTATCTCATTTTTATCTCTGTTAACGATTCGTGGGAGCATATAGAGATGAATCAGACAAAGTACTCCAATCACATTTCTAAGTTCAAATGCGAAAAAACTAAGTTTTACGTGGAAAAACTCTTGTTGAAAAAACTACTTATGAAAGCAAAAAATTATAAAAGAAAGATTACCAATTCAAACAAGCCTTAAATCTCCTTCACAAGCCAAGCTATGTCCTTAAAACCCTATGAATGAATTATAAAGCACTAGAACACCTCTAATCTCTCTCAACTCCCTATTACACCCGATATATATAGCCTATATAATATCACAATCGGAATAGGAAACACATCTTGCACTTACGGAATTCTGCGCTTGCGCTCAATGCCACCATCGGTGGAACTTTGATGACATCGAATAAAATATCAAAATATTCCAACGATAAAACATAGATTCTAGATTTTTCCAATGACATAAAAAAAAATCCATCAATGGCATCAACAAACTCTGTTGTTTATAGATTTAAAACATCAAGAACAATCTCATGCTCTAAAACAAGCTTGCGAAACTAATGAATGGATTGAATGTCACACATATATTACGTATAGTGGGCCCTACAAAGCTTTCATGATTCATCATAAATGGTGGGACGCGACAAACCAATGATCTTGATTACCTAACCATGGCCCTACTTGTCAGTACCGAAAACCACGATTGATGTGCAGAGCCTCGAGTCGAGAATCCTTTAATTCCTCCTAGTGGGGATCCATGTACCTTAGGCACAGTCACGTGACTAGCAAAGTAGAAAGGGGAATCCTATGGATTTTAGATGAAATCTCGTCCTTGGTTGCTTGTTGTCGTCGTAAAAGGGAAATCGAACATTAGCAGCAAGGGTCGTGATTAGGAGCGGCCTATATATCTCTTCTGAGAGTGTGAAGTTGCTATTAAGAGATCCGTGCGTACGGTACACGTGCCAGAGATCCAGTCCATTCATCTGGTTAGGGTGATTGTGAGCACGCCGTGTGCCAAAAATCAAGGGAGTACGTTCTCAAGTAGGAGGACGATCACATACGTTCGAAACTTATGGTAGTTACCATGTGTTCTAGCTGCATGGGGCCTACCGTTATGTGTGAGTGCCATCCAACCCGTTCATTATATGCCCCCAATATCAGCCCTAAATTCCAATATTCAGCCTCATCCATGCATAACTCGGGTGGGCCACACCAAAGGGAACAATGGTGGACATTGGGGAAGGAGATAGCCATCATAGAAACATCAAATGAAATGTGGGGTCCACCATAATGTGTATTTTTCATCCAACCCATTCATCAGGTGAGACCCACCTGATGAAAGGACACACCAAAACTCAGGTGGGCTTCACTGAATATATAGGTTTTAGGTGTGATTGCAAAATCCTCCCCATTGAACATTTGAACGCATGTGATCACTGGACTTCTCATATAAGTTTCACCTGTTTGGCTACTATGACTGTTATATTTTCAGTCCATGGAATGTTCATGGTGTATCCTACGTGATAAACGTACCGGATGCTTGACACGTGTCACACGCACGGTATCCTATCTCTCTTTCACCCTCACCCTAGAGGCTGCTCACAGTCACATCCCTAACGAGAAAAGCATTTGCCTTGTATTCCGTTCAGTTGAAGCAACCTCTCATCAGTAACGTGACTCACAATCATGCCCATAAAATCAAATTAATTAATAGTCGGCCACCTTAGAAAATAATGGACAACCACTCAAAACCTCCAATTTCAAATGGTGGCCCACCTGATGATTGCACTAAATTGATGGGATATCCTAAAGTTGGCCTGCACCCCTGCAACAACTTGTGCATGAGAAAAGGGCCGGTGTGAAATGATCAACTGCTCAAATATAACTACGGCGTTTGCAGACGGGATTTCTGGAAAGAGAGGACAGGTAAATGTTAGATTCAGTCGGTGCGGCCCACCTTGATGAATGTGCCGTATATCCAATCTGTTCATCCGTTTTTTTCAGCTCATTTTAGACGTTAGCTCAAAACTGAAGCAGATCCAAAAGATTTGGACCACACCACAGGAAATAGTGGTGCTTACTTGTCGGCCACAAAAGATTTGGAGCAAGCACACCACAGGTGGACCACACCACAGGAAATAGTGGTGTTTACTTGTCGGCCACAAAAGATTTGAATCAAGCACCTATTTGTATTTTGCCTTCCTCTAAGTCGGTTTGACCTTATTTGGATGATAAATAAACATTACGGTTTCCTAGTGTGGTCCACCTAAGATTTGGATCTTCTATATTTTTGGGCCCACTTACTAAAATGAGGGGGAGAAACGGATGGACGGCGTGGATATACAACATATACATCAAGGTGAGCCCTAAGGTCACGACCTGATTGGATCGGCGCATGCAGATATACTAACCCTTTTAACACTTCCCGACTCGAGGAAATACTCGGGTACTCTGTTTGTAATTCGTACGCCTGGGACCACTTTCATTTCAAGAGTTAGGCGCCAGACAGACCATGGCCTCACTGCCAGTTTTTGGTGAACGTGGACCACTTCACCTTTTTCTTGACCATCTATTAACGGGACACAAATCAAACGGTTAGCATTGTCTTATTGAGAAAATTTTCAGGGCCATGGCCCATCCGTGGTGGGACCCTAACAGATCAATGGTCTGGATCACTGGAATATAGGCCCCATTCTTAAGAACCAAAGACTCATTTGTACGGTGCGAAGATGGAGGGGAGCCATATAATTCCTTCCGCACATCACGCCATAACATTTCAACGAACTAACACCGAAAAGCGACCGATTGATAAGTCAACTGTTTCCATTATCAATTTTCAAGTGACACCAAGATCACTCAATTGGCAGACTGAGTGGAGATACCTCGTTTCAACACTTGAGGTCTTGGTATCGATCCCTAGTGGGGGTGGCTAACATGGATTGTGTGTGTACTGACATGGGCGTGTACTAACAAGCTAACCCAAAAAAAAAATAAAAAAAATAAAAAAATTTCAAACGCTCCTGTCCATCCATTGAGATCCTGGGTGGATGAACTCTTTTTCTTTTTTCATAATGCTATGCGATGAGCATGATGATAGAAATGGACGGTTCAGATTGGTTGTTCGATTATTTACACGTCCATAATCAACTGCTTACATCTTGGGCCATTGCCAACCTACATCACTTCACCTGTGCGAGAGCCAAGTCCGCCGTTTGCGCGGCCTCTCTCAAACATCCCATTGCATGTTGGAGATGATACGGTAGAGCCCGGAGAACCTGAATGTGGTAGATCCATCTCTTTATTGTACAGGTGGCAGGGAGATGTATTGATCAGGGTCGTCCATCTAATGGGATGTACCGTGGATGGATAGTTTTTGAAAAAAATAAATGACAGCAGTTAGAAAATCTTGTCTATCATATTTCATCAATTTAATTGGATGAATGTTTAGCTATTAACTATTTTCATCTCACACCATCACTTGAAGGCCATCTTCCAAATGGATATGCTAATAATTGGATATTTATAAATTTGGATAAACAATCATCCAAAATAAGGAAAACTTGTTAATCAACAGATTAGATGTCAAATAAAAGTGGGTGCAACCTTCGCCGGGTAAAGGTTTTGGATCAAGCTAATCTTTGTTTTTAGTTTCATTTGGGTCTTTATGACCTAATCAACAGATTCGATGTCAAATAAATAGTACAGTGGGCCTTAGGAGGATTTTAATGGTGGATATCCAATCACTATTGTTTTCCTGTGGTGTGGTTCACCTGAGATTTATATCCCTCTCATTTTTGGAATCAAGCCCTAAAATGACCTTTAAAAATTGATGAACGGAATGGATGAAACACTTACATCATGGCGGGCCCCATAAATGCTCAGAGTATAACCTATTATATGAAGGGCTTGCAACTTTGATACATAAGCCGTCCAATGGTGGGAGACACCCAACTATCAATATGAGAGAGAAAGAGAGTATTAATCAGGTACATGACTAATAAAGTGAAAGTAACAATAATACAGAAACATTTCCTTCATTTACATTACATTTCAACACATGATATTCACGCAGAAAATGTTTTAAAAGCAAGAACTACCTACCTCATAAATACACATTAGTACAAGGTTTTCTAATTCCATGTTCGTACAGCAGTACACGCAAATGTAAAACATGTGCGTAAAAGTACGAGTTTCGCATAAGGCGTTTGATTCAACCGAATTATTGTAAAAAAGTAATAATTGCATTGCTTATATTTCCCGTTGATAGGTATAGATTCAGTTTGCATGTAATATGCACCGGCAGCGGATTGGCTGTCAAATAAAAGTGGGTGGAACCTTCGTGGATAAAAGTTTTGGATCAAGCTAATCTTTGTTTTAAGTTTCACCTGGGTCTTTATGACCTGATCCACAGATTGGATGTCAAATAAACCGTACAGTGGGCCTTAGGAGGATTTTAGTGGTGGATATCCAATCACTATTGTTTTCCTGTGGTGTGGTCCACCTGAGATTTATATCCCTCTCATTTTTTGAATGAGATTTATATCCCTCTCATTTTTTGAATCAAGCCCTAAAATGACCTTTAAAAATTGATGAACAGAATGAATGAAACACATACATCATGGTGGGTCCCACAGAGACCCAGATGAATGAAAAAGATAAAGATCAACTTGATCCAAAACTTTTATGGCTCCCAAAGAGTTTTTAATGGTCAACATTCATTCAACACTGTTCCCTGTAATGTGGTCCACTTGAGATTGGGATATACGTCATTTTGGGTCTCATGTCATAAAATGATCTAGAAAAATAGATGGACAACATGGATGAAACACATATTGACCATTAGCTATTGGTCGGTGGCAGAGGGAGTAGCCAATCCATTTCCTACTTGAATGGGAAAAGGGGATGCGGATTTCGTGCGAAAGCCTTTCGCATGAAGATTCTGCACAAGGATAATGGGTGGGGCCCACCGCCATGTTAGTGAGAATTCTACTCCGTTCAACCGTTTTGAGATCTCATTTTACGACATTATACAAAAAATGAGGTGGATTCAAAACCCAAGTGAGCCATACAAGAGAAAATAGTGAGGATTCATTGAGAACCGTTGAAATATTCTTATGGCCATAAAAGACTTGTTTCAGGATAATTTTTTTGTATTTTCTTTTCATTCCAGTGTTAATGACCTTATAAACGGTTTGGATGACATATAAACATCAAGGTGGAGCCTGGGAAGGTTTCAAAGGTAGGTATGTCTTTCCCTAATTTTTCCTCTTGTGTGGTCCACTTGAGTTTTGTATCCACCTCATTGTTGGTCTTTTATCCTAAAATGCGATCTCAAAACAAATGAACGGAGTAGATTTCCAAAAAAAATGGTCGTGGCCCCCACCCAACATCCTTGTGCAAGAACTTCCTACGAAGGGCTTTCGTAGGAAATCCGTCCCGGGAATAGGTAGAAAGGGAAAAAAAAAAGAGACATTTGGGGTTCTTCGTAGACTCAAGTACAAATGCAGGCTAATGCCTCCGTTTGCTGATGTGTTCTCCTACCTTCTAACATAACCTCTCTTCACCAATATAAGGGCTACATATCTAGCATGTTCTGAGCTCTGCATGGGCGGGGGTTGTGAGACCCGTATCCTAGCCTGTACCGTTCCGTAGGCTTCCGCGATCCTCTCAATCGAATTCCGGTAACTTGCGACCTATAATCGACGTTTGCGCGCGATCCTAAGTCATATCCTTTAGATTTGAGTCGGCTTAATCTGAGACTTATATCTTAGCGACCGCGTCGTCGCCGCGGTTCCAAGGTTGCGACTCGTGCACCAATTCGATACCTAGGTCAGAAGATGTGAGCCTGTGTTTATTTCGAAGAAATACCGCACGTTTGCAATTCCAAGAGAATCTCTACAACATGTCCAATCAATCAATCAATCAATCACCTCATGTTAAGTACAAGAGCAACCCATGCTTTCTTTCTCTACAAATCAAGCAATCTACCCCAAAAGTCAACAAGTCTCTCTCCTCACCCATCACTCACCTCACATCCATCACCCCATCACTCTCTCTCCTTACAACCCCCTCTCTCTCTCATTTCTCAAACATAAATTCCAAGCAAAGAAGAGAGTGGACGTCCAAGCCATCCCAAGTGAGAAAAGTGTGTTGTATGGCCCACTTCCCACCCCAAAATCCTTCATCCTAGACATTCATTTCTCATCATCTTTCATCAAAGAGGGACACAAGAAGATCGGCGTTCCATCGGACCAATAAAATCGAACGACGGGTGCTTCATAGGCTTAGATTTGCATATTTTTTTATGATGGGCCAAGTGAGGCCTACCGATTGATGGTATAGATCTCACTTTGGACCCTATATGTGGCTGATGGCCCACCTTGATTATCATGATTATTCCATGATGGAGTCATTCTCCATGGATCCCATCATGATATTTACTTTCTAAGTTTGAAAGAGGTCACCTAGACCTTCAATTTTAGTGGAAAAGAAATCCCTACCATTAATTTTGATTTGGTGAGCCCACATGTATTGGGACCCACTTGATGTATGATTGAATGCGTAGAAAGGGAGGGCCCATAGTGTTGGGGTCCCTCCATCACACGTCTCTCTCTCTCTCTCTCTCTCTCTCTCTCTCTCTCTCTCTCTCTCTTTTAAAAAAAATCGTATGCGATGATGTGGCCGTGTGGCCCACCTGGATGGACCCCACCACGGAGCATGTATTTTATCCAAGCCATCTGTAGGTGGGGCCCACTTTACATATGTGTTGTACCCACACCATCCACCATTTGGTGGCCTACCCTGATAGCATGTCTTTGAGTGGGCCCCGCCTTAAATATGTGTTACCTACATTGAAGTGTGAACTGACAGTGTTGTGTACTGCACTGACGAGCAAGCGAAATATCATTTTGATTTAAAAACTTGGGTGGGCTACTCCTACAGGCCCCACTTTGATGTATGGATCTAATCCAAGCCGTCCATCCCATTCCCTGGGTCATTTTAGGCGTTAAGCCAAAAATGAAGCTAATTCGACTTTTTGGCGGGTCGTAGCATAGAAAACGATATTGTTACTGTTGAAAACTCACCTTGATGTCCCACTCGCTAAAACATTTCGAATATTGGGCTTGTTTGGCTTGTCTTGAGCCATGAGAGCCAGTGGACGGGGTGGATCCTCATGATGCGGACCCTACCTAGGGAAATCCTTGAGAAAACCAATTTCAAAAAAAATAATAATACATCAGGCAGCAGCCTGCTGCGTGGCCGATGGAGGCCAGGGCCGTGGGCCTCACTTCAGGCCCCACCATGATGTGTGTGTTGAATATCCTCACCATGCATCTGTTAGGCACCTTTGGGGCAGTGGGCCACCCAAAAATCAGCCGTATGTGGGACTCAGGTGGCCCACACGACAGGAAACAGTGGGTCTGAACGTCTGCCATTGAAACCCTTTTAGGTGTCCAGAAGTTTTGGACCATTATTAAATTTGTTTTTCCTTTTCATCCAGGTCCATGTGACGTTATCAACTGATTGGATGAAAAGTTAACGTTGTGGTGGGACCCACCTACATGAGGATGGGCTGGTGTACTCATACAGCAGCATGATAGCTGCCGTATTGACGCCCCAACCCCATGCACGTGGTATGTGCTTTATCCACGTTGTCCATCTATGGGATCTACCATGATGCATGTGTTGCATCCAAGCCGTCTAACCATTTTGGAAACTCATTTTTTGGCATGAGCTAAATAATGAGTCAGATCCATAGTTCAAGTGGATCCCCACCACTGAAAAATAGTGGGGATAGTGACATTCACCGTTCAAACTTCTTAAGGGCCACGGTAGTTCCGTTCAAGCTAATGCTTCTACCTTCACTTCATCTATCTCCATGATTGGGCCCTGTAGGATTTTTTTAACGGTGGAAATCATTGTCACTATTATTATTTGGAGTGCGGTCCAGTTGATCTTTTAATACAATTCATTTATATATATATATATATATATATATATATATATATATCAAAGACCCATTTGAGGAGGCCCATCTTGATGTAGTTATGGCCCATCCGTTGAGGCTCACCTTGATATATATGAGGCCCATGTTATACGGCCCATTTGATGTATCTAAGGCCATGGGTCGAAGCCCAGTGGGATGTACATAAGGCTCATTGTAATGTGATTCCAGCGTGGTTTATGTGTTGAACTTTATAGCGGGATACGCCTTGGGATCAATGATGGTTTGACGCCCACGTTGTAAGTACAATGTTGGTTAAATGTTCGCATTGTAACTCTCATTGGGCCCATTAATAGGCCCATACTTGTTGTGTGTAGGCCGTTTAAGCCCATCTGCATTGTAAGGATAGTTCATTACTTTATAACATGCTTAGTATAATTCCATGACTCATGTCATACGCATCATATGTATGCTTGATATGAGTAGTGACTTATCATAGTATATGCCATTGGGCAGATTATTTATGGGATTCACTGATAGGAGTTACTCACATAAGCGCGTGGTATGCGCAGGATTGTTGCATGACTGGACAGTGTGACTCATGCATCTCGTATATGTGTGACATGATCATTGTACGCCCTATCGACATCAGGGCCGTAACTTTCACAGACACATCATGGATGGCCAGATGGGATACCGAAAATGCTTGGTTCTAGCACTGTGGGCACGTAAGATGTCCTTGGGTGAAAGTCCCCAAACCTCCTTGGTATCAGGAGATGCTCCAATGTCTAGACCAAGTGAAATATGAGCACCGGTGCCTATACCATGAGGCTGTGTCTCTCGCTGTGTCGTGGTCGGTTGGAAGGGGGTGTGACCTTATCCGCCCGAGTGAGGTGGCTGTAAGCTAGGCTGAGTTTAACCAGCTCGTATATGGGTCCGCTATTGACTAGCCGGGTAGGTATTAGCAGACTACTGGTCAGGCGGATAGTGTGGTCTCTTCCACTCGCTTGGCTGTGTGGCTAGGGAGGCGGCAGTCAGTGTAGAGTTTACTAGACCTCGGTGATGATCCCAGAGAGGAACTGTACTGATATGTGGACTTGATATGAGGACTGACATGATATTATGACACCCCGTCACTGTTGCACATGTGGGCGGGCACACGTGGGTGAACGCTGATGTGGGCGGGCACATGTGGGCGGACACTGATGTGGGCGGGGCTGAGGCCTGGGCGAGCTACCAGTGGTTGGCAGGCTACTATGCAGGAGTTGCGTACTCAACACTTGACTCATTCATTCATTCATCCACTATCCACTCGGGCTGGTGGTGCCAACTATTTGTTACGTGTACCTTTGCAATGGCCAGGATTTCAGTTGGGGCGTGCGACTAACCTGAGATCAGGAGTTTACCACATTGTGTTTGACTATCCAAATTTAGGTATGAGTTTAGTTTGGATAGAATTCTCTTATGATGGACCGTATAGCCTGCGATACTACGTACTATCATCCCGACTTCACTCCAGCTTGGTCATCTCATTCGCATCGCATGTTGTATTTCATCCGCAGTATATGATATTTGGCTCATTATGATCTGCATTGCGTACTCTGATATTATATGATTCATAGACTTACCAGTATATTTCCGCATACTCTAATCTTGTATGATTCATGATCTTGTCAGTATTTTCGTTTATTTCGATGATGTATAATTTATGGGCTTTATTGTATACTTGACACTTATCTTACACACACTTTCATCACCTTCTAAGCTTTCTATAAACTTATGCATGATAGATGCGTGCAGGTGGCGTTAGGTTGCGGCAGCGCTGAGCTTGGAGCGTGCAACGGTCTTTTGGAGTTTTGATTTCCGATATATGTATCTCCCTTTCAACATTGTATTCAAATGATTATATTAGTGGATATGTGATGATGATGTTGCCTTTGTGATTTGGGTAAACTTATGGTTATGCTCCATTAAAAAAAAATCATACTGAAAATCATCCTTGTAGAATCCCAGGATCGGAATCTGGCGTATGGGCGCTGGGAGCTGAGAATGGGATACTACGGAACCTGTCGGTACTGGATTCGGCGATCGGGATTCCTGTGAGTCTGATCTTCAGGTTTGGGGCGTGACAGGGGTAGTACCTAATCCGCGGCCCCAACTATATAGTTGGTATACATACATGCCATGCGAAGACGAGCGTCGACGCTCCTCGAGCTCCTAGGTGTACAAACGGTTCAGAGGAGATCAAAGTTACATTAGCCCCATAATGATGTATTTATTATATCCACACTGTTCATCAAATTTTCGAGATCATTTTAGATCATGGGCCAAAAAATTAATCATATTCAATTATCAAATGGACCACACCAAAAATAGCAGCGGGGTAATGATTTTTACCCTTAAAAAATTCGCAGGGCCCACCATAATGTTTATTTTCTATCTGATCTGTATTAAGAGGAAAAACAAATTTCATATTGATCTGAAACTTTTGTACCCCCAAAAGGGTTTCAATGGTAGACGTTCAATCATTCATTGCTTTTTGCAGTGTGGTACACTTTATCTTTAGATTTGTCTTATTTTTCATCTCAAGTCTTACAACGAGCTCTCCAAATAGATGGACGGTTTGGATATAACACATATGTCATGATTGGACCCACAGAACTTGCTGACATCAATACACTAGCTATATACCGGTATGTGTTACACCAGCCAATCCGCTTCCATCTGTACCGTGCCTACGTGGCAAAACTTTGTGAGCACCGCTACGATGCATGTGACTTGTTCATTCATTTTGCCAGATAATTTCCAAAAAGGGGCAAATCCAAACATTCCCTAAGTTTGGATATAATGCTTAAATTTTCTCTAAAAAAATTGAAAGAATTCTTGACTAATTTTTTCGAACCATTTATTTCTTTTGATATTCTACCTCAACCCATATATGAAATGTCCTACTTTTATCTAAAAAGCATGTGTCTCACTAAGGGTGTACACGAACCGAGCTAGCTCGGTTCGCTCGCTCGATTTGACTCAAAAAAGCTCGATTCGACTTAGTTCGAAGCTGAGTTCGAGCTGAGTCGAGCTGATTTTTTGAGCTCGAAAATGAGTTCGAGCTGAGTTCGAGCCCTAGCTCGACTCGACTCGACTCAGATCGAATCCAGCTCGAATTAAAATCGAATCAAACCACTTCGGTGACTCGGTTACTTTACCATTGGTGTTGCTCACTGTTCACTCCCCAAGTATAGGGTTGTGATGTAGTAATAAACTCGGTAAGACCGAGGTCGAATCCACAGGGACTGAAATCTGTACGTAATTTGAAACTAACTAGATCTAGAACTAGAAAAAGATGAAATCTAAATCAAGTATAAATTGAGGGATATTTGAATGAATGAAGGTGAAATAATTAACCAAAACTTAAGAGAATTCAGAGAAAAAGGAACTAGGGATTCAGAGGATCCACTTGTAGAGATCAGGGAGATCTTATGCCTGCATCAAAACTAGACTGAACTTAGTTGATATGGTTTCAAAGAGATGAAAGGTGTATGAATTAGAATGGATTCCATCACCAAACCATGCCCAAGAGACAAAGCAAACAACAGAATTAGACTAATTACCAACCAATCAACAAGCTATGAGGTTTGGGAAGGGTACCGACATCCAACCATGCCCAGGAGACTATAGTGAACAACAAGGCTTCCTGACGTCATAAACATAAAAAAAGGGGAAAAAAATACTCAAAGCCACCGCAGATCTATTGTAATTTCAGTCACAACAAACCATTGAAAACTAAAAGTATTCCCTTAATTAAACTAAAATCAAATTAAGTTCAAATAATATAAATCAAGCCATAAATTCTCCCATCCCACTACAAGCTTCACCTCTTAGCCCTAGCTAAGAGGTTTAGCCCGACATGGATGGACTAAATCCCTTAGACAAAACAACATAAAAATAAAAATAAAAAAATAAAACAACTCTACTCTTGCTTATGCTCCCGTCCCCAAACCAAGCTCCCAGCCGTCGATCCCCCCTCCCTACTCTCTTTTCATCCTAATATAGCTGCTGGGGAGGTCGGTTGAGGCTTCCGTGCGAGAGTTACGCAGCAACTCTCTTTCATTTTTTTTTTTTTCAGCATTATCAGCCCACGACCATCTTGATCCGAGCCAGTCAGGCTCCTTAAGCTTGCTCAGTGGTCCCCTGGGGTGGCTTTGAACGGTCCGGATTGTTGATCTGAACGTCATCTTGATCGTGAAACGGCCCGGAAGTCCCGGGTTTACCGGACTGCGTAAACAGAGCTTGCGTACGCATTGAAGCTTGCGTTGGCTGATGATGGGGTCCATAATCGGACTTATCAAAGAAATCCCTGCCGTCCATTGGTTTCCTCATGAAAAAAACAGTCAGTTTTAATCGTTTTTGGGTCAAAACTGTGGTGGCCCACCTGCTAGATCTTTCGGCCATCCAACCTGCGTTTTGAAGATTAAAAACGGATCTTCGATGTGTTTTGAAATGTCGCCACCTAGGCTTGGCTCATACGTCCTTTGGAAAACTAATAGACGGTCCAGATCCTCAAATTACATGATGAGTGGGGCCCACAAGCACAAATCGATGATCGGATGAAAGACGCTGTTACAGGGCCCTGCGTAACAGAGCTTACACTGGACGTTGGTGGGGCCCACTTCTTGGTGTCGGGTCCACGCCGTCCATTGAAATCTACTCGAAAAAACCATTTGGGTATGGTGGTTTTTGGATTGAATTCGGTGTGGCCCACAATATCTTCTACTCCGCCGTTCATCCTCGTTTAACGGTGTAAATCATACGATTACGTGGATGGGAGAAAACAATCAACATGGCTAGGGGTGTGGACACCCTATGGACACGTTGAACGGTTCAGATTGTCCTTAAGTGTGATTATGGTGGCCCACTACAAAAAAACAGGGAACCAGCGTCCGTCGCTGGACGTTTTTTTTTGTTTTAGAGAAGAAGAGTCGGTCAGCACACGCTGACCGACTTTTAGCGTTTCGGTGCACGTCCGGTGCATGTGTGCACCTTGCACATGCACTATACACGTGGGTCCCACGGAGATGTTTGTGAGACATCTGCTCCGTCCATCTGCTTTCCCATCGAATATAAGGGGTTGAGACCAACTTTTTGGCATATCCAAATATCATATGGGCCCCAATTAAGGTTTTTAGGGCCTGATCTGTCCGTTGGGGTACTTCTGCAAGGATCCAATGGTTGAAATTTGACGTTTACGATTAATTTGTGGCCCCTTAGGCATCTATGAAGTTCCGAGCCGAACGGATAGTGGGAACCCCGTGATCTTGCATTCTGGATGCGTTTCAAGCTACTTGAGCTTCAGTTTCTCAGTTTTTCTTGGATCTTTGGCGTTAATCTTGGTTCACTGGGGTCTGTCCCTTGCCTTGGTGCATTCAAAGCGTCAAATCTACGCTTTTACTATCAGTTTTCAGTCAACGCTCCTGATTGCATTCTGAAACAAAACACAATTAAAATACTTCATTAAGCATTATTGTGTATGTAAAATCTGGCAATAATCGAGGTCTGATATGCAATATTTGACCCTCAACACTCACCAAGTGTTTGATAAAATGACTCAACGAAGTGTGGCCGGAGGCAAGGAAGGTATGTACATGAAACAAATGCCCTTTTTTTTTTCTTGGGTTTTCTTGATTTTTATATTGTTTAGAACGTATTTGATACAATACCTGTAAAACCATTACTTCTCTTTCCCAGACAAAGGCATTTTGAAGGTGCAGTCCAAGTATCCGTGGAAATGCCTCAATGGAGAACTCTACTCGATCTTGGCTCGAACTTGGCCCGAGCTGCTTACTGAACCGAGCTAAGTTGGCTAATCAGGCTCGAGGACGGAGCTGAGCCGAGTTCGAGCTGAGGTCGGCCAGTAGCCGAGCTGAGGTAGCTCTACTGGTTCGACTCGATGTACACCCCTATGTCTCACATTATAAGTAGGGCTGTCAACAGGCTGGGCTTGAGGTAGGTCTCAGCCCGGGCTGTCGGGCCAGCCCTATTCATAACTCAGAATTTTCAGGCTTGAGCCAGGCCCATTGACACCACTAATTATAAGACCGTCCCCACGTGTATGCATGTGTAATGGTCTCAGTCGCGTACCAAACCAAGAAATGGAAGGGCATTTATGACCATGGATTTAAAGGCTCATCCTGGCGTACGGATGAACGACAGGCTATTCCATCTCTACCACACAACCCTGCCATGACAGTTCCAAAAAAAGTCCAATGTTTTGAAATTCTCATGGTATTTTCGCGATAAGTAAAGTTAATGATATTATCGCCATAATTTTACAAGATTTTAAAAGAATATCACCAGTTTTGAATTTTTCGTGGAATTATCTCAATAATATATATCATAATTATGATTAAAAAAAAATAACTTATAGAAAAATAAATAAAAAATTTTATTTATAATAAATATTATTAGAATTTTATTCTTGTTGAGATTTTCCGATATCTTGAGAAAATTTTAAAATCTCAAGAGAAATTCCCAAGAACGATCTTTTTCACAATGGGTACTGCCTTATAAGAAAGCCCCTTGAGTAAGAGAACACAAGCATCTGGAGAGAGAGAAAGAGAAGATCAGCAATGGAAGTTCATCAAGTTGTCCTCATGAATGGAGGGTCAGGAGAGACTGAGGCCATGAAAGTGCAACCAAAGGTCCTGGAAGTGCCACATGTACTTCACATGAATGGAGGGTGTGGAGAGACTAGCTATGCTAAGAATTCAGTAGTCCAGGTTACTACTAATATCCTAATCACTCACTTCCTTCTTTCAACCTTCATATGGTATCTGATTCTCTGCATTACTATACACTGAAGATTGGTGTATAGACTATAGTTGGTAAACAATCCCATAAATGTGGACCATCCGCTTGGTGGGTCACCTCTTATTAGATGGCCAATACCATAAAAACTCCATGGGTGAAGAGCTCTCTCTTGTACATCAGAAGAGGAGAGTTCTGCTACTTCCACACGTGTAAATCACAGATTTTCTGTATGGCATGGGCCAAATTTTCAAATGTTTCATGCATTGTGACACATTTAATGAGTGGACATTCTTGATTTTTATCCGGGTCATCTACAAGGTGGGACCCAGCTGATGGATGGTTTGGATCTACCTCATCTGTGCTGCATCCTAGTTTAAAAACATGAAAGTACTTAATTCGACTCGAAACCCAGTGAGTTGAGTTGACTCAAAAACTCGGGAGAGTTTCTCAGAACCTCTATGAGTTTTTCGAGTTCGGGTGAAATCCGTGCATGCACACGTGTAGAGTTAGCAAACTTGGCGTAGAGGTAGTGTATACACCCAACTTCGGTGTATACATCACAGAGAAGATTCTTCATTTCTTCTAACATGTCATTCCATTCATTTGTGTATTTGTAGAATAAGATCATATCCATAGCCAAGCCCATCATAGAAGAAGCGATACTGGACCTCTATTGCACCACCTTGCCCAAGAGCCTGGCCATAGCTGATCTGGGCTGTTCATCAGGGCCCAACACATTGCTGGTCATCTCCGAGATCATCGACACCGTCCACGAGAAGTGCTGCCTTTTGAACCGTACATCACCCGAGTTCCAGGTGTTCTTGAATGATCTACCGGCGAACGACTTCAACTCCGTATTCCGGTCGTTGCCAGCGTTCCAGGACAAGCTCAGGCAGGAGAAGGGGGCCCACTTCGGCCCATGTTTCATCTCAGGAGTGCCTGGCTCTTTTTATGGGAGGCTTTTTCCGGACCAAAGCTTGCAGTTTGTTCATTCATCTTCTAGTCTCCATTGGCTCTCCCAGGCAAGTTACATTCTTCCACCATTGGTTGCTGGGCCCCACATCACACTAGGCCTCATTCCCACCATTGGATGGCACGTGTGATCCATCTGGGCCGATCCGACTGTGGTTCACACTATGACAATGCCATGTACCAAAAATCGGGGTAATACGCTCATCAAGGGAGTCACACGTGTGCTTTGTATTAATACCTTTTGGATGCTTTTCTTTCCAGCCGCCCATTTTTCTCGTACAAGTGTGATCTTCCTGGTTGGCGGATCTCCATATTGATTTTTGTCCCAGAGCAGCGTTAATGTACGGTGCCTGATGAATGGTCGGCCATCCAACACCAGGAACGAGGACCGCATGGTAGCTTGATGCTGATGTGGGCCCACATCTTTATCATTCTATCAAAATCGGGATTTCCATTGCCACAGATAGAAATTTTCTATTTGTGGGAATGTGATTGGGCCACGACATCACGTACTACATTTAATACTGCAGGGCTGACAGTGTCGGTGATGACATTGAACCATGTGTGTGTATATATATATACACACGGAAACGCTCGTATGTGAATCAGTTCGTAGGTAATACATACCAACATTTTTGAGAACTCATCGTATCTGATGAGTCTTGAAAATCGAACGGTCCTCATGAAGCATAACCTCATGAAACTCTCTGGTACAAAATTTTAGTTTGATCCAAAACTTTTGTGGGCCATGAAAAATGCAAACAGTTTCTTCCCTTGCTTTAAATTTTTCTTTGCTATGGCCCACCAAAATCTTAGATCAGGATGAAAATTCACCTCGTAAAGTTTCATGGGATTCCACGTCTTATGGACCGTTCAGATTCGACACCCATGACATGTGTGCACATCTTATGGACCGTTCGGATTTGACACCCATGACCCGTATGCAAAGGTGCGCACCTGCATAGGTGCATAGGTGAGCATGCCTTTCTCTCTCTCTCTTTTTATATATATATATATATATATATATATATATAATATATATATATATATACACACACACACACACGAAAAGGCTCACCTGCGAACCAGGGACTATCTGTGAACTTTTTTTAGAACTCGTTATACATGAAGAGTCTCAAAAATTTAAACAGTCCACATGAAGCAAAGTCTCTCTCTCCCTTTATATATATATCAAAATAAAAATTGGGTGGAAAATAATGAGGTGCTGCATATATATATATATATATATATTATATATATATTATATATATATATATATATATAGTCATGCTCTCCTATGCACCTATGCACGTGCGCACCTTTGCACACGTGCCATGGGTGTCTAATCTGAGCGGTCCATGTGATGCGGAATTCTATGAAACCCCATGTAACAAATTTTCACCTCAATCTAAAATTCTGGTGGGCCATAGCAAAGAGAAATGCAAATCAAGGGAGGAAACTGTTTTCATTTTTTATGGCCCATTGAAGTTTTAGATGAAAGTAAAACTTAGGCCCGGGGGTTTCATGAGGTGTTGCTTCACATGAGCAGTTCAAAATTTGGATACCCATAACGTATGATGGGTTCTCAAAAAAGTTCATACGTAGTACATCCGAACTGGTTGGCAGGTGAGCGTTTCTATATATATATATATATATACTGTTTTTATTTCTTAATGGCCTAATCAAAGTTTTGAGTCAAAATAAAAATTGAGGTGGAATTAATGAGGTGCTGCTTAGACTGTTCAGATTTTGGAGTCAGTATATATATATATATATATATATATATATATTCTAATATTTATCAGGTGAGCCTCACCAGGGTGATAGGACGCATGGAAACGCGGGCCATTCCAAAACTTGGGTGGGCCACAACAGATGAATACGTAAGTTTTAAGCTTGACTGCCCATTCCGGTCTGTGGTGTCTCAACTAAGTTTTGGATGAGGATGCTTCGTGGAATAATGTACGGTGAGCATGAGGGAGTCATACCAGATGCATGGTTTTGATTCCACTTATACATCAGGGGTGGCCCCCACACATCTCGAACATATGGTAACCATATGCATGAAAGTGTCAACATATGTGATTCCCCATGTACACCATGCACGTACGATATCCACACCATTCATCTATGGGAGTTAGGTGTACCCTAAAATTCTCTAGTGATCCTAGCCACTGATTAATTAGAGGAACCTTGAGGATTAGATGGGTGGTTCGTGAAAAGAACCTGTGGCTAGGATCATGTGACTAGTGTTGTTTTTGGCGAAGGCCTACCAGTAAGTAGATCATTCATGTTTGCCACATGGGTTCTGATACAATGCGAGGCCCATCACAGCTACCATGTGGGGCCTCATTCAGATCAAGATCATCCATCAGACAGTGTACGATGACAGCGTGCCATGGACAAAAATGATATTGGTCCACTGATCATGTAGGTTATAGGTGCTTTAGCCAAATCGAATCTTATTATTATTATTATTATTATTATTATTATTATTATTATTATTATTATTATTTCGAGCGTAGAGCCCCACGAATATCATGAGATCACACTTGTATGATAAATAGAGTGGTTGGAAAAAAAATTCCAACCGTCCAAATTTATTGCACGTGTCACTCATTCGTTGAATAACTAGTTCAATATTTGGCAGGCAGCATGTTTATAGCGCATGCTATCCAACAGCTGAATGAGACTGGGTGGATGTGGATTGGGTACCGCATTGCTTGTACTGACATGAGGTGATAGGATTTGGTTGAATAGCCCATTTAGTCAAATAATTTTTAAACTTACTTTGTGTGGTCCATCTCTAATAGTAACTTCTCATTTAATCAAATCTAATCATATTGTGTTTTTTTACAAGTGAATTTAGAACACCTAATCTCTTTGGGGCTTAATAGATTAGCCCGATTTTATTTATTTATTTATTTATTTTTATTTTAAAAACACTAAAATGGGTGACACTAATATGAATAATATTGCAACTAAAACAATTATGTTTACACATTGAGGTCTGCTTGGGTTTTGGATCAAGCTAATTTTTGTATATTTTCTTCAACTTGACTAACCATTGTAGGCTTGTTTGAATTGCGGATTACACTAATTACATACACTAATAATGTAATGTAAAAAGTGCAATGATTTTTTTACCTACCTCTTAAATACATTGTATTTGACTAGCAATGTCTGTATATAGTTTAACGTGGTAAAATTATAATGATGATACTTTACTGCCAAATAATATACTGACGTGCATGTTTGAATAGAAATTTTCTATTACAATATGATGTTACAAGTTACTTTACATGTATCTTATTATATAAATTACATGTTTAAACAATCATAATAAAATTATAATAATGATGCTTTTACATTATATTAACGACATAAGTCCCAATTCAAATAGGCTAGCTCTTGGTAAAATATAGATATCACATTTGATGAATGTTTTTTTTCTATGAAATATAGACATCATGGTGACCCACCCACAATGCTATCGGTAGCATCTCATCCCAAGTTTTCCTTGTGGTATGACCCACCCGAGTCGTGGACATGCCAATTTTTTTGCACCTATAACTTGAATCAAGGAGCAGACTTGATGGACGGACATTTTTCATGTGTTTCATGACTCAATTAAACAAGGATTCCGGGTCTGTTTGGGCAGAAGCACAATAGATGCCGAGGTTTAATTGTTGCGACTCAAATTGCCCGCCCCTGCTACAAGTTTCTGTCAGTGCAACGTCTACGGGGCCCACTGAAATGTCCGTGAGAAATCCACTCCATCCATCAGTTTCTCCAAGAACAGTGATCAGGATTGAACACCCATCGTTGAAACAATGGTGGGGCCACAGAAGTCTTGGCTCAGGCTGATATTAATTTGTATTCTGACTTCATCCGAGCAGAAGTAACCTTATGAACACAGTTTGGATGGCATATGGATATCAGGATGAATTTTGGAAGTTTTTAAGGACTATTCATCTACACATGCATTTTTGTCCATGCTGTTTATCAATGTTGAAACACCAACGTAAGAAAAATGAATAGAAAAGCCATATCATTGGTGTCCAACTGACTTTTGTTTTATCATCTCATTAGATATGATATAAAATGAAAAATGGAAAGAACGGTCTATGTTTGAGGAGACAGGTCATGGGTAAGAAGAGTCATATCCATGTGGAGGAAGTTACGCTGTCTTCTTGTGGGTCCCACAAGTCCTATATACGACAAGTTATGCAAGGAAGGCTACCCTACCATAAAGACTCAGATGTTTGGAAAATCAAGCTAATTTAATTACGTGACTATAAGTTAATTTGAAAGTTTTTGGATGGTTGTGCCTAGTTTTTCAAAACTAGCACATCCTGAATCCTAAAAACATCATTCAAAACGAGGCTGATTAGGTGTTATCGGGAGTAATAACTTAGCGGGTGTTTAACTTTATTGTAGGGTCCACTTTAATGATATGTTGTATATCTACTCTGTTCATTAGTTTTATTTAAGTACATCCAAATCTCATGTGGAACACGCCCTAAGAAACGGTGATGATTGAATTCATACCATTAAAAATTCTTCAAACCCATTTTAAGCAGATTTATAATGTTTATTTGTCATCAAACCCATTGATAATATCATGCAAATATTAGGTTGATTCCCCCCACACAGTAAAACTAACGCCCACTAAGCCGTTACTCGGGTAACATCTAATCCACTCCAATTTAACGGTTGGATTAGCCTGATTTCTAGAGGCAAACTTTCACGGAGATGTGACCTTGATGTGTAGGTTGAATGTCATCCACACACTCCTCAGTAGGATGATGCTTATCATTTCTGTATGGATAACTTTTTGTAGAGGCACCGGCCTCTTTGTTTAAGGCCTAGATTGACTTCATTTAGGCCTTAAACAAATAGGCCGGTGCCTCTAAAAAAAAGGGCACCAGCCTCTTTGTTTAAGGCCTAGATTGACTTCATTTAGGCCTTAAACAAATAGGCCGATGCCTCTAAAAACAAAAGGCATCAGCCTCTTTGTTTAAGGCTTAGATTGACTTCCATTTGATTAGTTGATAGTAGGGGTGTACACGCACAGAGCTAGCTCGGTTAGTTCGCTTGACTCGACTCGACTCGAAAAAGTTCGATACGATCGAAGCTGAGTTCAAGCTGTTTTTTTTTTTAGCTCGAAAATGAGTTCGAGCCGAGTTCGAGCAAGCCTTAGCTCGACTCAGATTGAATCCAGCTCGAATCGAGCTCGGATCGAACCAATTCAGTGACTCGGTTACTTTGCCATTAATGTTGCTCACTAATTGTTTGATAAAATGACTCAACGAAATGTGGCCAGTGGCAAGGAAGGTATGTACATGAAACAAAAACGCTTTTTTCTCTTTGTTTTTCCTGATTTTTATGTTGCTTATAAGGTGTTTGATAAAATACCTGTAAAACTATTGCCTGTGTTTGTAAAACAATGAGATTTTGAAGTTGCAGTTCAGGTATTTGTAAAAATGCCCCAATGGCAAACTCAGCCCAAGCTGCTGACCGAACCGAGCTGAGCCAAGTTCGCGCGAGCTAGGACAGCTAGTGGCTGAGCCAAGATGAGCTTAGGCCAGCTCGACTCGGTTCAGCTCGATGTACACCGCTAGTTGATAGGTTGGATGGTTTTCAATGCAGATCAACTGCCGAACACCCACTTCGGAGGTGAGATGCTTAGGGGAGTTTTGATTGGCGGGGCTAGACATTGTCAGAGATGGGCCCCAGTTTTTTAAAGGTTTTATCATACATAGTCAGCCCATCTTTAACAGCATACAGCTCCACCACTCATAGTCAGCCTATCTTTAACAGCATACAGCTCCACCACTCCATCCACGTGCATAAGAGTTATGGCTGACTGCTTGAAGTATACTCGTATAATATATTGGTTTGGTAAACTCATCTGTGTAGATGTAAGCACACGCACTAATAGGGCACATGTATTCAATCCAAGCCTTCTGGATTATTGGGTACCACCGCCTGTCCCTAGATAAGAATGCACAGGGGCTCTGAGGGGCCATTGGAATGTATGGGTTTTATCTTTATTGTACATCTATTTTTCTATATCATTTTAGGTTACAAGCTAACAAAAAAAAAAAAAGAAGAGACATTTTTAAGGTTCAAGTGTATCTCACACACCACAAGAAGCAGCAGTGATAAATGACACCCATGAAACCTTCACATAGACGTGGATGAAGAGAAAACACAAATATCAGCTTGATCCAAAGCTTCTGTGTGTCCCCAAAAAGTTTTCAACGGTAAATTTATAATCCTCACTGTGTGGTCCACTTGAGCCTTGGAACAGCCTCATTTTTGGGCTTCTTTACTCCAATGATATGGAAAAATGGATGGACGGTGTAGATAACACATACATCAGGGTGGCGGCCAAGAGGCCCCGTCCGTTCCTATCTAGGGACCAGCGGGGTAGTAACCAGTCCGCGTCCAGGCCTTCCCTCAGGTTGGCCGCACATTTCAGATCTCATGGCGAGTGTGTGGGCCCTTTTTATTTTTATTTTTATTTTTATTTTTATTTTTAAAGTTAAAAGATCTGAGTGGCGTGAGCAACTTGATGGGCAGCTTTTTTATTTATTTTTATTTTTATTTTACACACGCACACCACCCCACACTCACGCCGTAGTGGAATTTCACCACCTACTGGAACCCTCAACCAGGTGTTGAAACTGCCTACAAGTGATATTGGATAGGGAAATGATGATATAACCTGCTATTTAATTAATGCTTACATACATCCGGACATTGCCTACAAGTGATTTGGCTCAAAATCTCATTGAGACTAGTTGATTTGGTCGAGTAATTCAAGTCGAGTAAATAAGTTTTAGCACAATGGTTTTCCTCCAACTAAAGTGATTTTCCTCTAACGAAAGAAATTTCATTCCATGTATTTTGTTTGAAAATTCAATGAAATGATTCTATTTTACTCACAGAGAATTACTTAACAGGTTCCTCCAGAGCTTGATATATCCACCATTACACCATTGAACAAACAGAAAATATTTATTTCCAAGACAAGCCCTCCTAGTGTGATAAAGGCCTACTTCGAGCAATTCCAAAGGGATTTCTCACTGTTCCTAAAGTCGCGTTCGGAGGAGATAGTGCCGGGAGGCCGCATGGTGTTAGCATTTGTCGGCAGGAGAACTGCTGACCCCACTAGTGAAGAGAGTTGCCATCAATGGGAGCTCTTAGCACATGCTCTCAATGACATGGTTTTAGAGGTAATTCCTTCTCTTCTTCTTATTATTTCTTCTAGTTCTACAGCTACTATCGGAGACTCGGATCGAGTCATTCACTCTTGAGTTGAGTCAGGACTCATCTGAATTGGGGACCAATTGGTTTGACTCATTGGGGTATTGCATCCCACAAGGGACCCCACTCGAGCCCAATGTGAGAATGCTCCTGCATTAATCACCCCTGGTGAGGAGTCTCGAACCCAAGACCTCCCGCTCTGATACCAATTTGATGCAGGACAATTAACCATTTGCTTTAAAAGCTCGAACTATTAGAGTATGGTGAATTAATCCCTTTATCTCATAGCCCAGGCCTTACATCTCATTGGTTTTAAGATGTCGGCCGAACTCCCTTCGTGGGCCCCAAATCACATGGGCCACCCACCTCGAGTGTGTCCCCACATTCCACGGGCTACCTCACTCGAGCCCGGTGTGAAATGCGCATTAATTACCTCAGGTGAGGAGTCTCGAACATGAGACCTCCTCCGTGGGCCGCACCCACCCCGAGTGTGCCCCTGCATCCCACAAGCGACCCCACTCGAGCCCAATGTGAGAATGCCCCTGCATTACCAACTTAATAGGCAAAAATGTCCATCTAGCAAGATTTTTCATTGACTAGTATAATCTTTTCATTATGTCGAATCCATAACAAGGACACAATATTGACCATCTATATCGAGTGCATGTGTGGCCCATCCATCCATGTATGAGAAATATACGATTCCTCTAATAAAAAGTTATAGGAATGCCTCTAAAAATGAAAAGATGAAACCATTTAAACCTTGGTTTGTTTTTTGCCCCTCATTTCTGTTGGAAGTCTCCAGTGGGTATATAAATGGGCCCACGTAGCGCTAGCCAAGGCTCAGCCCATGAGCTAAATACATGCGCCCAGCATCAGTGAAGCCCACTAAATAAGCAACTAGGTTCAAGCCCAATCCATAGGGGTGGTAATGGGTCAGGTCAGGATCAGCCCAAACCCAAACCATGGGTTGACCTGACCCACATAAAATTCATCAGGTCTCGAGCCAACCCATTTAATTGTAACTGGGCTTGTGCTTGACTGACTCGACCCAACCCGGCACAACCACACTCAGGTTTAAGAATGGAATATAGCGCTAAGGTATTACCAACCTTGCCTAATCAGTGAATACAACAAACATACACACATCATTTGTATCTATCTATATTTATCTTCTATTATATGTTTTTTTATATTCTCGGCTGTATCAGATCAGGCGATTTGGCCCAGCCCATTGATAAGTTATATGGGTGGGTTGGGTTGGTAGGGTTCAACCCAAGTCAAACCCATTTACTTAAATGGGCCACATTTTCTAACCTGAGCCTGACCCACTACCCATTTAGGTTAGCCCAACAGAAGCTGGTCGGGCCAGTTGACCTGATCAACCAGACCAACCTGGCCCAATTTGTTACTGGTTCCTAAAAGTCATGTCTAGGTCCAAAGCATGGACCTTTGATCTTCCCCCAAGTCAACCCCAAAATGGGCCATGTCTGGGTCCGACTGGTCTAATCTCGAGTGTTATATTAGTTACTTGGATTACCAGAATAGGTGGTTTTTGCTATGAGAATTGCTACATTAATCAAATCACAACCAAATAACGTAACTGATAACACCATGCATTTTCTAACTCAATATTTTCAGGGCATTGTTGAAGAGGAGAAGGTGGATTCCTTCAATGCTCCCTACTATTCGCCATCACCAGACGAGCTCAAGTCCGAGATAGAAAAACAAGGGTCATTCGCTCTCGATCACCTTGAAGTCTTCGAAGTCGACTGGGATGCAACGAACGGTGATGATGGTGTTAGTGAATATGTACAATCTGGTATTAGTAAGCTAACGAGTGGCCAACGTGTGTCAAAGACAATCAGAGCCGTTGTTGAGTCAATGATCGTCCATCATTTCGGACAAGAAATAATGGACGATTTATTTCAACGGTACAGCAAGATCGTAGATCACTACATGTCCGAAAACGTGTGCAAGTATGCCAATTTGGTAATCTCTCTGGTGAGAAAGGCCTAATGAAGCATTGTGGAAGATCATCACTAATAATTCATCAATATAAGGTGAGAATGATCCAGTTTCTTCTAGATCACTATAAGTTATGATGCTCCTATTTGTATTTCAAGAGAAACAAAAAATCCTAATTTCCGCTATTCAAAATCCTTTTTGCCTCTCAAGTTCTATTCGTCTTCACCATAATCGCATAATTAATAAGGTATTTATATATCTCATCTCGGATTAGAAATAAAACTCGTATTTACGCAGACTTGCTTGCACCGTAGATTGAATCAACAGGACTCGGCAAACCATCGATCAAATCGACACCTTTGTTGATCGAACCGATAACGTCCAAAAACGCTCCACGAGTAACCTAAAATTTTCAAGAATATTTTGATCGAATCAACAACCATGCATATCGATCGAATCGAAAACTCTTCTCTAACAATAGGATTGAAAGCACTCAATCAACAAATACACTAATTTAAAACCTTGGTGGTGCTTGCCCTTTGTCATGTACATATAATAGTTGGATTGTTAGTTAGAATCAGGTTGGTATGTGAGTGTTGTTGGTGCTAAGCTCCTGTAATCCGCATATATACTTGAAATGTTTTTTCCTCTACCTTTTCTCTGTTTAGAGTACTATTGAGATGGGTAAAACGTGCAAAACATGAGAGAGATTTTAGAGGAAGCTCTTAAGAATCTTAAACCCATCAAGAGTCATTAGTCCTTAAGTTTCTACACTTGTGAAAATTCCAGCTAGGATTCCTTATTGTTAAGTGGAGAGTGTGCTGCCCCATTGCATGTTGGGTATATACGATCACATCATAAGTGGACCCACCAGCATGGTCATTGCTTAAGATCCAACCGTTAGATTGATCTATTTAAACATTGAATCTATGATGAGTAGATCTGTAAACAAAATTAAAAGTCTGAGTAAATTCAATAAAAGAGAAATGTCCACATCAAGTGGGCCATCTATCATAATACTTCCAGGTTAATTTACGGATTAAAAACTAACCCAAGTTAATAACAGAGTAGTGATATGCTGATGAAGATGATAATGAAGATTATAATGGTGGCGATGACGGTGATGATGGTCATCTCAATAATATTGCTAGTGTACCAAATGAGACATACCTAATATATATTCTTATTGTTTGAATTAAAATTTGTAAAAGGCTCTAAACTCAAAGATAATAAAATGAAATGATGGTGTTGTTTGAAATATTTCTCCAATCTACAGGCACCCACTGAGAATTTAAGCTTGTAAATTGAGTGGAAGGAAATTAACCATCCTTGGCCCAGGATCTTTTGTTTGTACAAGTGGGGCCCATGTTACAGCGATCTAGACGGTTGGTTTCTTCGACACAAGCATGGATGGACTGTGTCCCAAAAACCTACTTGAAGAGACAGTCCTAACCACTTAGATTTATGACCTGTAAATAAACGGCTAAGGAGTGGATTATGGAAATGGTCCAGAGATTGGTGGATAAGATCTTCTAATCTTGGAATTTCTTAGAGGTATGGTCTATCAGAGTATACTGTATGTATGCTTGAGTGGAGGAACCTGTAATTCTTCCAGAAGCTAAGGTGGGAACTCTCAAGTGAACTCAGACCGTTGATGGTGCCCGGTATACCAAAATTTCAACTATCATTTTACTAATAATGCTTCTGGGAGCTGATTAACATGGTAGAACATCTGTCCACCGTACACGTGACAAGGTGAATTATCATTTGGAACCGTTCATCTAGTTTCCGGTACCATGGATGGTTAATTGTTCAATCTAAACACCATAGATCCAATGATCTCAACCATCTGATTATGGCCTTCAAGGGGACGGCAGAAAGTAAAACAGCTTCACTGTTAAATAATCAGTAGAGAAAATTTGAAGAAAGGTGATGGATTAGATTTTCTAATTAGCCTTGATATTTGAAACATAAGCCGTCCATGATAGGTACTAATCGATGGACGGATCTGATTGACACTCATCCTGCCCCATGTAGTGTATCATCTTCCTGTGAATATGTTGAATGTCCACTTAACCGAATTTGCCTGTTAAAAAAAAGAAAAAAGAAAGAAAAAAAATAACATAAAAGAGAAATGATCACATGTTGGCTATATCGACCAAAATGATGTATGCATCAGATCCACGCTGTCCATTAAAAGTGCCCTTTGATGTTAGGCCATTGACCAAAAATCAGCCTGATCAGAAACTTAGGTGGACCACACCACAGAGAACAGCTGAGAGAACGCACGAGCAATAAAACCTTCAACACTATTTCTAGGGCCCACTATGTTGTCTATATGCCATCCAGTCCATTCATTAGACATCCACCAGGATGAAGGAACAGAATCAAACTCAGGTAGCTCACACCAACTGACTTCAGAACCCTTAGGCATGATTTTACACTGTTGCCACACGTGTGGCCCACTTAAATGTCTGATCAGACTGATTTTTGGGGTCTTAGGTAAAATTCAAGGTACACACCTAAAGGATTGAACGGATTTCATGTGCAAGTCGGGCCCTATAGACATCCACACTACCGTAAGTTATGATAGCCTTGATAATGCATGATCAAACTCCTGTAAGGTAGATATGGGGCTAGACCACGGCGTGAGCCTTTCACCAATAAATACAAGGGTGGCCACCATCCAAACAAATGAAGACATTTAAGTAAGTCCAGACTGTCCGATGTGTGGGCCCCATTGATCATAGCCCAAAAAATAAGGCAACTTGTAGCATATATGTCTGACATTGGACTGATGTTCTTTTAAAAGATACTGAGAGAGAGAGAGAGAGAGAGAGAGAGAGAGAGAGAGAGAGAGAGAGAGAGAGAGAGATTTTCAATGGTCCACATTCAACGGACAACTATCCATTACCAGATATTACACTATTCCAAGCAGTCTATACAGCTTGAAACAAGTTTGGACGGTCAGGATTGAAATAGTTGCATGCCAAATATAAAGCTGCAGTTCTTGCATGTGAACTCCTCAATTGCATTTGTCCCAAAGGTGAGTTGCTGCCATGGCTGCACTTGTTACCACAACCCAACTTCTCCAATTATGTATATTTACCACCATATGTTCTAATGTTACAGATCCAAGCCGCTCGTCAGGTGGGCCTTAGGCTGTAAATTTCATGGGCCAAAAATTAGGATAGAGTGATCATATAGTGGGTTATGCAAATACATTGAAGGTAGACCGCTGTCATTTTTAGACTGCTGAGTCCTGTAAATGTCTCAGCCCAACAGCTTATGCTATGATCAAACATTCCTCATATCAAGCAGACATATGATGCGTATGTGTATGAATCATAGAACTATATTAAGCATGTTATAAAGCGATGAACTGTCCTTATAATGAAGATGGGCCTAGATGGCCTACACGCAACAAGTACGGGCCTATTAATGGGTTCTAGGGAGAGTTATAATGCGGACGTTTAACCAACATTATTCTTACAATGTGGACGTCAAACTAACATTGCTCTCAAGGCATGGCCTGCGATAAATATCATTACACAAACCATGGCGGAATCACACATTGCAATGGACCTTAAGTACAACCCATTGGGCCTCGACTCATGAGCCTTGGATACATCAAATGGGCCGCATCACATGGGCCTTATATTCATCAAGTGGGACGCACCAATGGGCCTTATATATATTGTAATGGGCCTTGACCTATGGGCCTTAGATACATTTATGGGCCTCATATATATCAAGGTGGGCCTCAACAGATAGCCACAAATACATCAAGATATTTAATATATATATATATATATATATATATATATATATATATATATTATATATATATATTATATCAAGAGATCAACCAGATCTCACTCTAAATAACAGTGGTGATAACAATTTCCACCATTAAAATTCCCAAGGCCACGATAACATTTATTTCCCATCCAATCTGATCATAAGGTCACACTGGCCTGAAAGGGGTTTTAATGGTGGACGGTCAAACCCACTGTTTGCTATAGTGTGGTCCACCTAATCCTAGATCTGTCTTAATTTGGTCTCAAGCCCTAAAATAAGCTTTCAAAATGGTTGGACAGATTGGATGCAACACATGCATCATGGTGGGTCCCATCGTCCACACCACTGGACGGTGGTGTGAATAAAACACATACGTCATTGGGGGTCCCACCATCCACACCACTGGACGGTGGTGTGAATAAAACACATACGTCATTGGTGGGTGCCATGTAGGGCCCACCATAACGCTTATTTGCCATCCAATCTGTTGACGAGGTCACACAGACCCGGATGAAGAGTAAAAACAAATTTCATATTAATTCAAAACTTCTGCAACCCAAAAAGGGTTTTGATGGCAGCCGTTCAATCACACTGATTCCTGCCATGTGGGCCACCTGAGTTTCGAATAGGGCTGATTTTTGGATGGGACCCACTGCCCTAAGGGGCCTACGACATGCACGGCGTGGATGTTCAAAATACATCATGGTGGGGCCCACGCATGGGACCCTTGCTTTCAGTGCCTAGGACACTGCTGGGCGTCCTTACTTGTCAGCAGCAGCAACGTCTGCTGCTGTTGCTTAAGTATTTTTTTAAAAAAATGTATTTTCAAGGTTTTTCGTAGGTGGGGCCCACATCAGGTGGATCCGACCCGACCATTGGTCGATATAGCTCAAGACAAGCCAAACAAGCCCAATATTTGAGGTGTTTTGGCATGTAGAAACATTAGGTGAATTTCAACGGTAGAAAACACTGTAAGCTATGGCCCACCAGAAATTCGGATTAGCTTCATTTTTCGGCTCAACGCCTAAGATGATCTAAGGAATGGAATGAACGGCTTGGATTAAAAACATACATTAAGGTGGGACGTACATGAGTGGCCCGCCCAAAAGCTTGTGAATCAAGCTAATATTTTTGTTTTCATTACACGTCCAGTGTCCCTGGACGCTGGACGGTTTGGCATAACACATACTTAAGGTGGGCCCTGCTCAGGTGGGCCACGAAATGATGGATGGTATGGATACAACACATGTAAAGTGGGCCCCACATACAGATGGCTTGGATAAAATACATGCTTCATGGTGGGGTCCATCCGGGTGGGCCACATGGCCACATTATCACATATGATAGGAAGAAATGAAAGAGAGAGGGAGAGAGAGAGAAAAAAAAAAAAGTGGACACACGTGTGATGGAGGGACCCCGACACTATGGGGCCTCCTTTTTAAGCATTTAATCATACATCAAGTGGGTCCCAATACATATGGGCTCACCAAATCAAAAATCAACGGTGGAGATTACTTCTCCACCAAAATGGAAGGTCTAAATGACCTCTTTAGATCTTAGAAAAGTAAACATTATGATGGGGTTTATGTAGAATGGCCCCATCATGGAATGATAATGAAAATCAAGGTAGATGGGTGATGGATGTGAGGTGAGTGATGGGTGAGGTGAGAGATTGGTTGACTTTGGGGTTTGCTTGACTTGTGGAGAAAGAAAGCATGAGTTGCTCTTGTACTTGACATGAGGTGATTGATTGATGTGACATAACGTAGAGATTCTATTGGGATTGCAAACGAGCGGAGTTTTCTTCGAAATAAACGCCGGCCTATATCTCCCTGCCAGGGTATCGGATCGGTATGCAAGACGCGATGTTGAAACCGCGACAACGGTGCGGTAGCAATGGTACAAGTCTTGGATTAAGCCAATTCAAATATACAGGATACGACTTAGGGTCGCGCGCAAACAGCGATTATAGGTCGCAAATTGCCGAACTTCGACGAGAAGGATCGTGAGAGTCGACAGAACAGTACGGACTAGGATACGGGTCTTACATTATATGAGCCCCTTCTATGATGTATAGTGCGAGTAATAATGTAGAAGGATGAATTTTTTAGAACTCTTAATGGATCCATAGCCATATATTTGGTGGTATATACAGTTGCTACATACACTTGATGAAATTCACCTATATGGGTGTGGAGGTGGAGGTCACTTCTTATGAGAATCTAGGCGAATTCTCTAAAGTACTCATGAAATCCAGGTAATGGTGTATGACCGAAACACACCAAACTGCAGAATCACTTGCAGAGGAAGAGTTGTGTGAGTGACACGTACTTGCGATTTACATTAAAAGGATTCAAGTTCAAGACTATGATGTCACCTGATTCCCGTAGACCTGTCTTGCTTATTCTAATGTCAGTTCAAGTCTATGGTGACACCGACACCATTGCACAACTATTATGCTTTAACCCGAAAGTTTTTTTTTTTTTTTTGAAACATGTGGGGGATTGTTTTATTTTGTTTCAAAATAAACATTAAAATTTGATTTTCAAAATTTTCGGTTTCCCTCCACATTTGAAATTTTGGTGCTTTTGGGTTGTGGGTTTTGTCCCACTTCGAATTTCTCAAAGAAAATCTTCTTGTATATAAGATAGGCTTTTCGCCTTGGGGCTTAAGCCCCATTTAGGGGGTGTTCACTCCCCAAGTATAGGGTTGTGATGTAGTAATAAAATCGGTGAGACCGAGGTCGAATCCCAAGGGACTGAAACCTATACGTAATATGAAATTAAGTAGAACTAGAACTAGACTAAGATGAAATCTAAATCGATTGTAATTTGAGGAATAATGATGAAATATTAATATAAAACTTAAGAAATTCAGAGGAAGGAAACTAGGGATTCAGAGGATCCATTTGTAGAGATCAGAGAGATCTTATGCCTCAAGAACTCAACTGGACTTAGAGTCCTATCTTCATCCATTTGAAGGGTATAACCATGAAAATCAAAACTGAAATTCCGTTGATCTAGTTTTCAAGAGATGAAAGGTATAAGAATTAGAATGGATTCTGTCACAAAACCATGCCCAGGAGGCAAAGTAAACAACAGAATTAAACTAATTAACAACCAATCAACATATATATGAAGGTTAGGAAGGGTTCCGTCATCCTACCATGCCCAGGAGACGATGGTGAACAACAGGGCTTCCTGACGTCATAATCATAAAAAAGAAAAGGAACATGCTCAAAGCTATCACAGACCCATTGTAATTTCAGTTACAACAAACCATTAAAAACTGAAAGCATTCCCATAATCAAATTAGTATCAAGTTCAATTCAGTTTAAATAAAAGGCACAAGCAAAAGGTCTACCCATCACGCTACAAGCTTCACCTCTTAACCCTAGCTAAGAGGTTTAGCCTAGAGTAGACATGATTAAGCTAAACATCTTAAAAGAATTAATAAAAAGAACCAATAGAAATAAACAAAATAAAAAACTAAATATTACTCTCTCTCTCTCTCTGCTCCACGTCCAAGCCAAGCTCCCTCGATCCCAGAATTTCCAGATCCTCCTGTCCAAGGATCAGATACTCCATCTCTCATGCGTTCCCTTTCTCTCTCTCTCTCTCTCTCTCTCTCTCTCTCTCTCTCTCTCTTTATAGCCAAGGAGAGTCGGTGACGTGCGTAACAGAGGCGGTAGAAACCAGTCGGCTACAGAATAGCGTGCGCATGCGCAGGAGAGAAATGCAAACGGTCTTTCGTTGGGATCCTGTTTTCGCTCAAAAGGAGTATCAAAGAATCGGATTTTTCTCCATAGCTAGGGTAAAGACCCCCTGGTGCGTCGTCTGAATGATTCAGATTATCCAACCGATCAAGGATGGTGCGCCACAATAGCCCGAAATTTTCAGATTTCCCAGACGTGCGTTACCTGCGAAAATCCTGCGCTGACGTGTTCGGTGGGTCCCATAGTGGTGTTTTCTGCGAAATCCACCCTGTTCATTGGATTCCTGGAGAAATTTCAGTTGGGAAGGAGTGGTTTTGGTCGAGTTTTGGTGCGGTCCACTGTATAAAATCAATTCGCCGTCCATCCTGCGTTTTCTGGCGATCCACGTGTATACGTGCGCAAGAGGCCAAACGGCCACCTAGGCGAGGGTCACGCCCCACCTTTGGAGCAAATGGACGGTCCGGATCATTGAGATACATGATGGGTGGGCCCCACTATTGCAACTGACGGTCAGCGTGCGAAGACGCTGGGCGTTATGAGATTTTTGTGCTTTTATCGGTCAGCGTTGCGCTGACCGATTTAGACAGGTACGGTGCGCAGCGGGAGTGTGCACATGGTGCACACGCATGCTTCTAAGTGGGGTCCATCTTGATGTATATTACGAAATCCACTCCGTCCATCTGTTTTATCCTCCCATTTAAGGGGTCGAAATTGAATTTGAAGCATATCCAGATATCAGACGGGCCCCAATTTGAGATTTATGGGCTGATCTGCTTGTTGGGCCACTTTTACAAGGATCCAAGTGCTGAAATTCGATGTGTATGGTTAAATTAGGGTTCTCAGGCTATATATGAATTCTTGAGCTGAACGGATGGTGGGAACCTTGCGATCTTGCATTCTGGACGACTTTAAGGTCTCTTTAACGTGAACGACGTGATTTCCTCGGATCTCTGATGTATAAATCCTTCAATTTCGGTCCCCTAGGGTTTGTCCCTTGCCTTGGTGACTTCAGAGCGTGAAATTCATGCTTCTAGCACCCTTTTGCAGTCCAAACTCGTAAATACACCTTGCATCACAAACACGATTAAATTGGGCTGTTAAATAGTATCATGCTCGTAAATTCAGGCAATAACTGGGGTTTGGTATGCAATATTTGACCCTCAATAGGAGGCATGTGAATTTAGTCCTGTGGGGGAGCTATGCCAATAGTTCTAATCTATGCTATTGACTACACACGCGCGCATGCGCCAAGGCGAGCCAAGCCATGCCGGGTCCAAGTTCGAGTCCGTGTGCGTGTGCGTGACATGACGCGATAAGACGGGACGGTGCGAGTACGGGTACGGTGCGAGTGCAAGTATCGCGGGACTTTATTTGCTAGAGTGTACTCGCACTTGCGCTTTTTCGTTTTAAACCAGAGAGATGTGTCCATTCCGGTTAGTCGCATTTGTTGGGTTTAAACCCAACGGACCTAACCCTTTCTAAAGAGTGCTTAATGCACCACTTCGGAGTCTATATAAGGCCTTCTATTCCAGTTTCAAATATAAGAAAAATCCTTTCTCCTCTTATAAAACTCTCTCTATTCTGGCTTATTGGTTTATAAGTTTTTGTTGTTGCTGAGTTCATTACTGAGTCAACTCAGCACTTTTGGGTTAAATTGCAAGTAGTTCGAGCCCGCGTGCAGTGAGTGCACCGCTGGGACCAGATCATAGTCATTGTATCCTGGAGGTCGATTGCTCTGGAAATTTATTGCACTTTGGACGCTGTCCAAGGGAAGTAAATTCGATTTCAAGCCGAGTGACTCGTGTCTCGCCTCGACTCCGTTCAATAAATCTTCCTTCTCAAATTTTATTTTCTTTTTTAGTTCTCAATTTTTATATAGTATATTTAATTCAACATATATTTCAAACCCAATCCCTGTCCATCTTCGAGAAAGGGTATCCTGCCATTGAGTCCAAAAAGCTGTAGCAAGTAGCAAGTGCACTTGGTATGAAAAGAGATTCTACAAATTCCTTTTCATGCTGACAGATGAGATTCTACTAATATATTCCAAAAGATCTCCTGCCATTGATTTTCTTTGGCTTTGGATTAACCAATCAAGCTTTGCCACGTGTACAAGTACTAAATATAAAATAAAAAGTGGATAACAAAGCAACGATATTTAATTCATTAGCTAAAGCATCTTTTGGCGCAGTTGCAACAAACACCATCATTTCAAAGCATTTACGGGCTACCCAAGAGAATGGGCGCAGATTGGATACTGACAAGGTCAGTAGCCGAGTTGCTACTGAAGTGACGTCACCAAGCTATGTGGACCCCACCATGATGCATGTGTTGTATCCATACCGTCCAACTATTTTTAGAGATCATTTTATGACATTACAAAGAGAATGAGATACATCTAAATTTCAAGTGGACCCACTACAGAAAACCGTGGGAGCCATCACATCCACTGTTGAAACATTTATAGGGCCCACAGTGATGTATTTTTGAGATCCACCCTATCCATAAGTTAACATAGAGATAGATTGAAGTGAAAACAAAAATATTAGCTTCATCGGAAACTACTGTGACCCATAAGAAGTTTTGAACGGTGGATGTCACTGTCCCCACTATTTTCCATGGTGGGGTCCACTTGAACTATAGATCTATCTCATTTTCTTTGTAATGCCATAAAAAGATCTCTAAAAATGGTTGGACAGTATGGATACAACACATGCATCATGGTGGGGTCCACAGAGCTTGGTGACATCACTTCAGCAGCAACTTGGCTACTGATCTCGTCAGTATCCAATCCCCGCCCAAGAGAATGGAAGCTCAACAGATATAAAATTCTTGTTTCCACTTCTGCCCTTCAAGGCATGCGCAGTTACGCAGAATCCAAAGCATAATAATAATAATAATAATAATAATAATAATAATAATAATAATAATAATAATAATAATTCTATTCATACAGTGAAAAATGGGCTGTTAATAAAGTAACCTATAATCGATTAGAGATTACCCATTTATATATTTTAATAGTATTGTGCACTACTTATTCATTCATGTTCCAATGTTACTTTAGAGCTTGTTTGATTTTTCAAATACAACATTAATTAGTCAGAATAATGATTATTTACCTCTATAATTGTATAGTGACATTACTTATATTTAATTGAAATGATTATATTATATCATTGTTTATTTTCTAAAGACATTATGGTAAAAACAAAATGAACCTTTTGGTATGAAAAATGTAATGCTTATAATTTCCTTTATTTGGATACTTTACACATAGGGTTGTCAGTGGGCTGAGTTTGGGCTGTCCTGAATTTTATAGCAGAAGTCCAAACCAAGCCCGTGATACCGTATACAAGGTCCTGCTTAAGCCCAAACTGGTTATAAGAAGAAAAGGGAAGGAAGAGAGAGAGAAAAAAAAAAAGATGAGAAGAGGGAAGATTTGGAAAGGGTGGTTTTAAGGTGAGAGAGAGGGGTTGGGTTATAGATGAGAGATGAGATGTATTTCCAAACCTTAATGGGCGGGCTAGCAATGGGCTTTTGGACATCTAGTTCAAGCTTGGCCTGATTTAAAAACGGACCTGAAGTTTAAGAATGAGCCCAGCCCTCGAGTATGATACCCCAGCTTAAGTCCAGCTGGAGACAGGCTAGGCCCGAAAGATTTGACGGCCAACCTGGTCCATTGACACCTCCATTTATACGTGTATTTAACTCTTGTTTTTTGTACTGTAATTATGTACCTTGGAGAGATAAGGATATCTAATTTACCTTGACTTACCTTAGAGATTGGAAAAACCAAACATGCTCTTATGTGGTGAGTCTGGTCATAGAAGAATTCTTCCAAACCCTGGTAAATTCAATAAAAATGGTATTATAGATTATTCAACACTTTTCTATAATTCCAACAGTAAAAGCAGTTGTTTTAATATATATATATATATATATATATATATAATGATATTTCTCAACATTTCTAGCAACTAATAATGAAAAACAGTGATTTTATAAAAAGAATATAGTTATGGCTAATGATAATTTTGGTGAATGAGGAATTATGACTTTCTCCCTTTATCTCTCTCTCCATTTTCTCTTATTTGTAATAAAATAATAATATAATAATACCACTCACTCTAACAATTTACAAACCATAATAATAAATACAATGATAATAGAATCGGAAATTATTATGATTATTATTATTTGCAATCCAAAAGGTGGAAGAGATTGACTTTCTGCTGCAAAACAAAGTCGTTTTCAGATTTTCCTCTTATTCAATCCAGTCAGTGCTGGTGCGTCGATGCTTTCACTTATTAGATGCATGTGGTGACATTTTATTAGAGAGACCCAGTCCACTCATCAGTTGGCCCAACGTTAATATTCTTTAAATTAAAAAAATGGTCCTGATCATCGGTTCTCAAGTTGGGCACAAATGCATATAACTAATGGAGGGTTGAGATAAATTGATGTAGATGGTACAAAATCAACTTGTATGCTTGTCCAATTGAGATGATGAGGTCAGCCTGGATCCACTCAGTGGGACCCAACTGATGAACCTCTTTGATCTCTCACAAAAGATGCAAAGTTGGTACTTTGTCAGATACATATTCTAGTGGAGATGGGACCCAGGAACAGTACCCTACTCTTATTGACAAATACACCCACTTATCTAATGTTTGGCAATACAACAGTACAAATTCCAGTTGAAGCAGAAAGAATGAAAGGATGTTTCAATCAGTTGGTAAGGTATAAATATCCATTCCCGAACAAGGGTTCTCCACTAATTCCTAAAATGGGCTAGTGGGTAACTTAAGAATCCACTAACATAACGTCTCTCATTTCCTTCACGCATGCATTTGACACTTTTTCTATTTATTTAAAGTTCTGATTTGGCATATCTGGGGTCAATTTTTAACTATCCATACTGTTCATATGGTGGACCATGCTATGGATGGGATACCCAAAAATAAATAAAAATAAAGATTCTACATTCCTCTCAATGGACCGAAGAAGGATTGCAATATCCAATCCACCCCGTCCATGGTGAGGCCATCGTCTAGACAGCTTGGGTTATTGAAACATGAACCCAGATTCGACGGTTATAGTGGGGATGTAAAAAGAAGCCATACATTGGGATGTACAGCAGAAAACACTTGCATTTTATATTTGCGTTACTGGTCAGTGGACACGGTACATTGATCTTACTATAATAGGAAAACCATGACATCATATCAAATGGTTTGAAAAAAAAAAAAAAAAACATAAATTACTAATGCATGGCAGAGTGGATGGTAGATACATTTTTAGCTGGCTGGACCAATAAAAGCTCGAACGGAAGCAGAAGTAGTATGTTAAATCCTAGTCCCATGTAGGGCGTAACATAACTAAGCTTAGGTGCATTTGGTTTGAAAAATTCATTAAATTAATTATAACTTTTGATGTAGACATTATCACGGAACACATAACATATCAATCTTTATATAATGATGCTTTTGGGTCAGCCTTACTTGTATAGTAAGTTGAGGATGATCATTTTGCAAGAAAATAGTTGCTTCTTATCCAAAATTATGATTTAATTTTTTATTTAATTTTTAATTTTATATTTTTATCGTATATCATTATTTTTGTAGTTTTAGGATTTTTATTTTTTTAGAAACTGCTTATAATGATACCAAGAATGCTCCAATAAAATTTATTTGAATGTTTCTATTTTTGATAAATTAAACTTTAGAAGAGTTTTATTGTTTTACATAACTTATAAATAAATTAGGGTTTTGTTTTTTCTTTATAAGTTATGTAATTGGAAAGTTTTAAGATTATATTTAATATAATTTCATTTTTTTTATTATTATTATTCAAGAACTAATTTGTGGATTAAAGGTTTTGACTACTTGGATGACACAGTGATCTCGTTCTCATTGCTTCACATCCTTCCCTATGTTAATTATCCTTATACCATTATTATATAAGGTAAATTGTTTTTATCATATGAAAATGCTAGGAAAGGAGAGATGATCCATTCACACTATGGCCACAGATCCATTGGGACCAATAACTTGGCAATCAAGACCGTTGGACACTTTCATCCGCCATAGATGGGCCATGTACTAAAAATTACAAAGGAAAGAAAAAAAACTCCTTGAATAGAAGATATGGTCTACAAATAATGTGAGTATCTATTTATTTATTTCATTCCAATGTGGACTGTTATTGTCATTTTCTTCTTAAGTGTCTATTTTTAGGCCACGAATTCAAACGTTAAGATTGTTCTGTCTTGTATATGCTTGGGACAATATCTATCCATGATATGACATGATGGCAGATGGTCTGGATTACCCAAACATAGACCCAGTTGAGCGATCTTGGTGTATAAATAATAATAATTCCTCGATCGCATGCTAACTTTAGATGATAATTTGTGGGTGACCCCAACCCCGCAAAGCTCGGTGGTGCAGAGACATGGAAGGATTTGATTGGGTGATGTGCCGCTCTGAAGATAAGTTAATCACTTAACAATTTTCAAACATGTTTTGAGTGGGCCGCATCTTTAACAACTGCATGTGGCCCAATTAAATCCCTCCACATCACCATGCTATCTGGTTTTAGGATAACCATGAAATCTGTGTGCGTCCATCAAATATGCCCATTTGGTTTCACACCACCACAGCCAAGAGCTCTTTTTTCCTCTGTTGGACCCATGATCTAGTGGGTGTCATGGCCCATGGGCACAAATGCAAAGTATCTAATGATCTGAACCGTTCATTCACCTTAGAAAATTAGGTGAGTGAGCAGATGAGAGCGACAATCATTATCTTCAGATGACTTCAGAACAACCAAAAAAAGAAAAAGAAAAATTTTCAATGGCTCGCATTCAACTCCAACAATCAAAAGGTTAGGTTCATGGGGTAAGAAGGGATCCAATGCCCTTATACCAACTCCTCCCAAAAATTGCATTATCCAAACGAATGCCTTTTAGTGGACCACATTACTTTTTCAAGTAGCCATCTTTAATACGTTAAGAAAAGAGTTAGTAGGGGCCAGAAATAGAGCTATCAATGGGAATATTCAAGATCTTACATTTCAAAATTCAGACCAAGCAATCTCAGACCTGGCCCATTGACAGCTCTACTAAACTTAGACCACCTACATGCTAGTAAATGAAAAAAAAAACCTACACTGGATCTACTGAAAGAATCAGGCCACCCCATGGAAAGAATTCACATGCCAAAAGGCTGCTAGCTTCTCTCACTGCTTACTGTAGCTTGATTATAGGATAATAGCTTATTTATTGACGTAGGGATGAACGTGATGAGGTCGAGCATTTTTTTCTCAAGGGATAACTATTCCAAATCCACGGAATTCCTCTGGACTCTTCAAAGAGGCTTCACGAATCCACGAGAAAGAAAGTAAGCAATATAAAAAATAAAATCTATAAAATTCGAAATTGATTAATAAATGAAATAAACGAGTTCACAACTCTTTAAATAGGGATACCAAGCAATGAGAGAGAAATCAGAAGCAAACTACAACTTACTATAAATAGTAAACTTACTATCTATAGACGGTCGTGATGTCTACTAGTGCGCAAGGCTTTCGGCCAAAGTAAGTGTCCTATCCTAATTATTCTAAGCTCTTTTCACGTTGGGTGCAACCATCGATCGAGGGGTATTTCGCAAATCCGGTTTGTGCAACCCGACATAGTGGGTTGGTTGGCTAAAGTAGCCTGTTCTACCCCAAAATTATATATTTTATGCCTGATAACTCATTTCAGATTATGAGATACGTCCGATCTAAGGTCCAACGGTCTGTATCACTTTTGTCATCGACCCGTCTTTTCTGATCCATTTTGGCCATGAAACCGTCTGTGACCCGTACGTTTTACATAATTTATTTACTGTAACATTGAGGATATATACCAACGGTTCAGGTCATCAGAACATTTCAGAGTGTGGGCCCCACATGCTGGCGACTTCATTTAGCCTGTGTGGCAAATCAGCATGTGTTGACCTGTGAGGCCCACATGCAGAGATTCCAATGATCAGAACCGTACATCTTCAGCGGTACCACATATGAGCTACAGTCAAATGATGAGGTTTCAACAATGATTTTGAACTTTGACACTCTATATTCATATCCGCACATAGTATTGATGACAATCATCAATTCAGACTAAGTTTCCTTTCTCTTCCAGAAGATGGATGGTTCCGATCATCAGACCATCTCATCATCAAGTGGGCCCAATGGGGCCACATGCTGGTAATTCTAACTCTGCAGATATTCTTAGATGGGATAGAAGTGGGAGGACGTGGTGTGCTTTTTGGGCTTGAATGTAGACTAGCCTGGCTTATGTCAGGCATGCTTCCTTCCACATAATGAGAAACCAGTTCCATCAATGATGGCCCCTCCTTAGAGGAAGCGGATTCCCTCCTGCCCGTGCCATGACCATAATCCGGGGGTTCTGTGGGGCCCACTATCATGTATGGGTTTTATCTACACCATACATTTAATTTTCCAGATCATTTTAGATTATGAGCCCAAAAATGAAGTAGATCCAGATTTCAAGTGGACCGCACCGTAGGAAGAAGCAGTGATAATGACACCTATCGTTGAAAATTTCCCAAGGGCTACGGTGATGTTTATTTACTATCCAATCTATTCATAAGATCATATAGTCCTGGACGAAGGAAAAACACAAATATCAGCTTGATCCAAAGCTTCTGAATCTTCCAAGAAGTTTTTAATGGTGATTATTCAATCCCCACTGTGTGGTCCACTTAAACCTTAGATCTAACTCATTTTTGGATTCATATACTGAAATGATCTGGAAAATGGATGGACAACATGGATAAAGCCCATACTTCAGGGTGGACCCTACAGAACCCTGCATGGGGGCTTCCCTCCATAGATGCTTGATATAATCGATGGGCTGCATTGGGCTTGGGCTGGACTTTGGGCCTCCAATTGAGAACTGGACTGGAGATGGATCATGCAGCAGCCATCAGTAGGCTCAGGCCCATGTTTTTAAGACTCAGACAAGTACGAGTCAACTCGGAATCGGTCAGTGTTTTTTTTTTTTTTTTAAACACATGCTAACACACCCCACAAACTCATGCGGTAGTGGGATTTCACCACCTATGACACTTGAACCCTTGACCAGGTGTTGAAACTCCTGAGAGTCTACCACCAGAGCAAGCGTAAGGATCCAGAATCAGTCGTTTGATACTACAAGTCACGTCCAATTTGAGCGGGTCTCAGTCGATTCTGGGCCAAATGAGTCGGGTTGAGTTGTAGAGTGAGTCTTTAAATCATGCTCGGGCCTTAACCGGGGTTAAGTTTCATAGTGGTACAAATGTATAATTGAAAACGTCCCCATCTGTTTCATGATAATTGTAACATTTCTATTTTGGATTATTACGTGTGCCTTTGTTACAAATTCCCCCTGTAGAAACGACATTGTTATCTTTAACTATTTGAATGTTCAAAAAATCAAGTTGATACCACCATTAGGCAGCACGCCACATGAATTTGGAGGTTTTTGGGTATAGCTTACCTATTTATTGATACCCCAATTTATTCTTATTTTTTTATTTTTATTTTTAATTTTTGTGGTAGAGTGACTTTGATGGATGGTCAGATAGAATCTATCCGTAACAGTATCAGTGCATTTTTAGCCACAAAAAATCAATTTTGGCTATAGAAGAAAATTATTTTTTTCTGATTTCTTATTATTATTATTGTTTTATCCAATGTATGGCTCTTGCCACGCAGGTAGCCTGCAGGCTATCGATTTCTTTTTGTCATTTGGTACAGATTCCTCTGTCCTTTTTAATAAGAGTTGCGTGTAATAATCCAAAAAACAAAACAGTAGTTAGGTGTTTACTATTATCATAAAATTAACAATGGGGAGGTGTTACAATAATCGTAGATTGAAACAATCACAATGGGCTCGGCCCAATGACAGGCTACTTGTACAGCCCATCTCACCAAGTGACTTTTTTTTTTACCTAATAATTTGGAGATAGAAGCATGGAAACAGACACTAAGATATTTATATATATTTAAAAAAGAAAAATCCATACATGTATGATATAAAGTCAAGTTAGCAACCTCTCCAACTCCAAAATACAGATTTCCAAGTCCCGACCATGGATGTGGAGAAAGTCTTCCACATGAAAGGTGGTCTGGGAGAGACAAGCTATGCTAGAAATTCATCGCATCAGGTAAGCCTCTCTCTCTCTCTCTCTCTCTCTCTCTCTCTCTCTCTCTTGGTGGACACACACACACATTTCAAGTGTGCTCCCACACCCATGTTGCTTGTGTACAGATACCATACCTCTCACACACCCAAATGGCTTGTGCACTCATCTGGCATGTAACTACACACACCCAAAAAAGAAAAATAGCAAAAAGGAAATCACAAGCTATGCTAATGATTTATCATTTTTTTTTTTTTTTTTTTTGTACAGAAGAAGGGGTTAGAAATGGTGAAGCACATAACCATAGAGACCATCATAGATCTCTACCTCACCAGCACTCCTCATACCTTAGCCATAGCTGATTTGGGTTGCTCATCAGGGCCCAATACATTGTCTGTGGTGGAGCAAATTGTTGATGCCGTGGATGAAAGGTGCTGTAGGTATCTACTACAGTCATCGCCCGAGTTCCAAGTGTTCCTCAACGATCTTCCGGCCAACGACTTCAACTCAATCTTCATGGCGTTGCCGGATTTCCGTGCCAAGCTCAACAAAGGTGGAAGTAGGGAAGCTTGTCCTTGTGTTTTCTTTGCTGGGGTGCCTGGTTCTTTCTATGGGAGGCTTTTCCCAAACAGAAGCTTGCACTTCATTCATTCCTCCTTTGGTTTGCATTGGCTCTCTCAAGTAACCCCCTCTCTCTCTCTCTCTCTCCTCTCTCTCTCTCTCTCTCTCTCTCTCTATTGTTCCAGGTTGGGTAGGTTAATGGTGCACTTTAGCAAAAATCCTTTATCGGTTTAGTTTTTTCTGCTGATTTTTCTTTTAGATAAGATTAGTATTTGTTTGGCTTTTTAACAAATGATTATGGCTGTTCTTCCTTTTGTTGGTTTTGGAGGAGAACTAATGTGGTATATAATGGTTCGTTTGGCAATCCCTCTTAACTTCGAGATTTTAGGCAGTTGGGAATTGAAATCTAGAATTTGTAATAGTGGGGTTGTTTCGCAGCCCTAAAATCTTTGGGTTTCAATTTCAGGGTAGTTCAAAAATCCTAGGATTCATCCTTTCCAATTCTAAGTTAAACCCTAGCTTGCAAATCTAAGATTTTAAGATCAACTCCTACTGTTATAAGTACTATCTCTTCCTCTCTGGAGGTATTTCCATTCATTTATGCTGATCAATTTTTATTTATTTATTTATTTTTTACTTATATTTATACAGGGATGTGATGCTATAAAAATCAAGTTTATCCAATCATTATGTAGGATACGTTATGCAAAAAAATTGACAACCATCCAAAACACACACACACACACAAATATATAAATTACTGGACTCACTATAAAATCAAGTTTTATTTCAATTATAAATTACTGGACTCACCATCGCAAGCTATCTTAAGTTTGAAATTGCTTTATTTTTCAGCTAATACTGTCTTGCGATGGACTCACTGCAATATTTGTCTTATATTGCACACATATATCACAATATTTAAAATATTTGGAGCATTTAATTAATCACATTCATTATCTTATAATAATTTTAGGAATCATTTAAATCCAGGCACCCAAACACAATTTCTAAAATTTAAGATTTTGAAATTCCATTATGCTAAACAAAATTGGAAATCCAAGATCTTATATCTAGGGTTACAAATCCAGAATCTTAATTCCATGCTCCTAAATGAGCCCTTAACATGAATAGTGCACTATATTATTGATATGGATCTGTCTAATCAATGGGCCACCGATGAGATCCCATAATCGTAATGATATAATATTTTTCCGATAACTATGATCAATAAACTACTTTAAGCTGAAATTGTCACGAAAAGAGAAAATATATGGTTCATTGTCATTATCATTATCTATTGTTCCTTCTAATTGCGGTTGGCTACATCAATCCTATTCCATCATTCCACTACATCAAGGACCACATCTGAAGAGAAAATCTGTGACGATGTACTTGGTAAAGTTTTTTACTTGTGGCTTAGCTAGTTGGAAAGGGGAACATTTTCTCGTATGTGCGAATCAAAAGGAAATCACGACCGATAATGATATCCACAACAAACCAAACCACCCCAAGCACAGAGAGAAAGTGAAGAAAGAGACACTACTATTAAGATTTACGTGAAAAACCTTCAATAACAAGAGAAAAACCATGTAACAACTTTGAGAGAAATCTACCATGAGAAATATGATGATACAGTGTTTTTCTTCTTCTTTTAAATTTCTAGAACTTAAGGCATGAAATTTAATAGAGCAACACTAGTTATCTAAGTGCAAAATCATGGATAAATAGATACCGTGCGATAGCTAGATCTCAAGAGAAGAAAATGAAACTAAACAACATACATAAACCCAAGGAATGTTCATGAAATTTGTAGGTTGGCACCTGCATTAGTTGGACTGTTGAGATGACTTGCACATGATTTTCTATGGTTTCTGTTCAGGAGTTCTTTGGGGTGAGGGATTTGGGGCAGAGATATGTGAAATCCATGGATTTTAAATCTCCCCATTTTGTATTTTGTTGGGAGCATATCAAATCCTTTGATTTTCAAATTCTACACTCCCATAAACCCATGGATTTCATGTAAATCCAAGTATCAAAGAGGGAAAAAAAATCCATGGAATATGACTTTCAAAGCTAATAAAAGTTATTTTGTTATAATAAATACTTCAAAATCGATAGGTTTTAGCTTGATTTTCAAATAATAGACCTTGGGATGTGCCAAATCCAAATCTAATTCAAACTTGTGAATTTGACAAGTTTATATATATGCTAAATTCATATTCTCATTTCCCTCGTTGCAAATAGGACATTTTTTTTTTTTTTTTTTTCCACCAAAAGGTGTGGTTTGCATTTCTGAGTGGACTCGCTTTCCTCTTTCAAACCATTCTTTGCTTTCTGCTTATTATAAGGAAAGTGGATATAGGTGATTGGAGTAAATCACAATTTTGACCTAGAAAATAGCTTTTTATTGAGAAATTCATTAAAGAAAAACTCTCTTTTGATGCTTAAGAGCTTGTTAATAGCTTTCCAATAACATGTCGTTAAAAAAAAAAAAAAAGTTTTAACCTTTAGAAGATATTTACCTCATCAGGGCCTCTCTCAGGGAAGTTTTGCAATCAGGCTCTTCATTGAGTTTCACCTCCTATGATATGATAAAGTTTCGTTACATGGATTGCATTTCCAAAAAAAAAAAAAAAAAAAAAAAAAAAAAACCTATCTTTCTATGGTCTATGATTCTGAAAAATCACATCTGGAATGATAGAAGGGTCTTGAAAAATCACATCTCCAAATGCTTTCTTGATTGCCTTCATCTGGATTGGTGTAACATTTCCCGCTAAAGCGGTGCCTACCAGTCGTTAACATGTCTTTTCAAACCATGGTTATTTAGTACTCTGGCAGTGCATGACGACTTTATACATAGACACTCAGAAATGGTATACGTGGCATATATAAACTCGAATAAACCTAATAAATTCTGTAACCCACTTTACTCACTCTCCCAAATTCATATTCGTTTTGTGGATACTTGTTTGTTCAAATAATCCCATTGAATGTTTTTCATTTCCACTTTTTTAGCTGTCCTTTAGACCACCAATCTGATAGTTACATGATCAAATGAGTTTAATTTTAGGTGGACCATCCATCTAAACTAGAATACATCTTTAGAATACATCTAAATTGCAATTTTTAAGTAATTCCCAAGTGCCAACCATAGAACCCGAGTATAAAAAGGTGTTTTTTTTTTTCTTCTTCTTCTTCTTTTAGACACAATGATCTCCGCATGGCTACAGAAATATCATTTGGGACAACACTGAAAAGGAGGAGAAGTGTTTTTTTTTTTTTCACACACTCACACACAGCCACACCACATGGGACCATTCGTACACCTATCTGGACTATTCATTCGTTCCATCACAATAGCAGAGGGCCACCATGCAAAATAAATAAATATCACTATGATTGGTTGACCCCATCTCTTTGAATGGAGTTCAGTTTTGCCAGAACCCTTCATTTTGTAACCACATATCCAATGGTTGTCATCATATATCTTTCCAAAGTATTTATTTAGAAACGTAAGCAGTTCAAGTTGAATAGAGGCTTCAAGCTGATGATCTTGACCATCCATTTCCGCATGCGATTAATTGAATGGTTAAAGTTTGTTTGCTGACTGATCCGATGTCCCACCGGGCAGATGATAGTAACCATCTTGCTTTTTCCCTTCCCTTTGAAATTGGACCACTGGCTGTTTTTACTTTTAACCGTCCATTTGACAACAACCAATGTGCTGTCTGGGAGTACTGTTTTATCAGTTTCGATTTTTTAACTATGGACTATCCATGCTATGCCCCACAATTTGGATGGTCTGGATAGCTCTGTAAGTGTACCACAAGTAAGAAAGATGAATCAGGACCGTTCTCATGTGATGCTTTGAAGCATGCAGGAAGTCCTAAAAGGATATAAAGTACATGCCTTTCTCAAAAGCTGTCACTCCATTCCATTGCTATACGTGTCACCGAATGAGACGGTTTGTCAGCTGTTTTAACGCAGCCACATGCACACATGAAAGTAGCAATGATTCACCCGTGCAGGTACACTCCCCGAGAGCCGTTGGATTCTTTTTGGACCTTATCTAGTCAGGACCAATCAACTGGTAGGCTGCATGCTTGATTCAAGGGTAGAAACTAGTGGGAAATGGTACAGTATTAGGGTTGCCAGGTTGGCGCCGTTATAGGTGCTGTCACATGCAGACACGTGTCAAATTAGGAACTTAGTTCTATGGGGTGGACCGATGGCTTTAATAAAATCAGCCTGACTGATCTCCGGGCTTTTGGGCTCGACGCGACGGCCGGCAATTTGGGTCCCACGTTTGTGTCCTTCAGCTGGACCAATGAGTCAGGTCAGGCCACTGGTCAATTGGTCCAGTCTGCTTTTAAAGCGGGTTCCAGCCAAGCTAAGGTCAGGTTTGGATTGGAGATCATCGTTACAATTTTGGCCTGCAAAACCAAATACAATAATTATTAGTCAAATATAAATATTTTTAAAAAAAGATCAATTTTTTATTTTTTATTTTTATAATCACTGTACTTTTCAATATACTAGTGGAAAAATCTTGAATCCAGGCAAAAACATCAATGTATCAATTTGATGATTGGATATTAAGGATGTATTTGCAAAAACATCAATGACCTAATATTGTAGTGTAAAAACATAATGTTTATAAATTTTAATATTGTCTATTGGAAAGGATGGTAATTTGACCGGCAATTTTCATATTTGAATAAGCACAATAAAATCATAATGATGATGCTTTTATATTATTAAATTGTTAAATCAATAGATTTATTTATTTATTAATTTAAGTGTTTGGATAAAAGATGTCATTTGCATTGCTTATAAAATCTAACGATTATAAATTCTTTTATCCGTTTCATTTATGTATTTAAATAAATTATATAAAGAAAATAATGATTGCACTTTTACATATATAATTGGCTATTCAAACATTAGGAAAAATGTCGTCATTACAATTTTATTGATAATAAAACAAAATTGACAATCTTACTTAGATGAAAATGTTTTTAAGAAATCGGTAAATAAATTTGTAATTTTTATACTTATTAATTACATTAGTGAGTTGTTTGGCACCTAGTATGTTTGGCACCATAAAATAACTGGGTTTCAAATCTCTCAGAGGGGTTTTGAAATCCATGGTGAAAGCTTGGATTATATCTAAAATCCTTTTAAGAGTTACATGTGTAACATGTGTGTCACTAGACTATTAATCTATTGGGCACATGGCCCACTAATGATATCCCAAAATAATTAGATTATCAATTGCATCACAATAAGTACTTTAATAAGATGATCTTAGCCATCTAAACATTATTCATGTAAATCAATGGTTAAAAATCATTTGTTAGTCACTTAGATATGATCTTGTACTTATAACCCATCCGAGACTTGGAATTTTATCATTTTCAAGCAAAATATATATTTTAACAGGCTTGATACAACCATTGTATCAAACATTACATTAGAGCTGGGCAAAACAAATCCGATCCGGTGGATCCGACCCAATCAAACCCGATCCGACCTGATTCTAACAGAATCGACGGCCTGGATCGGTGCAGATCGAGTTAGGTATTTTAGATTCGAATGATTTTTAGATCGGAATTGGATCGTGGTCAATTCGGATCGATCCTATCCGAAACCCGACCCGAATGGATCCAATCCGATCAGATCCGACTCGATCCGGAGCCTTAGGAGGATTTTAATGGAGGATATTCAATCATTATTGTTTTCCTGTGGTGTGGTCCACCTGAGATTTTTATCCCTCTAATATTTTGTATCAAGCTTTAAAATGATCTGTAAAAATGGATGAACGACATCGATGAAATACATACATCATGGTGGGGCCCACAGATCACCGAACACGGGGAGTAGCCAATCCGTTTTCGTCAGGCGTCAGTACCACACACCAGCCACTGTTGTAGCCTAGGCTAGCTGGCTAGGTACATGGTGTGGACTGACGCTCCTCAAGCTTCGAGTTGTACGAACGATTCAAAGGAGATCAAAGTTAGATGGGCCACACAGTGATGTATTTATTATATCTACACCGTTCATATATTTTTAGAGATCATTATAAAGCATTATCCAAAAAATGAATAATATCTAAAGATCATCTGGACCACACCACAAATAGCAGTAGAGAATGATTTTTACCATAAAACATTTCGTGTGGTCCACTCGATAGTTAGATCTGTCTTATTTTTCGTCTCAAGCCCTATGAGGAGCTTGCCAAATGGATGGACGGTTTGGATATAACACATACCCCATGATCAGACCCACATAACTTGCTAACGTCGTTATCGCAAGTCACTTGCGTGAAAAACACTCATTGCAATTTCGTGCAATGCACGTCAACACATGTTCGGTAAAATAATGGATACGGTAACGGAGAATTCTTTCAGAGCCATGTGGGGCCCACCTTGATGTATATGTTTTATCTAAGCCGTTCATCCATTTTGACATATCATTTTAAGCCTTGAGTACAAAAATGTGGTATATTAAAGACTGAAGTGGACCAGACCACATGAAACAGTTAGACTAAATTCATACGATCTGAATCCTACCGAACCCGATCCGACTCGGTTCGGGTCAGGCCAACCATGCATCGGATCGGTCCAAGTCAGGTGACCTGAACTCAGTCCCGGATCGGATCGAGTTTGGGTCTGGCCATTGAGACTTTGGATCGGGTCGAGTTAGACCCAATCCGATCCAATCCGGACCGATGCCTATCTCTGTATTACATACATACACTAATTAGATATATATATTAAAGGTGATTCAGTAATTAAACTAAAACCCCTTTCAATATACTATGCATAGCTACTTTATGATTCTAAATTTTGGATGCCAAACACAACAGGAGGATTCCGAATCCAGAGGGTTTCAAATCTAGGTGGTTCTGAATCCAAGGGGTTCCCAATCCACGCTCCAAAACTAGGTTGGGCGGGCTTGGGCTGGATAGAGTTGAGTGGGTTGAGTTGGGGAATATATAGAATAACGAGCCATGGGTTAAATTTGGGCTAAAATTCTTAGCCCGTTTAGTAAACAGGTCAGAGTCGGGCGAACCCTTCACAAACTGGCCTCATTGCCAGTTTCCCACCCCTGGGCTAAAATTTCAGGCCTTGAAAGTGACTGTACCGGAGCATGTGGCCCAAGGTGGGCCATTGATGGGCCTACAACTTGCTATTGGAAACGAAAAGATAAGCTTGGGTGGTGACATCCTTCTAAGTCTTGTGGCCCACACCGCACACCATTCTATATCCTGGCTGGCACGATTTCTAATGCATGGCCATGGGCAGATGCGTAGTCCACTCAACCACGTTACCCGTACTTGTATATGTACTTCAAAGGTGCTTTTCTGATAGACAACCATACAAACAACCCCACCAATCAGAGTATCTTATCTAACTGGTGTCCATCAAATGAATAGTTTGGAAAATATCAACTACCCTAACCCAAAATCATCATACAACGTAGCCCTTTGGCTGTCCTCCATCCACAACGGGTCACACTATTTGAACGATCTGGATTGATGTACACGTGGACCACGCATGTGGATGATGTGTCCACCACCACTTTGAATAAAGAGCACAAAACCATCACTTTAGCCAAGGGCCAAGCCTTTCCACTTTCTGCAGCCCATGCGCGTTGTGCTTTTTTTTTTTTTTTTTTTTTTTTCGTCTTTTGGAAACAATCATAGCACGGTAGGGGGACGGAGACATGACACGTGTCCATAGAAGAGAAATGTCGTGGAGGCCATTTGCGAGACACACGTGCCAACCCTGACCGTTGGATTTTTCTAACAGTAGTTTGATTAAGTTATAAATCTTTTATAAATGAGAAAACTGTCATTCCAACCATAAATATTTCATTTTAAGTAACAATGTTCACATACATACAACCGATCTTATTTTTGAACTTTGGCTTAATTTAGTTGGTACATGACACGTGTACAGTTTGATAGTGCTTGTGTATCAACTGTCGTACTTCAATAGAGTATCAAATAAATTCTCAAAAAACTCTCTTCTTTTGTGTTTTGGAAATAAAACCCTTCCACTCTCACACACGCTTTGTGAAGATACATGCATCTCCCGACCACACCTATCTCACGTAGGCACAGGTAGCCTACCACTAACCAAGTGCGATGTAGACCTTTCACGATCTAACCGGTCCATCAGTTAAGCTGTCTCAAAATCGGAAGCGGATTGGCTAGTGTGCCTCACACCAGCTATATAGCTGCTGTAATGGCGTCAACAAGTTATGTGAGTTTGATCATGAGGTATGTGTTATATCCAAACCGTCTATTCAGTTGGCGAGCTCATTTTAAGGCTTGAGACGGAAAATAAGATAGATCTAACTATTAAGTGGATCACATTGTAAAAAGTAGTGGGAGATTGAACGTCTACCAGTGAAACCCTTTTTGGGGTCACGGAAGTTTTGGATCAATATGAAATTTGTTTTTCCTCTTAATTCAGGTCTTTTTGACCTTATGATTGGATGGAAAATAAATGTTATTGTGGGCCCTACGAATTGTTTAACAGTGAAAATCATTATCTCCGCTGCTATTTGTGGTGTGTGGTCCAGATGATCTTTGGATATGATTCGTTTTTTGAATAATGCTCTAAAATGATCTCTAAAAATAGATGCACGGTGTAGATATAATAAATACATCACTGTAGGCCTATGTAACTTTGATCTCCTTTGAACTGTTTGGAGCTTGAGGAGCGTCAGTGCTAGTCTTCGCACGACACGTACCTACAGCAGCTATATAGCTGCTGTGTGGTACACCAGCCAATCCGCTTCCCTCAAAATCACAGAAGAACCCAAAAATAATGATGATCCAAGACGCGTAGGCCGCACCATGGGAAACACATGGAATTGGCATGTTGGCCATTAGTTTTCGAATCTCCGGATATTCTGCTTGCCATGAGCCGGAAAATCCTGCTTTCTTTCTTACACGTCATTATTCAGCACTCTGCATTAAATGCTTAATGCAGTGTGTGATGATGTGGTTCAATTAAATTGCAATAAGCAGGATTTTCCAGCTTGTGGCAAGCAAAGGATCAAGATTTTTAGTTTTTTGTGCGGTCCGCTGTAGTATTTATATGCCGTACATCCATCCATCTGACATTATTCAATAAGATGAAACAATTTTCTAAAACTTATGTGGGCCATACCATCTAAATTTAGAGGTTTTACTCATAAAATTATACTGTTTGGGTCACTGTAAGTGTGAGTTTTGAATCAAAGCAGCACACGGGTTGAGGTATGTAATGGAAGGAGTAGATGTCATGGAATGGCCCTAGGTTAGATGTAGGCACACCTAGTACACCTATGCAAGTTATGCCTATTGAAAAAGAATAACGTTTGCTTGCTACAAGCAGAAAAATCCAGCTTTCGTGCAACAAATATGATTTTCCAGATCTGAACTCATTAAAAAATCTCAGGTGCCTTGAGTAGGGTACGTTGGAAACTAGGCAGCCTTAGGTTATTTAAACACTCAAGTGGTCCACCCATACGGAATTATACCCAAAAGCTCTAATGGGCCTGCCTGAGTTTTGGAATAGTCCTTGTATGGAAAGTTTGGTGAACGGATTGGCTGAATACACCAAGGTGAGCCCTACACGAAGCTACTGGTGGGCGTTCAATGCTAACTATTTCCTATGGTGTGACCTACCTAAGTGTTGGATCATCAAGGTTAGTGATCAGCTCCGGGATGAACGGGTTGGATCTTACGAAAGTTCCACTAATCGGTTGCCATCTTGCACATGCACAGACACATGGTTTGAAGTTGATAATTGAATGTGGACCGCATGTACAGATGAATTAAAAGAAAAAAGAAAATTTATGGTTGTAGGTACCACCAGCACTGATGGACGAAAGCGGCACATGGCTAAACAAGGGGAAGATGTGCGTATCAGAATCGAGCCCTCCTCTCGTGTCCAAGGCCTATTTCATGCAGTTCCAGCAGGATTTTTCACTCTTCCTTAAATCAAGATCAGAAGAGTTAATTTCTGGAGGACGTATGGTCTTGATTTTATTAGGAAGAAGTAGACATCACACGGAGATGGGACACACTTTCTACTGGGAAATGTTAGCCCGTGCCTTCGCTTGCATGGTTTCTTCGGTACGTTCTTTTCCTTTTGGAGTTTCACTACTCCAGTGATACCCGTACCACTGTAAGCTTTTGGCTACGCCCGGAAGATGTGGGGTCCATTGGATCATTGCACATTCTCTATTATAATAATACGGACCGTCCATTTTCCGAATCATTGATCAGATGGTTAGGATCACCCGGTCAATGTGACCGGTCCTGATCAATGCTTGCACTTTCTCTATTATAAACAAGATGGGCCCAGATGATGGACGATGCATTATCTCTCAATCTCATTTGGTGTGTGATGTGCAGGGCGAAGTGGAGGAGGAAAGGGTAGATTCATACAATGTTCCTTTTTATGCTCCATCAATGGAGGAAATCGAAGGTCTGGTCCACGCCGATGGATCCTTTAGGATCGACCGCTTGGAGATGTTCGAAATAGGTAGGGACGATAGCAATAGTATGCAAGATGGACGGTCCATGGCGATGGCCGTGAGGGCCATCCAAGAACCAATGATCCGCCACCACTTCAGCGAAGGAATAGTCGATGGATTGTTCCAACGGTACGCTGAAATGCTCGATGCCGAAATGGCCAAAAGAGAGATTAAGGTTCCTAGTTTGGTTGTGGTCTTAAGAAAATCAAAGTAAGGCCTCGTTTGGGTGAGGATTCGGTATACTTGAATTGAAAATTCCTGGATTTGGAATACCCTAGATTCAAAATTCTTGAGCAGCACTACCCAGAATTTAGAATCTCATGTAATTTAAAATTTTCTATGAACTTAAATTATGTAGTATATTTAGAGGAGTTTGAATTTAATTACTAAATCAACTATAATATTTTTAATAATAATTGTAATAAGCTCATTAAAATACCTACTTTGGCAAAAAATGATGATATTCTAAGTCTGGGATGAGCCACAAGCAAATGATCACAATCTGTTTGATATAAACATTGTAATAAGCTCATTGAAATATATAGTGCTTTGATATATAAAAAAATGACGATATTCTATGCCTTGGGTGAGACACAAGTTAAGGATCACAAGCGAATGACTAAAAACCATTGATTTACATGACCAATGTTTGGACTGCGCTCATATTATTCTATTGGTGTACTTTTACTGATGCATTAGATTCAACAGGTCACATGTACCATAGATTAGTCGCGTAGTGACACAAATATTACACATGCGACTCTCTTACTTTTTAAAATGAGGGAAAAAGAAAGGAGAAGATGGGTAATCCAAGCAAACAAGAGGGATTGAAAAACTCATCAAAAATGAAAAAATTGAAATCCCCTTATTTGGAATACCCTCTAATTCATTTACTAAATGACCGATGGATTCAGAATACGTTAAATCACTCCAAATCCATGGTGCCAAACCACTGCTAAGGAATTTGTGTAAGAATAGTATCCTATAATAATGGAAAAATTAGTTTCAAAATGTTAGCGAGATATAAGTCATAGTTTGAAATGCAAGTGAGATATAAGTAGAATTGTAATAAGAATATGCTGCAATCTAGCATGAATACAAACCGCTTCATTCAGAATGGTGGAACAGTCGCTCCATGTTGGACTTGAAGCGTGCATACTTGCAATTTAACAGCTGATTGCCATTTTGAATTAAAATGGTGTCACCCCATTAACAGAATGAAGAAATTGCAATTTAGGATAAATCAAGCACGGTGCAAGTGTGTTTGGATACATTATCGAATTGAATTGTAATTGAATGGAAATGAATGTACTCTTTATTGTTGGATCGTCTGGCCATAGTACCTCAATGGCCAGTGGCTAATCATGGTGGTATAATCCTAGAGAACGCAATGGTCTATTCAATCTGTTTCTAATCTCATTTTCATGAAAACTCAAAATAATAATAATAATAATAATTTATTTACAAAAATCATTTTTAATTAAGTTATTAACGGATTGATGGCTTTAACGTTTCTCATTTCAAGGTGGGAGTGAGCTATAATTGTATTTCTTGCTTAAAATAACATTTAAAACAATTCCCTCTTCTCTAGCCACTATTTCTCTACCACTCTTTTTTTTTTTTTTTTTTTTTTTTTTTTTTTTTGTGTATGGTTTTGATCCATTTATTTCAATCATGAAAACTAGACCATACCAGCAATTTATTATTATTATTATTATTATTATAATATTATCAACTGAATGTTTGCAATCCATTTCAGTTGTGCATCCAAACGTGGCATTATTGATCCACCAAGAACTCTAGTTCATGAAAAAACATGGTCTAGAAGCAAATCATTTTTCTCTCACTTGGGTTGCTTTGAATACCTCTGATAAGAAGGCTCGAATTCCTTGTGTCCCTCACAAAAAAAAAAAAAAACATAAAAAATGTTAATTTGTTTTGTGCTGCATTGTTTCCAATGGTGTTCCATCAATGAATCATATGGAAGATGGAAGTAGAATTTCCATATTCAGTTATACTAAATGATGAATAAATTCCCTACAACAATCGGCTAATTAGAAAATCAGACATGTGGACGGTCAGATATACAGCAATTGCATGTCATGGATGGAGTTTCATGTACCCTACAAAGGCCATTTCAAACATCCATGATCACCATTAATTAAGTTGGGGTGCCTCATCCATGATAATTAACTGATTGGTCTGGGCTACCGTCAACCCAAGTGCAGCCCAACGAAACCTAGACTAGAGCCCAACCCAAGCCCAAACAAATTTTTGATGGGCCTTAATTCCAAGCTCAATACCGGCCCATTAATTTTCGTAATTACAAGTCCAAGCTCATCAAAAAGAATCCAAAATAAGGTGGTGAAGTTAAGTGGGCTTGAGCCCATGTACTTTAAAACTAAGTGCAAAGTGGGCCCAACATGGGATGGGCCTTAAAAGTTCAGTCCGCTACTCAACCCATCAACATACCAACTCATCCATGGTATACGTGCATGTACTTCAATCAGAGACCATTGTGAATGGAGCAAGGCCGAGAATCACTCTGCACGTAAAATCCTAACCATGCAATCGATGACTATCAAATAAATGATTATTCAAGGAGTGAAATTAGATGGTGAAGATGGTTTGATCAGTGCCCTTTTTGGGCTATTCTCCATCCACAACGGGGCCTCAACTGTTTTGATTGAAATGCATAATACTGTAGGGTTCTCTCTCTCTCTCTCTCTCTCTCTCTCTCTCTCTCTCTCTCTCTCTCTCTCTCTCTCTCTCTCTCTGTACAAGCTGTGGGTAAATCGTCTAGGTGCCTTGTTATGGGTGGCAATGGGTTGGGTTTACTCAGATGAGTCAGACTCATCGGTCTTAAAACCATTGTCTCTGTGTGTGTCACACAGGGAGTAAAGATGGTTAAAAGGGCCAGGATCACACAAATTCAGGTTCAAGGGGTTTAATGCGCACTATTCTTCCCATGCTCATAACTCAGGACTAATTATCCATTTTGTGTGTATATATAACATGTTGTTGGAGAGTTATGGACAACCTCTACGCTCTAACCAACTACCCAAGGTTTGTCATCTCTAAAATGACTTTGTAAAATTAGTCATTAATTTAAGTTCAAATTAGGATGTCAAGTTAAAATTTACTATTTTTCATAAATGCTATTTAAAAAAAAAAAAAATTCTTCTTATTTTTAGAGTTTTAAGAGTTTTGATGTGATCCACAATCCTTGTTTTGGTCATCTAAAAATTATTTATGAGTTGTAATAGAATTATTCATATTTTTATTAGTTTTAGTCATCTTTACTATTTAAAAAAGTGTCCTACTTGGAGGTCTATTAGGACCCAGAGTTTCTTTTGCTTAGATAACGTATCAATTATATATGTTTTAAGTACTTGATTTAATACCATCCAATTATATTTCTCAAAATTTTAGTTTTTTTTTTTTTTTTTTTACTTTGTGAATTTAAGGGGCATGCTTGTCAGAATTTAAAGGCTAAGCTTGAGAAGCAAATGGTGATTTTCACAACTTACTCAGTTTAACTTGAGATATTGTTTGTCACGTGTATAATTTCAAAATGCCTCCCTCTCAAGCATCATGCCCCACATATCAAATAAATTTCCACTTAAAAAAAAAAAAAAAAAAAACGATTCTTGATTTAGTATATAAATATTACAAGGAAATTTTTGATTAGGTATATTAAGTTTATGGCTCGTTCTTGCACTTGTACCACCAGCCATTTTACACATGTTTATGCCAAAATAAATATTCGGCAATATGACGTTAAGAGTATTCTCACACCCACTTCCACACCCGTTTAACTAAACCCATTCATGACTCAAGCTCAGCTCAAGTACCCATCGAGTGCACCCAACCCATTAACACCCCTAGACAAGTGTATAACCACAAGATCGGTGTGAGTGCTGCACGGATGTTTAATACATTAGTGAGGGCTTGTTGTTACCAAATATTTCGGCTTTATAGTCTTTGGATCTGGAATCATGCATTGATGATTGTATGCACTAAGGTGCATGTTGGCTATCCATAGAATACTCTTTTGCAAGTATTTCAACCTTTTGATTATTTAAATGTGGACCTTCTTCATGCTAACATTTTTTTTTTTCAAGCAATTAATCAAAGTTCTTGAAAATTCAAGGTAGCAAATCGTACACTCGCCGTATGAATGCTTTGGAACAATATTGAAAATGATCCTATATTGAATGGGCATGATGACTACACATATCTTATAATATTAACACATAAAGGGAAAGGGAAAAAAAGAGCTTTATAATGTGTTGTGTGAAGCACTCCAATTACACGACATTTTTGTATTAAAAAGTAAAATGCAGAAAAAAGAAAGGAGCATTGGAGAGGCATTTCTAATTTAAAGTGCTTGTCCAAAGTTTCAATTTCTTTTCTTTTATTTACTTATACCAGAAGTCACTGCAAGATGGTCCAAGACACGTGGCAACATAAATCATCATTCGGACTAGTACATTTATTAGGCATAAAAAGAAAGTCTCATTTTCAAACCCTACCAGACAATCCCATCCATTCATTTTCTTTTGAATGTTAACTATTTTCATCTTCTGCCATTGCTTTAATGTCCACATAGAAGATGATTGGAAATGTTTAAGAAGTGTAACTTTTAATATATATGCCATCCATGTCATGCCCAATATATGGATGGACCCATATTCCAATTCCTTCCACTACTTGTTCTTTTTAGGTAATTTCCTCATGAAGTAGCGAATGAACCGAAATCCTCTACAACACCTGAAGTCATTAGGGCTATGTGGGGCCCACTTTGTTTTGTGGGTCTCATCTACTTTGTCCATCGAGTTTTTCTGTTGATGTTAGGCCTTGTAGCTAGGACGCTGATTGCGTACTGACACTGTCAGTCTGGACAGTTGTCTGTGGGCCTGATGTAGAACGTGTCACAGATACGTTCCTAGCATGGTTGGGCCAAAAGAAGGTGGACCGTAAATTGACTATAACTTTTGATCCAGGTATCGTTACGGGGCGCACAAGCTATCAATCTTTACTGAAACGGGCCATCTGAGGTGAACCGACCCACTAGGTGGGTCGCATCTGTCCGTTTCGTCAAAAAACACGCGCTTTCAGTTCAAAAACGAATTTTTAGGAAGATTTTACTATTTTTAGTAATTCCGAATTTTTGATATTTTTTAGAGTTTTAGATTTTCTTTCCTTATAGAAATAAGTTTTAGTTATACTAGGACTCTTCTAGAGAAAGTTTATTTGTAATTTTTATTTTTAGAAATTAGGCTTTAAAAGAGTTGTATTAGAATTAGGATTTTTATTAGAGTTAGAATTTTGCTATTTTTGGTAATTACGAATTTTAGTTTATTTTTTTCTTTATTAATAGTGTAAGGAGACACATTAGAAATTATCAATGATTCATTAATCTATTTCGAATTTATTTAGAATTTATTTCTATTTTTCTGCTCTCTTTTCTCGTGGATTCGAGAAGTCTCTGTGAGGAGTCCAGAGAAGTTCCATGGATTCGGAATATTTATCCTCTTGAGGAAGACGGTGCTCGACCTCACGTCCTCCCCTGCGTCAGTTTGGTATCAAAGCGAGGTTTCTCCTCAGGTCGATGGCTTCTAACGACGGGTCGGGCAACAATCCCATAAATGGTGCTCCAGGAAATTTTACTTTAACGGCGACAACTTTTCAAGCAGCGCAGCAAGAGAATCGACAAGCCATGCAAGGGCTGCAGGCTTCCATGGACCGCATAGCGAATCTCTTGGCAGAAAACCTAAGACAACTCCATGTTCATGGTGGTGATCCACCACCAGCAATTGCTGGAATTCGTAATTATACTGATCGTAGGGCGATGCTATCAATGAACCACAGGATGGTTCAAGAATTCAAGATGAAAGTCGATCTTCCTAGTTTTAATGGTCAACTCTACTTCAAGGACTTCCTCGATTGGTTGCTCGAAGTCGAACGTTTCTTCGACTATATGAACATCGTAGAAGAAAGGAAAGTTAAACTCGTGGCATACAAGTTAACGGGTAGAGCTTCAGATTGGTGGGAACAACTTCAACTCGAGCGGGCGAGACAGATGAAGGCGCCAATCCGCACGTGGTCGCGGATGAAGAAGTTATTGTGCATGCGATTCCTCCCTCGAGATTACGATCAGGTATTATTCCAACAAAATCAAAATTATTATCAGGATAGCCGATCAGTAAAAGGTTATGCAAAAAAATCTTATTATTGGTCCATGAGAAACGACTTCATCAAAACGGAGTTGCAACAGACTACAGGATTCATCAGTGGCGAACATGTGACCTCTATAAGAATGGAGAACCAACCCAAGACTTCTAAAGTGGAAGGACAATATCTCATCACTGAACAGGCCTTTGTTAAACAATATGAGGAAACAGGAAATATATATCCATTAGTTGAAAATAAAAAATATGTGGAGCCTGTGAATATCTTAGAGGATTTGGAACCAGTATCACAGGAGTTCAAGAGGGTTGTGCTCGATGAACTCCCTAATAAATTACCTCTCATACGAGATATACAAAATCACGTTGATCCCGTCTCAGGGGCAAGTCCGTCTAATTGTCCACATTATCAGAAAAAATATGAGATTTTGAAGGCAGATGTGAAGGAACTAATCGATATTAGTCAAGTCAAGGAAAGCATGAGTACATGTATTGTGTCAACTCAAGAGCTTAATGTCAAGTACAAAAAAAGAGCTAATGAATATCGACGTCGGAAGTTATCTCAGACTCATGTGCCAAGTCTCTTGCGTAACTCGAGGACGAGTTTTTTTCAAGTGGAGGAGTCTGATGTAGAACGTGTCACAGATACGTTCCTAGCATGGTTGGGCCAAAAGAAGGTGGACCGTAAATTGACTATAACTTTTGATCCGGGTATCGTTACGGGGCGCACAAGCTATCAATCTTTACTGAAACGGGCCATCTGAGGTGAACCGACCCACTAGGTGGGTCGCATCTGTCCGTTTCGTCAAAACACGCGCTTTCAGTTCAAAAACGAATTTTTAGGAAGATTTTACTATTTTTAGTAATTCCGAATTTTTGATATTTTTTAGAGTTTTAGATTTTCTTTCCTTATAGAAATAAGTTTTAGTTATACTAGGACTCTTCTAGAGAAAGTTTATTTGTAATTTTTATTTTTAGAAATTAGGCTTTAAAAGAGTTGTATTAGAATTAGGATTTTTATTAGAGTTAGAATTTTGCTATTTTTGGTAATTACGAATTTTAGTTTATTTTTTTCTTTATTAATAGTGTAAGGAGACACATTAGAAATTATCAATGATTCATTAATCTATTTTGAATTTATTTAGAATTTATTTCTATTTTTCTGCTCTCTTTTCTCGTGGATTCGAGAAGTCTCTGTGAGGAGTCCAGAGAAGTTCCGTGGATTCGGAATATTTATCCTCTTGAGGAAGACGGTGCTCGACCTCACGTCCTCCCCTGCGTCAGGGCCCCATAATGATGTATGTGTTTTATTCACATCATCCATCCATTTTGAATATTTTAGGGCATGAGTAAAAAAATGAGACAGATTCAAATCTCAGATGGACCACACCACAAGAAAATAGTGGTGATTGAATGCCCACCATTAAAAGCTTCCTTAGGCCTGATGCTTATTTGCCATCCAACCTGTTGATCGGTTCACACAGACCTGGATGGAAGGACTAATGGTAGGCATTCAATCACTACTCTTTCCTGTGGTGCGGTCCAGTTGATACTTGGACCTGCCTCATTTTTGGGCCCATACCCTAAAATGAGCCGGCAAAATGGATGGATGCATGGACAAGACACATACATCATGGTAGGGCCCACGTAGAACTGTCTGGTAATGAGTGGCTACTAGCAGTGTCAGCATGCAATCCGCATCCTTCTAGCTAGCTAACCAATATGATCAAACACTCCAGTGGGCCCCACCGCATGGAAGGAAGGAAACAAACACCATGAAAACTTTCCAAATGTTGTGTGGGCCCACCATAGATTGTACGGCATCAGCCCATTCATCATGTGCATCTCACCTGGACTAAGAGACACGAAAAAATGCGTCTGATACAAATCACATGAAAATGTGAATTCGTAAGTTTAAGGAGTGATTTTACATTATTCCTTGTGGTGTGGACCATCTCAGTTTGCTTTGGAATGATGTGGGATGTAAAAATGCTCATGTGATGAACGAAGGAGATTTTACAAACACAACATCATGGACATACAGAAATATGGTCCTTCTGTAAAAACGTCTCTTTCAACATAGAAGAAAAATTTTAAAAATGAAAAGACAAAGTGCACTTTCTTTCAATACAATAGAAGGTGAAAGGGTTGTGGCCAGATAATCAGATATTAACGGTTTACTGAGGTATTGTAGGCTTCGAGTCTAAAGAAGACTCCAAAGATGGGATAATGGTCCCACCTTCCGGTGCTAACGGAGCTAACTTTTGCTGAAAATTTTCAATGGACAACGCACAGGTGGGCCACAACAACCGAAAGAGAGCTCATATAAGGAAATGGAGAAAGAAAGACAAAAGTCCACTCATTTGTGATAAGACCACTATCGATGGCCCGTACTCATTTGAATTAATGTCCACATTATATATGCATGAAATACTTGTACCTCAATTTCGACTGTTCACATGGTGGGGCCCACAATGTAATTACACTTGGATGCCTATATAAATTTTAAATTCTAAGTGACTTTCAGTTGTATGTCACTTACAGGAAAGTGACTTATAGGTAAATTTCCTCCATTAGTAAGTAGTTTGTAAGTAGTTTTTCCTTTAAGCAACTTATAGGTAAATTTCTTCACCAAACACTATCTGTAAGGGCCCATTTGCATACCACAAAATAAGTTACTTTTTAATATATGTTAAGTAATTAAGATACTTTTTTCACTTAAGTTCATTTGGTATGGTAAAAATAACTTATGTGTCAAAAGCTCTTTTACTTTTAGCATTTTAACTATCTCTTTTGTTCTCTCTCACCATCCATGTCAAAGGAGTAGTGTTATGTTACCCGGGTAACAGCTTAGTGGGTGTTAGCCGTATGTATGGTTCACTTGATGATATGCTGTATATCCACCCTGTTCATCCGTTTTTCCAATGCATTTTAGAAGACATTCTCAAATATTAAGCATATTCAAATCTTTGGTGGACCACACCACAAGAAAGAGTGATGATTGAAGGCTCAACATAAAAAACTTCCCAAGGTCTACTATAAGAATTGTAATAATTCTTTGCGATCTAAACCCTTGATAATGTCAACCAGGACTGTGATGAAGGAAAATACAAATATTATCATGATCCAAAACTTTTGTAGCCTACAAAAAGCTTTTAATGGTTATTGACGCAGGGGAGGACGTGAGGTCGAGCGCCGTCTTCCTCAAGAGGATAACTATTCCGAATCCACGGAACTTCTCTGGACTCCTCACAGAGACTGCTCGAATCCACGAGAAAAGAGAGCAGAAAATAGAAATAAATTCTAAATAAATTCGAAATAGATTAATGAAATCCATAAAAACGAGTTCACAACCCTTTAAATAAGGGTACTAAGCAATGGGAAAGAAATCAGAATCAAACTACAACTAGGACTCCTAGAATTCGCGGTTTACTATAAATAGTAAACTTCCTATTTATAAACGGTCGTGATGTCTACTAGTGCGCAAGGTTTTCGGCCAAAAATAGTAAGTGTCCTATTTGACTTCACCAACCTGTTCTCCTAATTATTCTAAGCTCTTTTCACGTTGGACGCAACTCCTAAAGCCCGATGGATGAAGAGTTATAAGCAAACTAAAACTTACTATTTATAGTAAAAACGAAATTGAAATAGGGAAACGACCATCAAACCAGGGGTTTCTCGCAATTCCGAGCTTCGCAACCTGGCATAGCGGGGTTGGTTGGCTAAAGTAGCTCGTTCTACCCCAAATCATATATTTCTCGTCAGCTAACTCATCCCGGATTGCGAGATACGCCTGATTTAATGTCTGATGGTCCAGATCACTTCTGTCGCCGACCGGGCCTTTTCTGATCCATCTTTGTCATGTAATTGTCCGCAACCCGCTCTACATCAGTTATTCACCACTTTTTCAAAGAAACATATTCATCAATGTGGGCCCTAACGATAACACCACTGAGCTGTTATTCGGGTAACAACTAATCCATTCCCATCAAAGGAGGCTCTCTCTTACTATCCATATCAAAGGAGGGCCTATGTGGCGGACTGTCCACATTGAAGGTGGAGCTCACATGGTGGACAGTACACAAAAAAGGTGGTCCCACATGATGGATGACCCCATATTAATGTGGGGCCACATGTGGATTGTCCACATCAAGGTCAACCTATATTGATAAACAACACCATCCGAAGCAGATTGGTATGCTGTACCATCCACTTCAAGGGTGGGGCCTACATGATGGACGATCCATGTCAAAGAGGGAGTGACAGTAGACATTGAAGTTGGGCCAGCATGTGGATGACCCATATTGAAGTGGCCCCCCATGATGGATGGTCTACATCAGAGGTCAACCCCTAATGATGAGTGACCCACATCCAAGGTGAGCCCTCCATGATGGGCAACCCATATTGAAGGTGGGGCCCACATGATGGACAATCCACATCAAAAGTGGGCTCCAAAAGATGGTCAATTAATAATGGTGGGTTGCATATGATGGATGATCTACATCAAGATGGGCTCCACATGTTGGACAGTCCTCATCAAGGTAGGCCCAACATGATGGATAGTCCATATCAAAGGTCAGCCCTAATGATGCGTGGCCCATATCTAAGGCGGGCCTTGCATGATGGACGATCAACATCAGAGGTGGGGCCCACATGATGGACGGTCCACATCAAAGGTGGGCTCCACATGAAGGGTGTTGGATATTGACGGTGGCCCCCACATGATGGACAATTGCATTCATGGTGGACCACACTTGATTGATGACCAACATCAAAGTTACGTAATAAATGGTGGACATTAAAGGTTTGGCTATAATGATGAATGGCTCACATCCAATGTGGGACCCATATGATGAACAACCTACATCAAAGGTGGGGCCCACAAACTAAATGGTCCACATCAAAATTTGGCCTCACATGATGGACAGTAGATGTGAAGGGAACCAAACAAACTTGAGGAATAAGTACTTATGATATTGGAAATTAAACATGCTTTTCTACTTTTTATTTGATAAGTATATATGTTGATTATGAAACACATTTATTGACTAATATGTTGATTATGAAATATATTTATCAACTAAATAAGTAAAAAACAAAGATAAGCTGCTTATGGCATAAGCAGCTTATCCAAAGTAACTTCCCATCCAAATGCCCCCCTAAGGGCCTATCCAGATACCATCAAATAAGTTACTTTTTTACTTACATTAGTCGACAAGTAACATACTTAATTTAGATAAGTAAGTTTGGTTTTTGATTAATTATAAGTAACTTTTTTTACTTGTACTTAATCACTTCAGTTGATTCTTTTAGCATTTCTGCTAATAAATACATTGTTTACCAAACATACATGTCTTCTTATTAAGTTAAAAACTAAGATAAGCTACGTGTCGTACAAATAACTTAAGGAACTTACGATCCAGATGTTGGGATTTTTGGCCTGCGGAATCACACAGATCTAGATCTAAGATGGTAATCCAATGGCACCAAGCACACACAAGAAAAGAGAACACACATATTTAACGTGGAAAACCCTTGCGGGAAAAAACCACGGCACAAAGCGACAGATCACCACAATGAAAGCATCAATTACAAAGAGAAAGGACTTACCCGATTCGAACAACCTCGAATCTCACCCTTGTTACACCCTTTAGAAACCCTGGAACCCTTTTAGAAAGCCTTAGCATTCATCACAACTTCCTAGAAAAACTCTAGGAATACCTATTTATAGTTTAGGAAACTTCCCTTCCGTATCCCAGTTGCGAAAGGACTCAAATCCGCAGTTTCGCGCAAAATCGCGGAACAAACTGCGTAACCTACGACTAGTCGTAGCTCTCCTACACCAGACACCCCTTAAGTGACTTAACTGTAAGTTACTTTTCACTTATAGAACTAATAGGCATCCAAATGATCCCTTATGAATCAATAAAACGTTTTTATTGATGGATTGTACAAGTGGAGATTCAATATTGAAGTGAAATGATAGAAGAACCGGAGGAATACGACATCCCCATCTTTGTTATCCATCAATTTGAACTTTCCAACTAGTGGGCCTTGTTGTGAATGGATGATTTGGAAAATCATTATCATTAGAAGACCATAGTAATCGCTTATCTTTACATCCCATGCCAACAATCGCTTATCCTTTACCGGCGTTCAAGCATGCGCCGATAAGGAGAGGCATTGCTAAATTAGTTACCGACGTCCGCACCCTTTTGAGAAGGGGTTCGGAGGGGAGGGTTTGGAAGAAGGGGGTTTGGAGAGGAGGGTTTAAGAGCATCAAAGCTCGATTTGGGAAATGGCAATAGGAAAGGCTGGCTTATTATTATTAATGTTATAATCACCGGTGCTGATTCATGTATACACCGACAGTTTGTGTTAGCCGCCGGTGAAATTGCACTGGTCATTCTCATATTTCTTGAGTGAGGCCACTGTTTCTATACATATGTTGAATCAATTTCCATCCATATATAGTGGGTCCCACTAGATGGGTAATCCTAATTGAAAGATAACCCTGCCATAGTGGGTCCCACTAGGCTTTACAAATGACGACTGTCCCTAATAAGGTTAGGTTCACCTATTAAAAATTTTTAAAAATATGAAAGTGATCAGCCATATCGTTTTCTAAATTGATTAAGGAAACGCTAAAAAAGGTATCTGATGGGCCTGTTTCTAGTCTTGGCCCGCTTTTGCCAGGCTTGGGCTGAAATATTAGACATGGCTGCTTAGTCCGGGCCCTAAACTTGAAGCCCATTTATTAATCCTGCTGGGCTGGGACTGTGTCTAAGTGCTTCAAGGGCATTTTTGTAATATTCCATACAGGCTTGGAATGCCGAATGGACAGCTTAGATCTTGCAAAAAAAGTATATGTCAGGGAAGTGGTTCGGACCCAAGTAGCCATCATTTGCTGGCCTTGGACCTATTTCTTTTGGCGAATCATGAGCCCGGGCTGAGGTAATGGCTTAGTTTTACTTTGTGGGCCGGACTTCATCAGACCTTGGTCCAGTTTGAGCCTGGCCTGAAGTAGAGCTCTAAAGCCAGGTGACTCGAAGGAGTCAGTAATCCATGTGAACAACGCATATATCGAATTGGGCTTTTGAAATATACAATTTTTAAACTTTTGTATGGTCCGCCAATGATGTAGGGTGGGTCACGGACACTTTCATGACCAAGATAGACCAAAGAAGGCACGATCGGATACGGAAGTCTTTAAGATAGTTAGAACCTTAAAATAGGCATAGCTCGTAAATTGGAATGAGTTACTCGACGTACCATATATGATTTTGGGTAGGACGAGCAACTTTAGCCAACCAACCCGTCTATGTTGGGTTGTGTTGGGTTGCTCACATTGAATTTGCCAGATTCCATCATATCTACAGCTGAATTCTATGTTTCTTTCCGTTTTTACTATTTTTAGTAAGTTTTTTTTTAAAATTATTATAACTCTTCATCCGTTGGGCTTTAAGAGTTGTGTTTAACCCGAAAAGTGATTAGAATTATTAAGCGAATAACATAGTTAGGACACTTAGAATAAAAAGTAAATTTACTATTTATAATAAGTTACGAATTTTAGGAAATTTTAATTGTAGTTTAATTCCTTAAAATTTCTTCTATTCCTATTTAAAGGGTTAAAGGGTTGTGGGCTCGTTTATTTTAATCAATCAAATTATGAATTTTATAGAATTTATTTTCTATTTTTTTTATTTTTTTCTCTGAATTCGAGAAGTCTTGAGGAGTCCAATGAAGCTCCATGGACTCGGAGTAGTTATCCTTGAGGAAGACGGTGATCAACCACATTACGTTCATCCCTGCATCAGCCAACCATCTTTAAATGGTGGGTCCTAGGTGCAAACTGCACTCTAGATCATCATGTTAATAATCAGGTTACATCAATTGGACAATCTCAACCGTTGGATTGAAGGATCTTTTTAACAGTCAAAGAAAATTTGATTGACTATTTTACAACTATTCATTTTCTCTCAATAGACTGGTTTGAAACGTCCAATCTGTCCAATTTATGGGGCATGGCCCATCTAAGGTAGGTCCTACATGAATAATGGTTTGGATGGCTTATTCACATACACCATTTTATAGTATATGTTACCTTACTGCTGAGTATTTTTACAATGGTAGAGAATCAATGGAAAGAGATTGTATAGAAGATTCCGACAGGTAGAATATTTTCTATGAGAACTTATCACCTACAGGCAGCTGCACCACAACTTTCGGTACAGTGCTGTCTTTACCACCAACAAACCACCCGTTTAGAAATCAGTACCCAAAAAAATAGGCCCCATCATGAATATCAATTATCTAGAAAAAAAATAGGCTGATGTACTCTCTAAGTGGGCCAATACTGTATATCAAGTGACACTGATGGTCGACTATTGATTGTATCAGTGTAGCCCAGATTCTGAAAGGACCGGTCTGAATTTTGTACCAGATTATCATTATGCTTGGGGCTACCACTTTAATGGTACAGATGTCCTACACAAACAGAAAGCTGGCAGGAAACATGGTACCGTACAACAAGCGGTGGTACCTTGCTTGTAGTTGAATCTCATTTTCTACACCTTTGATTGTTGATGATACTGACTGAGAGAAGGGAATAGATACCCCTTTCTAAGTTTCGTGGGTAGTTTTGTCAATTTTCAAAAGGAATCCAATATCAACACACCCCTTCTCATTGCTAAATACACCCCTAATTTCCACTTTTGGTATACACAATGGTACAAACATTGTACCATTGTATCACAAACAATGGAAAAGATATCATTTTCCTTAACAAAATAATGGGGTATTTGCAAAACCACAGGTTGCTACATCAGTTGGATTGTGTTGGGCAGATCAGGGAACAAAATCCCAGTGCTTGTCTCAGCCAAACAAAGCAAAATATAAATTTGAAATTTGGATTTATGGTATTTGATACTCTGACAATCATACACTTTAAATCAGAAAATTCACAAGTCAGATAGCTGTAAACCAAATCAAACAGTCCAATTCATGGGCCCCACTGTAGATAGGCCATATCCTCAATATCAGATCAATTGTTCGATCAGAACAATATTGACCGTCCATTAGATTTCAACCGATCAGCCAGCTACGACATTCTTTCAGTGTAAATTTTTTTACATGTGACCCATCTAAAGTGGGACCCATGATTTGGACGGTTAAACTTTTTATGTTAAATGTGTGCGATGCTTACATAATACCAGTGCATGCATAGGATCCATCACATTCTACCAGAGTATCAAAGTTATTCCCTTTGTGTTTATTTATCCTTAATTACCTTTTTTAGCAGGTGGGGCCCAGTTACATGGTCATGAAAGGTAGTGGGCAAAGACAAATTCCAAAATGAAGATATTATTATTATTGAAGGGGAAAAAAGACAAGCATTATATTATTTTAGTGGATTTTACTGTGGTTTTTTTTTCTTTCTTTCTTTTACTAAATAGTAATATAATATATATATCTATACCTTTGTTGAAATGTGGACAAATAAGGGTCTTAATCCCTCCTATGATAGTATTTAAATTAAAATAGCATACCAACAAAAGATAAAGTTACTTAGGTAGAGATTCTTTTCAAATACATATTACAATATTAATATTAGTATGGGAATAATCTACATTACCTATGCTCACATTGGACCTGGTGGACGATAAGTTGCCATCCACCTAGTGTATAACTTCCAGCTTGTCATGTGTATTTGAAATCCCCCCGTCCAATAGAATGGCCCCATCATGGGAATCATCTCTTGCAAAATTCAGCGCCATCCACTCTTCGGTATGCCACAATCATAGAAAATAATGTTTAGCCATTATTGTTGAATAATAAAATACAAGTGGGGTCTGCCTGATGAGTGGATATTCTCATTTTTGAAGATGGTGATCCTCATCATGGGGTCAACCTGTTGGACGGATTAGATTTCGTATGCAAATGGCAGGTTGGAAGGTATTGGCTGAGTGGATGGCAACTGCAGCTTTCTAGTTAGACCAGTTGGCAAGTGAGCATTTCTCATGTTAAAGCATTCTTTGCTTTTCTTTACTTTTTATCTAATTTCTGGTACAATACTTTTTATTTATTTTTCTTTTTAAAAAAATAAAATTGGTTTTACATTATATATTTCTCTAGACCACATTCTCTTAAAATTTTGAAAAGGAAAATGAATTATTTTAGAATTGGATAAAAATGAGTTTTTTAAACTAATAATAATAAGAAAAGAAAAGAAAGATGTAATAGAAGCACTTTTTTTTTTTTTTTTTTTTTTTTTTCTATTTTGATAATTCTATCCTGGAGATAATTGGATGATCCTAACCATTTATTTTCAGATAGTTGAAAAAAGAAAAAACAACATTGTGATCCATGATGGCAAAAGTGCACACATCATGAGATGGGTTGATAAGATTTCATAGAGATGACCCATTTGTGACGCAGGGATGAACGTGATGAGGATAACTACTCCGAATCCATAGAGCTTCTCTGGACTCCTCACATAGACTTCTCGAATCTACGAGGAAAGAAAGCAGAAAAATAGAAATAAATTCTAAGAAATTCGATATTGATTAATTGATGACTAAAAACAAGTTCACAACCCTTTAAATAGGGGTACCAAGCAATGGGAAAGAAATTAGAATCAAACTACAACTAAAACTCCTAGAAATCACGACTTACTATAAATAGTAAACTTACTATTTATAGACGGTCGTGATGTCTACTAGTGCACAAGGTTTTCGGCCAAAAATAGTAAGTGTCCTATTTGGCTTCACCAAACCGTTCTCCTAATTATTCTAAGCTCTTTTTACGTTGGGCGTAACTCCTAAAGCCCGACGGATGAAGAGTTATAACCAAACTAAAACTTACTATTTATAGTAAAAACTAAATTAAAATAGGGAAACGACCGTCGATCCAGGGGTTTTTCTGATCCATCTTAGCCATAAAACTGTCCGCGACCCGCTCTACATCAGTTTCCTCCACTTCAAAAGAACTCGTCCTCGAGTTCTCATCCTGCGCTAGTTCCTAATAGTCGGTTAGGTCCGCGACGTTGAAAGTCCGTGAGATCGCCATGTCATCTGGAAGATCAACAATATAAGCATTGTCATTGATCTTTCGAATGATTGGGACAGGTCCAATCTTCTTATTTTTCAACCTGTTGTACGTCCCGGTCAGAAATCTCTCTTTACGTAGATAGACCATAACACGGTCGCCCACCTCGAACACTTTTTGTCGCCGGTGCTTGTCCGCTTGTTCCTTATACTTCTCGTTCGAGGCATGTAGCTTGGTCTGCACTTCCATATGGATGCCCATGATCTTGTCTGTCATATGTTCTGCTGCAATACTCATGACTGGGTGCTTGGGCAGAGGAACCAAGTCAAGCGTGTGGTGAGACACTCGTCCATAGATAATCTGGAACGGTGATTTCCTTGTCGAGCAGTTCACCATGTTGTTGAATGTAAACTCTGCTTGAGACAAAGCCAAATCCCATTGCTTCGGTTTTTCTCCTGAAATACAGTGAATGAGGTTTTCCAACGTGCGATTTATAACTTTGGTTTGCCCATCAGTCTGTGGGTGGTAAGCACTACTGAATTAAATTCGTGTATCGAATCGAGTCCACAAGTCTGCCAAAAGTGGCTAATGAATTTCGTGTCACGATTAGAAGTAATGGTCTTGAGGACCCTGTGTAACCGTACGACCTCCCTAAAGAATAGATTTGCCACGTGTGTTGCATCGAGGGTCTTCTTGCATGGGATAAAGTCTACCATCTTGGAAAAATGATCTACCACCACGAACACCGAATCTATACCCCGCGTTGTGTTCGTGGGAGACCAAGCACGAAGTCCATTGATAAATCCTCCCAAGGACTGTCAGGCACAGGTAACGGGGTGTATAGGCTCGTATTCTGAAATTGTCCTTTGGAGGTCTGACAAACATAATAATGTTGTACGGCTTTTCCCACATCACGTACTAATTGCGGCCAGTAATACCGCTCTTCCACAAGAGCTCGCGTCTTGTCTCACCCAAGGTGTCCACTGAGACCACCTCCATGTAGCTCCTAAATAATCTGCTTCCTCAGAGAACTTTGGGGAATGCACAATCGATTCCCTTTGAAGAGAAAATCATCCTGTATATGAAGGTCACTAGGGTGACCTTCTTGGCACCTTACCCAAGAATCTTTGAAGTCCTCATCCTCGGCATACAGCAGCTCCTTTAGACAGTCGAAACCGACCACCTTTTTGCTCATCGTAACAAGTAGTGATGCACGATGGCTAAGTGCATCAATCACCTTGTTTTGCTGCCCTAACTTGTGTTTTAGAACGAACGTGAATTTCTGTAAAAACGCAACCCATCTAGCATGCACACGATTCACATTACTTGACTATTAATAAACTTTAATACTTGATGGTCGGTGTAAATAATAAACTCTCTTTGAATCAAATAATACCGCCAATGTCGCAGCGCCTGAACAACTGTGTACAATCAAGCTTATAAGTTGACCACTTCTTTCGGGCTTCGCTGAGCTTCTCGCTGTAGAAGGCTACCGCCTACCTTCTTGTGATAATACTCCCCCAATTCCGACGTATGAAGCGTTACACTCAACCTTAAACAATTTGTCAAAATTAGGAAATACCAAGACTGGTGTTGTAGACAAACGATGCTTGATCTCATAAAAGTTCTTGTCAGCTTTATCGGTCCACTGGAACGATCCTTTTTTCATTCAATCTGTTATAGGCGCGACTATGGTGCTAAAATCTCGCACAAATCGACGATAAAAAGTCGTCAACCCGTGAAAACTCTTCACCTCATGAATGTTCGTCAGGATTGGCCATTCCCTAATAGCTCGCACATTTTCATCGTACACACGAATACTTATGGACGTTACAACAGGCTGTCAGTTAAAAAACTACACTTCTTCAAGTTGAGGTACAACTTGTTAATTTGTAGGACCTGTAGCACCTACCTGAGATGTTTCCTGTGCTCTGCCTCATCCTGACTATATATTAATATGTCATCAAAATATACTACCACAAATCGGCCAGTAAACGGTTTTAGCACTTGATTCATCAAACGCATAAAAGTACTTGGTGCGTTCGATAGGCCGAAGGACATGACCAACCACTCATACAACCCTTCCTTGGTCTTGAATGCCATTTTTCCCTCATCACCGGGTCAGATACGAATCTGATGGTACCCGCTCCTTAGATCTAGTTTAGAGAACACCTTGGCCCCTTCTAGCATATCGAGCATGTCGTCCAACCGTGGTATTGAGAATCGATATTTGATGGTAATTTTATTGATTGCCCGGCTGTCGACACACATGCGCTAGCTTCCATCTTTTTTTGGCGTTAATAATGCTGGTACGACACATGGGCTCATGCTCTCTCTCAAGAGACCCTTACGGATCAATTCCTCCACTTGCACCTGAAGTATTTCGCACTCCTTCGCACTCATCCGATAATGAGGGCGGTTGAGAAAGCTAGCCCTAGAGACGAGGTTTATTTGATGTTGGATGTCTCTCATGGGGGGCAATCCATCAGGTAAATCCTCAAGTCAGACTTCTTTGAATTCGTTTAGTAACATCTTAAACTTGGAGGGATGTTTGAGGGTTCCTCTTCCTCGGCCTTCACCACTACGACGTATACCTCGTCGATTTCTTTGGATTCCTCCATGAAATTTTGGATGGTCAAGAGGGAACTCCCCTCCACTTTAAAAGCTTCAGGGTGGTTCTCTGGTGTCATAGGGGCAAGGATTATTTTTCGACTATCCTTAACAAATACGTAAACATTGTCTCGTCCCTGATGGGTACATCACGGTCCGACTGCTAGGGTCGACCGAGTAGCATGTGGCAACACAAAGTATTTGATCCTTATAATTTGTACCAATTGAAAATGAGATAGTGTATTGTTCAGTTACCTTGGTCTCATTCACCTTTTTTATCTACCTAATTGAGTACGGGGAAGGATGTTTCATCCTTGGTAGCCGCAACTTGTCCACCATCGCCCTTGAAACGATGTTCTCGATACTACCACTATTTATGATCACATCACAGACCTTTCCATTGACAGTGCACCGAGTACGAAATATATTGTGTCGTTGTGGATGTAATTCCTTTTGTGGGGTATACAGTAATCGCCTCACAACTAAAAATTCACCACAATCCTCGCCTGTCATTTCATCGCCACCTGTTATTTCTTCAGTGGTTTGCTCATGTTCATCATAGCCACGACCTTCTTCTGTAGCCTCATCTTCAGTGCCCCCTTCGTTTATAGTCAAGTGTGTTTTGGGACGTTGAGGACAAGTGTTTGATAAGTGGCCTGGCTAGCTATAGCGGTAACAATTGTTCGAACTTGGCCGAGCATAAGGATTTAGAACCCTACTCAGGCCCGCTGTTGTGGGTGCTGCACATTGAGGTCTAGATGAGCCGCTCCCCGTATCACGGTTTGCCGTTGTAGGAGCTTGAGGACGTTCTCCTACAGGATCTTTTCCTCGTGCCAGCACTGGATCCTACGTGGGACCCGTCATGGGGGGTCGAGTTGAAGGATATGGATGAGCAGGAGCTCTTGCAACTTGTGTTTCTGCCCTACCCACCAATTGAACTGCTTCATCTATGGTCTCGATTGGGTACATCTGAACTCGGCCGCAACCCACCTATAAATCATACCACCTTCTGTGACTCAGATTCTGACAGATCATTTCGTGTAGCCAACCGCTGGAATTCTTCAGTGTAATATGTGACAGTTCGGTTTCCTTGTCGGCAATTTTAGTATTGTTGGAATAATATCTGCTCATAGTCACTGGGGATAAATCGTGATCGAAGAAGACGTCTCATCCATGGCTATGATGAAATGGGCGCCTTGTTTTGGCAGGCTCATGAGAGTTGTAATTGTTTCCACCTTACAGAAGCACCAGATTTTAACTTAAACGCTACCAATTTTACCCTTTTATGATCTGGCACGTTCATGTAATCAAAATATCTCTCTACTTCGTCTAACCAATTGAGGAAATCTTCTATACGTAATAAACCATTAAAAATAGGAAGTTCAGCCTTACCTCGATAATCTCTTTCAGCACGATCTTGGTGATCGCCTCCATGCATTGGTCGTCGGGCAAAATCCTCATTAAGGTCCTCGTCGTTAGAACTTGAATCATCTGGTGTAGCCCTACGGTTTGCTACTTGTAGTGTTCTACGAAAATTGGGGTTGTGTCGTACAGCAACCACTAGTGGTGGAGCAACCATAGGTGGTGGTGCACTGCCTAGGGCTCGGGGTGGAAGTAGCGCATCCGCAAGACGGTAGAGGGTTACCTGCAGCCCTTGCATGGTCAACTGACTCTCTCGGTGGAAAGCTTTCATCCTTTCCGAAAGATAACGAATTCCTGAATCACCGTTCACAGGATTTTGATTCATACCTTCATTGTTTGTCATCGGCTCGAGGGGAATCCTCGCTTTGATATCAATTGACGCAAGGATGAACGTGATGAGGATAACTACTCTGAATCCACGGAGCTTCTCTGGACTCCTAATAGCGACTTCTCGAATCCACGAGGAAAGAAAGCAAAAAAATAGAAATAAATTCTAAGAAATCGAAATTGATTAATTGATGACTAAAAACGAGTTCACAACCCTTTAAATAGGGGTACCAAGCAATCGAAAAGAAATCAGAATCAAAGTACAACTAAAACTCCTAGAAATCGTGACTTACTATAAATAGTAAACTTTCTATTTATAGACGGCCATGATGTCTACTAGTGCGCAAGGTTTTCGGCAAAAAATAGTAAGTATCCTATTTGGCTTCACCAAACCGTTCTCCTAATTATTCTAAGCTCTTTTCACGTTGGGCGCAACTCCTAAAGCCCGACGGATGAAGAGTTATATACCAAACTAAAACTTACTATTTATAGTAAAAACAATATTAAAATAGGGAAACGACCGTCGATCCAGGGGTTTTTCGCAATTCCAGGTGTCGCAACCCGACGTAGTGGGGTTGGTTGGCTAAAGTAGCTCGTTCTACACCAAAATCATATATTTTACGTCAGCTAACTCATTCCGGATTGCGAGATACGCCCGATCTAAGGTCCGACGGTCCGGATCACTTCTGTCGTCGACCGGCCTTTTCTGATCCATCTTGGCATTGAAACTATCTGCGACCCGCTCTACATCATCAATTGAAATGAGTATGATGAGATGAATAGTCTAGATTGTTGGGCATGTTTCATGTCATGGTTTTGTATAGTCGTGACATGATTTTAATTTTCTTATTTTTAATTACAAAAAAGGAGCACCTTTCATATTGTGAAAGATTATGAAAGATAATGAACTAAATGCGCCCGGTCTCCCATTAGTTTAAGAGCAAAATGTAATACACGAGTATGAAAGGAATGTTATGATCAGAAACCTAGAATCTATGTCACTTTCTCTTGTTTAATTCAATGGTGACTGGATCATCTCATAAGGCCTGCGTTGAATGTGCCATAATATTAAAATTCCCACACGTTGGACAATCTCAACCCCTAGATAAGCAAATATTTTAGAAAAACATAAATGATTAAAATTTAAATTAATTTTTTTTTATATATATATAACTATTCAATAAGTGTGTATCTATCTTGACAGTTTCATTCACAAAAGGAGGTTTAGATAGATGCATCTTCGAAATATCCAATCATTGCAATTCATTGGGGTGGGACACATCCAATTGGATCTTACGATGATTGGCTTGGATGGTGCACATGATATTTCCTAAAAGAGGAAGAATAAGAAGAAATAGATGAAGAAGAAGGGAATAAGATTGGAAGGCTGTTACATTCTCATTGTTCCGTCGCTTACCCTCCAATCTAATCATCCTTGTTTTGGGATGCTTTGGGTATTTTTTATATTACATGTTAATTGTTTCTATTGATTTGGTTGATTTTGGTAGTATGTGATTTGTTCATCTTCCTGTATACATTGTAATTCATTTTGGCTTGTTAATAAAATCTCAGTGGTACCGTCCGCCACCACAGAAAAATAAAAAAGGATGAAAGGCTTAATTATCCTTTCCTAAGTGATAATTAAGAGGGATTTAATACATTAGAAATATAAAATTAAGGCAAAAGGAAGAAGCTAGCACATGATCAATATACAATATGAATTCCATAAAGGCAATGTCTGTTTGGCACCCACCACTAAAACCTCATTGCAACATGCCAAAGTAATTTTCCATTGAAATGGGTCCCTTGGAGCATTTGCACATAAAGAAATTCAAACTAAAGGAATACATAAATATTTTTAAAATAAAAAAATAATAAGGACAAAATAAGGAAAGAGGGAAAGAGAGCTTTTGGACATGTCCCTTTAAGAATAATAATACAATGGAAGGGGTGGATAATGGTAGCTTTACAAATAATGTAATCCCTTAAGCATCCAATGGGCAAAACAAAGCATTCACAACCACCCCATAATCCATCTTTTAGTGGAGATGATAATGAAACCCTAAGCAAGCCAGAAAACACATCTTACTTCTCAAGATTCTAATGTCTAGATACATATATTAATTGTAACTTTTTTATAAGTAAATGAAAGGGATATAACCATGCACAATGTGGACCACACCATGAAGGTTTATCTGTATCACGGGCGCTTTCTTAGGCAGTATGAGATATGCTTTGGAGGAAAATCAGGGTTCTCCAACGTGGACCGCTTATTAAAGATCGTACGGATATGTATTTGTAGTGTGGTATGGGGTACGCTAAGGTAGGATCATGTGGGTGGCTTGACAGATATTACTTAAGTATATGTGTATAAATGTAAGAAAATTAATTTTATAATTTACATATGAAATAATGAATGCTATTATTATAAATGTTGCACGCGTATGTATTATATTATGGCAACTAGTATATGGATTAAAAGAATGTATCTTTGGGTTTTGAGATATGAATATAAATTATAAGTTAGTTAACCAAGAGAGTACTATAGAATCATATATAATTTCAGGTTTATAAAATAGCGGTCTGGATTGGAAGTGACCGATAATTTGGATTGTGGAATTTGGAATGAAAAGTGTGTGGGGCCTACTTGTAAGGAGTGGCCAAAGTGTGAAATCAATGAACCTCTAACTAAGGCGTAGCCCACCTCATCAGCTGATGCTTCCTATCTAATTAAGCAAAAAAAAAAAAAAAAAAAAAACCCCTAAATACTTCTCTAAGATTATAATGTATAAAGGAAAGTAATGTGACCTTTTTTGAGAGAATGAGAAGGTTAAAGCCATATACAACTTTTGAAAAAGTACCCAAGTAATCAAGGGTTAGTACCAACTGAAGTGGAGAATCAAGGGTCTTAAGTAGAGAACGGATCATCTTGACCGTTGCATTTGAGCAGCAGTACTGATCGATCACATCGCATACGATCGAAAGAAAATTACAGGAAGCTAGGAAGTAGGTGTGGACTACACTTTTCAATGAATTGATTCTTCAATTGTTGCATTTTTTTACTTTGGAACCTTCTTTTGTTAATCATGCATGTTAATGATGTCACTAAAGTACCTGAGGTTTCTCTTACAGTGCCCTGATGTAACTGCTCCAGGCAAGTGGTTCATTGAACCTGATTGTTGATCACATGGACCCTAACATGGATAAAAATTTCTAAAAGTTTCCAAAATTTTAAGATCCTAGCCATCCATGCTTTGAACTTTTTGGCTGATGTTGTCGTTATTTCCTTAATCATCTATCACTGATTGAATGGTTAGGATCTTCCCAAACATACCAATGAGACAAACTTGTTAAAGATCTGGGATATTCATCAGGTGGGGCCCACCTTGGACATACTTGAAAATCAGGCCAGTTCACTCCACAAATGGTTTCTAGGACTGTAAGAAGTTCTATATGAGGATTTCGAGATTACATATAGAATGTTTTTTTCCATTAACTCTAATACCCTGGGGTGATTCTAGATAGACTATTGGCTTTTCCAAACAAAAGAATCAAAATATGGATAGGAAAAACTAACATGTGGAAAAAGGGACAGAACCCAGTTCATTGTTTGTTATATATATATATATATATATATATATATATATATATATATATATATATATATACACACACACAAATATGCCTTTAACGTTTGGTTAGTGCACCGAATAAAGAGAAAAATAAAATTTCTGCGAATTAGGTTTTATGGAAAAATCAATTACATCTTTTAAAAAAAGGGGTAATAGGGACAATCGATTTTTACAATTATTTTTATAATATAAATAGGTTCTATTTTGAAGCATTTTTAGCTTGGCTATTTGGGAATTGAAAACTCAGAGAAGAAAATGATTTTAACTGAAATCTACTTTTTTATTGCTTGGGAAAAGCGAAGAAAGAATAGCTATGGAAATCATTTAATTTTTCCACGGTTTTCCTTCTTTTTCTTTTTTTTAAATGTCACATATCAGTTTCCACAATTCCGAGAGACAACTATCACACGTTAACCAATGACTTTTTCACGAATTAATGAAAAACAACCTTCATTGATTTCCATGGTTTTCCCTTTCTACAAGATTCCACCATAAATTTTCATGTCTATGTTTTTGTTTCTTCCCATTCAACAATCTATCAATTCGAGCTAATTTAAATCCTATAATCAATTTCTTGGTGGATTCCCGAGTTAACTCAATGAGTTTTCCAACCATGCCTCATTAAGTAAGCCAATTATCTTAATATATCCTATTCTTTTTTTTTTTCTTTCTTTCTTTTTTTTTTTTTTTCCTTTTTTCTAGTTAAGGAATTATTAGTCCAATGAGCTGATTTGTACTTGTAGGACTTCATGGTTCACAGATCTCAACCATTGAAATGCAGGAACACAATGAATTAGTGGTGATCAGATTATTCTAACTCTTAGATTGGTGATTTCGATATTTTTTTTTTTGAGTAATCCATCCATGTGAGGCCCATCATATCAACGGTGTGGATCATAAATATATATATATATATATATATATATATATATATACCTTACTTGAACAAAATAAATGTATTTTGTAACCATATGACTACGATCTCACCATCCATATGGTTAGAGTGTAAAGCAAAATGAAAAGGGAATTTCGTACCTACAAAAAGAAAGGACCAAAAAACAAGTCTTGTGTCATCAAACGTGTAAATTGAGCTATTAAAAGCTATTGATGGGTATCTCTTATCTTTTGAAAGCATACCCACATACAGACGTACACATCTTTAAACTTGGAATACATTCTCATCCTTTAAAAAAGAAAAAAGAAAAAAGAAAAAGAAAAAGAAAAAAAAATAAAAATAAATAAAGAGGTTGTGATCCATGTGAGGAAGCCGAACATGTATCGGATATCCGTTAATACGACATACTTGTCAGAGATCGGGCCATTCATCACACAGAACCACTTGATGGGCTGATTAGGCTAAACAAACTTGTATGAGAAAAATGGATCGTTATAGATCGAGTTTAACTGTCCATAATTTAGTTTCACCACTCCGATTTTTAGCTTATAGTATGTTTACAGTACGTCCTACCTGATGGATGGCCCGGATCTCTAACATGTGTATAGTGCACATCGATTTATAACACCTGTTCTACCTCTCCCATGAGGGGCTGCTCATAACATGACCTAAGAAAAAAACATACTTTAATACTCAGAAGGAGTGTGAGTGATGATACAAAGGCTGCTCGAAATTACTGAGAAATTACACACGTGGCATGCAAGTAATTCTCGGTAAACCGTACAATATGCGAATAAAAAAATACCTTTATCGTATGATTTGACTATTAAATTGGCAATTTATTAGACAGTTAAAATGAAAGCATTTAACTAAAGGCTTTATTTAAAACAAAAAACAAAAAAACAAAATCTTGCTTGAGTTAAAGGGTAGAACTATTCAACCAATCTGATTATTAGAATGTAACTTAGCTACAGTGGGCTCCATAATTTAGTTGGGTTAATAAGTGCCACGTTTCAACTTTTAAGTGCCTGCGTATAAAGTGTCATGCTCAGCCGGAGTATCTCTAGAAAAAGAGAGAGAGAAAAAGAAAAGAAAAAAAAAAAAAAGTAGTCGTAAGCATGGTGCCTGACAGCCAGTTCCGGGAATCCGGAATCTGTTACGAAATTGAGAGGAGAGTTGCAGGCGTTGGGTTGAAGAGGCTATTGACGGCACAGTTGTGAACGTTGTACTCGCGTGTGAAAACTAAGATCTGGGCCACTCGTTAAGTGGGGCCTACGATTTGTAAGCCCTCGTGAAAAATTAAGCGGGTCTACTGAAGAGGTGAACTATATGCATGTGCATTGATTGTTACCGTCTATCATCTTTCTTTAGACCAAGCCTTTTTGTCGCAGATGTGCGTCCAGTTTTTGGGTAGGGATTTGTTCATGGTGAGGCCGGCCCACTTGATGTTGATGAGTGAGTGGCCTGGATTTATCAAGTTCGTCAATTTTGTGTATATGAATAGTGATGTAGAGCGGGTCGCGAACAGTTACATGACCAAGATGGATCAGAAAAGGCACGGTCGACGACAGAAGTAATCCAGACCATTGGACCTTAATCAGGCATATCTCGCAATCTGGAATGAGTTATCTGACGTAAAATATATGATTTTGGGGTAAAACGAGCTACGTTAGCCAACCACCCAGCTATGCCGGGTTGCGACGTTCGGAATTGCGAAAACCCCTGATTGATGGTCGTTTCCCTGTTTTAATTTCAATTTTACTATAAATAGTAAGTTTTAGTTTGATTATAACTCTTCATCCGTTGGGCTTTATGAGTTGCGCCCAACGTGAAAAGAGCTTAGAATAATTAGGAGAACGGTTTGGTGAAGCCAAATAGGACACTTACTATTTTTGGCCAAAAACCTTGCGCACTAGTAGACATCACGACCGTCTATAAATGGTAAGTTTACTATTTATAGTAAGTCGCGAATTCTAGGAGTTGTAGTTGTAGTTTGATTCTAATTTCTTTCCCATTGCTTGGTACCCCTATTTAAAGGGCTGTGAACTCGTTTTTATGAATTAATTGTCAGTTTCGAATTTATTAGAAATTATTTCTATTTTCTGCTTTCTTTCCTCGTCGATTCGAGAAGTCTCTATGAGGAATCTATAAAAGCTCCGTGGATTTGGAGTATTTATCCTCATCACGTTCATCCCTGCGTCAAATAGCCTATTCAAATATCTTTAATGACACTGACGACCTATTTGTTAACTCTGAAAAATATTGCTTAATGTATAGCTGGGAAAATGCTCCATGTTAAGTGTTGTATGTTAATGTTGAATTCAGAAAGTGCTATGGGATTTTTCATTGAATTTTTTCTGCCACATGAGCCTGGCTTAATGGTGAATAGAGAATTTACTCCATCATACTCTCTCTCTCTCTCTCCTCTCTCTCCTCATCTCTCTCTCGATCCTCTCTCTCTCTCTCTCTCTCTCTCTCTTCTCTCTCTCTATATATATATATATATATATATATATATTAGATATATAATATATATTTTTTGCTTCAAAATTTACCCATCCTCAAGTTGATACGGAGATATTTCCTCCTCTCCGGCATAGTTTGCGTAAAACATAATCCAAATTTTAACATGTTAAATTTCTTTAGCCTCACTATGATTTGTGTTAGATCCACTTCGTCCATCAACCTTTTCAGATCATTATAGAGTATGCACCCAAAATGAGTCACCTGTAAAACTCAAGTATACCACACCATAGAAATCAACGGAAAGTGAATAACTATTGTTGAAATTTTCTTAAAGCCGATCGTGCATTAATTTTATTTGATAATTTTATTGCTTGAACGCAACAATGAAGCGTATCCAATGTTCATAGTGGACTAGACCATATGAAACAATGGGAATTGAATATCTAATGTTGAAAAATTCATGAAGGTGACAGAAGTTTTGGATCAATCTTAAATTTGTGTTTTCCCTTGTGATCTTATGAATAGGTTGGATGACAAATAAACATTACTTTGGGCCTTGGGAAGGTTTCAACATTGGAAATCATTATTCTTACTATTTCCTTTAGTGTAATTTTAGTCTCAACCATTAAAATGAATTGGAAAAATGGATGGACAACATGGATATATCACATACATTCATGGTGGGCTCAACAAAATTTACTTTGTACTATAACAACATACTGATAAATTAGTACGCAATCCGACTTTCGGTTGTATGGTGCCGTTGCAACAAAAAGCTCCAAGCATCATGTGATGTTACTCCATCTATCTATCACCTCATGTGAGGATGTAAACTAAGTCACAAATATATATATATATATTATATATATATATATATATATATATGTTTGTTTTATGGGAAGATCTGAGCCCCTTATAATTCTGAGGGTCGACGTCATCAAACTGATAACTACTCCATGTGACGCCCATGACTAAGGATTCACCAATGAGTCGTAGATGCGCATCGGCCCTGAATTAATGACCTGGGGAAAACACGACTCAATAAGTAGGCCCAATACTTCGCCTCGGACCTCGTGAAAGAAGTCTCTCGGAACGCATGACTGGCGAGAGGCCAAGTCCACCGAATTGGCTCGGACTATAAATGTGGTCACTGCTCGACGAAGGCTTTCTCTCCGTCAAAAGGGCCGAGCCGAGGCCGAATCCCGAAGTGGGCGCTCCAAGAGCTAAGCTTGGAAACTACCATATGTGAACGTGGCCGGTTACTTCGCTCGCAGATATGCATGATCGCATAAAATCATACACGATCCTCGAATTGCGCACGATATCCCCACGATCCGAAAATCCCACTGATTGAGTGAATCGTGCTGAGATTGACGGACTCGCCCGTCCATTAGTCAAGTATAAATACAGTAAAACCCCATTACTAGAGGTACAACACTCACACACCCTCTCTCTACTATTAACTTAGACCCAGATTCCTTTGACTTGACTTAGGCATCAAAGGGTCCCTGGTTTAGCCAGGGTCTCCTTTGCTCACTCCCTGTGTAGGTTCAAGTTGGAGCTTCGCCTTGCCAAGTGGAGGGTGGTCTAGATTTTGACATTAACATTTTTGACGCCGTCTGTGAGAATCTGATACAAACGGTCAGGTTCCTATTTTCGGGTATAATGGCTAGAGAAAATAAGAAAGTGGTAGTTGCGGAACCGGAGCCAACGAGCAAACTCGCTCCTCCTCACTACTTCACGTGGAATCAGCCCAGGGGCCTTCTCAACGTTCTCGCAATCGGACGAGTAAATATCGCACCATGTAGAGCTAGATACAAGCCCTATGCGACGAAGTGAATCGAATGAAACAACAACAAGAGCCGCAACTACTCCTAACTCAGAAAAATTCTGTTCCTGAACCGGTCGGTCTGGTCGTGGAAGCTCACTCCGCGGTGAGGAGTATGAGGCCCGAGGCGCCTTAACACCCTCAGATGCCGGTTTCATGTCAGAATCCTGTTCCGACCCAAATTCGAGCCTCAGATCGAAACACTACCACTCGAGCTCCAACCAATGTTTCAGTCACTTCAGCCCGGGCACAGACAGATCTCTGCCATCGGCTAGAACGGAGGAGGAGAAGGAGAACTCAAGAAATAGAAAACAACCAAGAGATCGTGGCGAAAAATAAGGACCCGTGGGAGAAACGGTTCGTGGAGCTCAACGACAAATTCTTAGATTTGGAAAAGAAACAACAGCCGACGTCAGTTCCCACCGCCGTTCAGGCAATGATGGAAGAGACCGAGCCTCCCTTCACCTCAAAAATTATGAACGAGGTGATGCCTTAGAGGTTCTGGATACCTCCCGTTATCTAATACTACTCCGGTCTGGAGACCCATCCAAGCATGTGGAAGCCTATCGCTCATGGATGCAGATCCAGACGGCAATGGATGCCATGATATGCCGAGGGTTCTCGACCAGGCTCACGGGCTCCACGCGGAGTTGGTACTGACAGCTCAAACCAAATACCATTAGATTCTTCGCAGAGTTGAGCTGACTATTCCTTACCCAATTCATTAGTGGTAAGAGAAGTCGAAAGCCCAACACTCACATGTTTGCCATCAAGCAAGAGCAGAAAGAGTCGTTGAAAGACTACATCGCTCGCTTCAACGAATAAGCACTGTTGATAGAAGATTACGACGATAAAATGACATTCGCTGCTATGTTCAGCGGCCTAAAAAATGAGAAATTTATTTTCTCCATTGGAAAGAACCCATCGAAGACGTTATTAGAACTCGTTACCAAAGCTCAGAAATACACCGACGCAGAAGAATTCTCCAATGCCCACAAAAGTGTCCAAGTGACAGAGCCGAATGTTAAGGGGAAGAGGCCTAGGAACGAGGAATCTCAGTCGTCCAATAAGGGACCGATGACCACGCTCCTCGAGATCGTCGTCTTAGCAAAAGGTCAGAGGAAAGTTCCGCTCCTACACCCCCTTTAACACGTCCGCTGAGCTGATTCTATTGGAAATCCGAGAAAAAATGCTGTTGAATAGGCCTGTTTGCATGAGGGCCGATCCAGATCACCGAGACAAGCACAAGTACTGCCGCTTCCACCGAGATCACGGCCACAATACAACTGACTATGTAGATCTCAAAGATGAGATCGAAGCCCTTATTCGGAAGAGACACCTATGCCAATACACCAAGGAAAGAAAAGCCGCTCGAAAAGAAGAAAGAGAGCGAGAGCAGCCAAATAACACTACGGAAGAGCCAGCCGGAATCCGTACCATCATCGGGGGCTCATCTGGTGGAGGGGATTCAAACAGGGCGTGGAAGGCTTACTCCGGAAGTCTGAACTAGAACATTACATCCATTTAACTGAGCGACCCAGCAAGGAACTCTCGGGTAAACCATGCACTCTGAGCTTCACGGAAGAGGATATGCGCGAAATTTAGTACCCGCACGACGATGCAATAATAGTTACCATGACCATAACGAACCGTAAGGTATACCGCATCTTGGTTGACACTGGGAGCTCGGCCGATGTGATCTATTCCGAAGACTTTGAAAGAAAGGGATTCTGAGGTCTCATCTCAGACCTGTGAAAACTCTCCTACACAGCTTTGCTTGGGAAAGAGTGATCTCCGAGGGAGTCATCTCCCTCCCTATGACTGCGGGAGAAAGACAACATCAAGTCACACTCATGGTGGACTTCGTAGTTATCAATGTACCATCAGTACATAACGTCATCTTGGGAAGACCTTCCCTCAATACAATGAGAACGGTCGTCTCCACCTATTACTTGATGATGAAGTTCCCCGCCAAGGGCGGGATAGGATACCTCCGAGGCGATCAGCGAAAAGCTCGGAGATGTTATGCAATGACAGTAAAGAAAAGGTCAGTTAAGCAAGCGTTTACCATCAACATGGTAGATCCAAGAGGACCCACGGAAGGTTCGTCCGTGGAAGACCTAGAGAAGGTGTCACTCGATGAGGCCGATCCGAGCAGAACCGTTCAACTCGGGACATCATTGAACCCTGAACAGCGGCTCAGAATATTAACCTTTCTGCGATAGTATAGGGACGTCTCCGCATGGCCCCACCAAGATATGCCCGAAATTTCTTCGAATGTCATGGTCTACAGGCTGAATGTGGATCCAGATCACAGACCTGTCAAGCAAAAGAGAAGGTCATTCGATGCTGAGCAATACGAAGCAATAGTCGATGAGGTCTCCATTCTGCTTGATGTGCCCACGACTAAAGGATTCACCACTGAGTCGTAGATGCGCCTCGACACTGAGATTAATGACCTGGAGGAAACACGACTCAATAAAGTACTCCCGATACTTCACCTTGAACCTCGTGAAAGAAGTCTCCCGGAACACACGACTGGCGAGAGGCCAAGTCTACCGGATTGGCTCAGACTATAAACGCAGTCACTACTCGACAAAGGCTTGTAATCACTCTGACTGAGGTTTCTTCCATCAAAAGGGTCGAGCCGAGGCCCGAATCCTGAAGTGGGCGCTCCAAGAGCTAAGCGGGAAACTACCATATGTGGACGTGATTGGTTACTTTGCTCGCAGATATGCATGATTGCATAAATCCTACATGATCCTCGAATTGCGCACAATATCCCCATGATCCGAAAATCCCACTGATTGAGTGAATCGTGCCGAGATTAACGGATATCGATTGTCCGACAGTTAGGTATAAAAACATTAAAACCTCATTGGTACAGGTACACAACATCTCACACACTCTCTCTATTATTAACTTAGACCCAGATTTCCTTGACCTGACTTAGGCATCGGAGGGTCCCCCGGTTTAGCCAGGGTCTCCTTTGTTCACTCCCTGTGCAGGTACAAAGTTCCTTGGAGCTTCACCTTACCGAGTGGAGGGTAGTCTAGATTTTGACATTATATATATATATATATATATATATATATATATATATATATATATATATATATATATATATATATATTATATATATATTATATATAAGGGACAAAAACACCCACCATTCAAACCTTTTTGGGCCCACAATAATGTTCATGTACCATCTGAGCCCCTGATAAGGTGAGTCTACCAAGATGGAGAGAAAAATCAGATGAACCTGATTTAAAACTTGGGTGTGAAGTACGAAGAAAGTTTCAATTGTGGTGTCACTGTCTCCAAACATGAGTTATTGAAAATGATGGATGGAGCAGCAGTCAGATACATGATGTTGGTCACCGTACCCTGACTTGGTTAAAGCCATAGCCGAGTCGCCTCAAACTGGGTCTGAATTGTGAGTTTGGGAAGTGGAATGCGTAATGAGCACCACTGACCTAGAGAGCTTTTAAACATATACTATGGGGTCACAGAACTTGGTGATGTCAACACACCACAAAGGTGGGTGGTGTGTGGGACAGCACACAATCCGAGTCCCGTAGACCTAAAGAGCTTTTCAACATATATTCTGTTTACAGCTGTATATGATCAAGTTTGTGTTGGGTCCTCGGAATAACTTTTCTGGACTTGATCCTGTTTGAGTTTCACTAGCCTGAGTATTGATCTTTTGGACTTGACCCACATATGTTACTGTTCAAGTCCCACCGGGTCTTTTGCGGATGCAGATTTCTTGCAAAAGCCTTTCCCACTAAGTTTTTTTTGTTAGAATAAGGTAGTGCCATTGTGATGTTTGTGAGAAATTCACTTTGTCCATCCTGTTTTTTGCGGAATTATTTTAGAATATACAAATAAAAATAAAATGAATCTAAAATCCAAATGAGCCACATGAGAGGAAATAAAAGTTAAAAAATACCTACCTTTGAAACTGTTTTGGACTTTAATGTTTATGTTGCATCCAAACCTTTTACAAGTTCATTCTCAATTAGATGAAATGAAAACACTAAAAACTATAAACTTTTGTAGGCATATGAATGTCTCAATAGTGGTCATTAATCTTTATTGTCACACTACACACACTCACACCATGGTGGGATTTCACCACCTATGGATACTCAAACCCTTGACCTGGTGTTGAAACTCTTAAGAGTCTACCACCCGAGCAAGAGCAAGGATCCTTACTGTTTACTCTCACATGGTCTGCTCACTTTTGAATCCACCTCATTTATAGTCATGTATGCTAAATGAGTTTGCAAAACGGATGAATGAGGTGTATTTATCATATATATATATATATATATTAATATATATATATATATATATATATATATATATATAATGATGGGCTACACTTAGCACCCCGTTTGAGTTGGGCTTGGCCAAATAAGGCACTTAAATGTTCCAAACACCCAAATGCATGGCTTAGATTGTATACACGTGTGCATCTTTTACACAAAATGGCGCAATCGGATGCTCTTACATGCATTGGCTTACCAGGTTGTATTAGCTGCTAGATATATATATATATATATATATATATATATATACCATAAAATCAACTGAATGTGGCCGGACCAATTTCTGCCGGATACCAAGGTGGGGACCCTACACAGACCCGACCAGTCCGGATTTTTATTCGGGTCCGAAATGATAGACCCAAACAGCTCTGGAAAATTGAACCGAGAGAGTGAGACACGTAGATTGGGTCGGGTCCATCGGGTCCTAGTTCGGTATTCCCATCGGGTCCTGACGGTGACGCATGAGCGAAGAACACGACAATCCGACAAGACGACCGCAACGAGACAAGTTGGAGACATTATATGACGCGTGCCCTGCATCGTTGGACAGTATCATTTTCAATCTGACAAGTGGACCCTCATTTATTAATCCTAACCATTAATCTTCCGTGTCCCACATAGGTGGACCATCTCAGAAGTCTCTTCTCTTCTAGAGGACAATCTTACCTTAATAAGAGAATACATCAACGAACCATCTGAAAGATTCCTGATATTGGCTATTGGATCTTTTAATCTTGGAGAATTTCAGGGAATCCTCCATCCATTGTGGGACCTAACATTCTAACGGTCCGGATTGCACTTTAAAAAGATGCCTGCCACCTACGTGGCCCACTATGGCACTAGTCCCCCATGCAACAGCGGAAACGGTTTCACAGTTTTTGAATATGAGAAGCGCGAGTGCAGCTACACGAGTCCTACTCTACTGACACGTGAGAATGTGGCGCGTGTGGTGGACGACTGACCTTTCATCTAGTGGGCCCCACAATGTATGTGTAATAGCCGACGAACGAGGCTGGTCCAGTCACGAGGTGGATTTGGGTTGAACAAGAAATGGGCTGTCAACGAAAAAATGATTAGAATCCACATACAACCGACCGGTATGATTTATGTGGCGAGGACACTGCAAGTGGTGCCTGCTTGATGTATGGTCCGGATGCCGAGGAAAGGATGACTCTTTCCAAGACATTACATCATGTTCAGCTGAACTGGGGGGGCTTTTTTCAATGGGAACATCATTCCTACCAAACAGTAAATCCAGACCATCATCTAGAAGCAGATTCCGTGGTGTGCCACGCACAATGGTGTGTTTGGCGTCACCAAATTCGGTGGCTCTATTACGATGTAT